>JAKKIB010000180.1:11017500-11392500 GCA_023089585.1 Melophagus ovinus | reverse complement strand
CCCATACATCTGTCTGTCTATTTGTTTGTCTATTTCTTTATCCACCTATCTGTCTAGATATCTGTTAATGGTACATTCTTTGCTTTTTCACTTGAACTCTTTATGAACTTTACATAAATAAATATATTTATATAAAATTAATAAGCAAAAATATGCAAATATTATGGCAAAAGTGAAATTTTCAAAAATTATAAAAATAATAACAAAAAATAAAAGCGTTAAACTCACAGAAGAAATCCAAACATTTAGTTAGAAATTTATGAATATGAAAGAAATAGGGATAGATAGTATTTTAGATAAAAGAAGTTAGATATTTAAAATCAAAATAAACAAAAATAATGTAAAAATAAAGAAAGCCTGTAAATTATGTTTTAAATACTTAACTTAATTTAACTTAACTTAACTTAACTTAACTTATTAACTTAACTTAACTCGACTTAACTTAATTTATCTTATATTAACTTATTTTAACTTAACTTAATTTGACTTAACTTAACGTAACTTAACTTGACTTAACTTAACTTAACTTAATTTATCTTAACTTAACTTAACTTGACTTAACATTAATTTAACTTAATTTAACTTAACTTAACTTATCTTAATTTAACTTAACTTAACTTAACTTAACTTGGCTTAACTTAATTTAACTTAACTTAATTTGACTTAACTTAACGTAACTTAACTTGACTTAAGTTAACTTAACTTAATTTAACTTAACTTAATTTAACTTAACTTAACTCGACTTAACTTAATTTATCTTATATTAACTTATTTTAACTTAACTTAATTTGACTTAACTTAACGTAACTTAACTTGACTTAACTTAACTTAACTTAATTTATCTTAACTTAACTTAACTTGACTTAACATTAATTTAACTTATTTAACTTAACTTAATTATCTTAATTTAACTTAACTTACTTAACTTAACTTGCTTAACTAATTTAACTTAATTAACTTAATTTAACTTAACTTAATTTGACTTAACTTAACGTAACTTAACTTGACTTAAGTTAACTTAACTTAATTTAACTTAACTTAATTTAACTTAACTTAACTTAACATAACATAATTAAACATCAAGATGCCAAATGCGTAACAATTGTTCTGAAAATAAAAACGGAAAATTTTATGGAAGTTTGGGAGATGTAAACTCAAGTATTAGATAAGAGCAGGCCGTTTAAACAAATAAATGCCGAAAAGTTATTCCATTAAATAAATAATAACTTTAAACTGAAAGTTCATTAATAGATTTTTAGTTAATTTGCACAATAAATAATGAGAGATCTATAAATTTTATGAAAATCTAAACTGATAATAAAAAAAAAACCATGATGAACTGTAATGATGTAGCGTGTAAATATGTTCGCGAAGGTACAACCTTCATGGAATTTTGCAAGCTATTGAAAAACACAACAACAACAACAACAATAATAATAATAATAATAATAATAATAATAATAATAATAATAATAATAATAATAATAATAATAAAATCATAATAAATATTAAAATTAATACATAGGCAAAAAGAAAAAATAAACTAGATAATGCAAACAGTTACAATAAAAAATGCAAAGCTATGCAAAGTATGATGAAAAATGGCATAAATAAAAAAAACAATAAGAAAAACCAAAAAGAGAAACGAAAAAGAAAAACTAGAAAAAAAAAAAACAGAGAAAGTCTATGGAAAGAAAATCATGTGAAATGAAAGCAAGAAGAAGGAAAATTACATGAACAATGAAATAGTTTAAAGTCATGCTTGCTTTATAGCCGGCTTGCTATCTAGCCAAGCAAAACAAGGTAAAACGAGGCAAAAAAAAAAATACCAACCAACAATAATCTTGAAGAAACTTTTGTCATGCATGCTTATATATCGGTACTGCCGGCATATTTTAACCGGCTGTGGCATAACAACAAATAAAATAAGTCAGAATAAGAGGCACACAAAATTATTATGATCTTAATTATTATGATTAAGTTTATTACAATGATAATGATAATGATTATTATTATTATTGTTGTTATTGCTGTCTATCTCACACACACACATACACAATACAATCTTAATACTTCAATATCCAATGCAATGAAAACATTTCACTGCATTTTTCATTTCATTTATTTTACTTGATTTGTTTTTTTTTTTTCTCACTACTTTTAGCATTATTCACTTTTGATTTTCAAACCTCTTCTAATTCTATAGTATATTTCTCAATTCCAATATTTTTATTGTATTTTATTTCATATAATGTTCAACTTAATTTTCCTTTTTTCTTTTTTCCTTTTATTGGATTGTGCTAGATATCATTTGACTTCATTTCATTGCATTTCATTTCATTTCATTTCATGATCTTTGTTTTTTAAAATCTTATATATTGTTAAATGTTAATTTTAGTTTCATATTTTAATATATGAATAAACCATCAACCATTCAAGTATTGAAAGTACAAACATAACATCAAAAAAAGGTTGTACCGAAATCTCCAAAATTGAATTAAACATTCAAGACTCCATAAATTTCTCTTAAACTTTTGTTTAGCATAAAATTCTTCTTTGATTTGCTTAATTTTTTTAATAATTTATTCAGAATTTTTGTACGTTTTTTATTATTAACAAGAAGCAAAATCGATCAAACTATCATCTAGAATTGAGATTGTTTTAAAAAATTTTGATATGTAATTCTTCAAAACTCATAAATTGCTAAAGATAGATGTTTCTTTTCGGTATTACCTAAACATATTCAAAATTCGGCCAAGCCTTTCTTACAACTTTTTCTTTTCTGTTTAGAGACACTTGATGTTTGGCCGCAAGCGTTTGGTCGAAAGTTTAGCAGCTGTTGGAAAGAAAAGTTTCTCCGTTTCCGGTGGTTGGTACCAGTGGTTAACTCCTTCTCTATTTAGAGACCCTTAGACTCCCTAAAGGAAAGAAAACTTCATTTGTCTTCGGGGGTTCGTACTCATGGTTGGTTCCTTTTCTGTTTAGAGACTCTTCCAGACACTGATGGAAAAAAAACTTACTTTGTCTCCAGTGATTAATACCAATGGTTGGTTTGTTTTCTGTTTAGAGACACTTAGAGCCCGTTTTTTATTTTTTGTTCTCAAAATTCAAAAAATCAGCAAATCTTCAAAACTCAATAACAGTTTTTGAATACTTCACCAATTGTTGTTGCTGGTGTTAGTGGCGTTCCAAAGTTTTAAGGTGTTGCATTTTTGTTTGTTTAATTTTTGTGGCTTTTTTTATTTCTTTGCTTTGTTGTTTTTCTTTTTTTGATGGCGATCGAATTAAATAAAAGGACAAACAAAAAAGTCTACATGGAAAATAAAGAAACAACTTAAAAGCAATCACAATAACAAGAGCAACAACAATATCGACAACAATCAAGTGTGAAATTTGTATTTTTGGCAGCAAACAGCAAAAAAATGACCAACAACATCAGCAGTAGCAGCAGCAACAGTAGCAGCAACAAGTACAATAACACACACTTTTTTTATATAAGAAAAAATTTTATAATAATTTTGTTGTTTGTTGTTGTTGTTGCGTTATGTTTTTGTTTGCTGTTTGTTTAATTTTTATTTAACTTTTTTGTTTTATTACTTTTATTATTATTTGTTGTTAAACTTTCATTTTCTATTGATACATTTTTGTTTCTTTACTTGTAGCTTACCTTGTGGCCCATAATTCGGTCAATAATTTCAAAAAGTACAAAAATCTAAATTAACAGAAAGAAAAAGAAGGAAAAAAAACGCACAACAAGAAAATAGACAAAAAAAGCTTGTAAAAACAAAATTATATTTAGATCAGGACAAAATTTGGATACCCACCAGCCAAAACAACATGCTATTACAATTTAGAGTCTGCTGCAATTTTTCTTTAGTAAATAAGAAACGTAAACATGTAAAGGTGAAAATTTGATATTGTATAATATCGTGTAGACGTGATCGATTTGTATGTTTTTTGGACAGACATTGAAAGCTAATTGCCTCCCTACTTGTGCAAAATTTCAGTTTTCTAACGTGTGCAGTTTGCAGTTTCCGGATATTAAGTTAAAAACTACTAAATTTTGTTTTAAAAAATTGAGTTGTTCTCAGTTTATGTTGCATTGTGGGTGCGTCCTTTGACCGATTATAGCCATTTTCAATACCAATCTGCCTGCAGGAAAATCCGATATTTCTGCTAAATTTGAGCTCGGCATCTAATTTAAAAGCACAGGGGCAGGCGGGCAGACAGACAGACAATGATACGCATCTAAATTGATGCAGAATTTTAAACAGATAAAGAGCTTTGTGGAATCTCCAATGCTTCCTTTTTGGAACACTTACTCGAATTACAACTACTTTCCCGAAAAAATCAATATTAATTTTAATTTTGTTGTTGATAAAAACCATGTTAAAAGTATTTCTTTAATAACAAAATAGTTTGCTTTGAGTTTTCACTTATTAATTTTAAATGAAAAATTCTAAGGAAAATGTTTGACAATTGTTCAGTTTTGTTTGAAATCTCGAGTCGAAAAGAAGTCTTTTCTAAATTTGTAAAATTTATACATTTGTAAAAAAAGAAAATATTTTTTGTGAATTTTTTTTCTAAATTTTTGGAATTTTCTTTTAAAGATGAAAAAAATATTTGCAATAAATTTGAATTTCATCAAAATTTGCGAGCAAATTTCAAGGCCCTTACGTTTAACGTATCATCAAATTTGAAGAATACGCTGCTTGCCTTTAAGATGCATAAAAAAATTGGATGATTGATGGCATGAGCATAAAAATGGTTAATCCACAATTGGTGATTTTGATGATGACGTTGATGATAAAGCAAGTATTATGTTAACAACCTTTTTTATTATTTCGTCCTTTTTTGCTGTTGCCTCTTCTTATCCTTGTCATGAAAAGTTCATATTTTTCTATTGAATTTGAGATTTTTTTTTACCATTTGTACCAACTGAATTTATTCCTTATGATGATTAAACTTTTAATAATCAATGGCAAAATATTGAAATCTGATTGTTATTGTTAATTACAATCAACAAATCTATTGGCATTCTAATGCAATTACGAGGCGTCGTCCACAAATTTTCTTGCAAAGTATTCGACCACCGTCATAAAATGCAAGGGGCATAAGTATAAAAAATTTTCTAAGTTATCTATAAAGGCATCATTTCGCTCATCGATATTGCTAAACATCCATTCAAAATATATATACCATAAAGTAGTACGTACGATTTTGTAAGAGGACCCTCATTCTCAAGACCATCGGTGGCCCCTTAAATAACAACAAATGGTATATAGCAAAACAGAAGAAATAGCTAATGGTAAGGAAGAGATATCAAGAAAACTATTCAATTCAATAAGCAGTTGTGATGAAATGTTGTACAAATCTTTTAATGCTACATCCGCTAGATCGGGAACACTTGATGCATTATCATCATCCTAAGGTAAATATAACTTAATAATATTATATTGATCATTATCTTCATCTGCGTCATTATAGAGTCCTATACATAATACATATGAGGCTTATTGGAGATGGTCATCATCATGTGCCATTTCATGGCACAAAATTGTTAGCAACATATATTTTTGTGAATATTTACAAATCATAGGTAAATTTTACTTTTGTTATAATTAAAAAACAAAAAAGAAATAGAACAAATTTGTTTTTTAGCTTTGACTTTCTATTAGACCATGGTCGAATATTTTGCATAAAAATATGTGAAAGATGTTTTGTAATGACATTCGAATGACGAAAGATATGTTGATTTGTAAGAGATAATATCAATAAGTTTTCAATTCAACACCATTATTTTTAAATTAAAATTTGCAACAAGAAAATAAATTCTCGTGGTAGAAGATGGCAAAAATTTCAAAAATTTTCATATGGAATATTCAAAGATATAAACAAGACAAGGACAAGAAGATAAAGTAAACTGAAATGACAAAGTAATTGATGATATGCTGCTAATATAAAATGTGCTTTATCGTCAGCATCATCATCAAATAAACCAATTATATAAAAAAAGCAAAAAAAAGTCACTTCCTTTAACTGAGTTAGTTAACAAATGAGCTGAGCTGAGCCCCCATCAAATTCTACAACATCTAAAATATTCCAAAAAAAATCTAATCCACTCGAATAATGAAGGAAGAATATATTTTCAAACAAATTCTAAAAGATCTTTATGGACAACTCCGATTGGCAGAATTTATGGAAGAATATTTTAACAATCAGGCCAAGAATTAAGGAAATTACAAGAGAGAAAATCTAAACTAAAAAAGTTAAAATTAAGAAACTATATATCTTCGATTTATTGTTTTATTTTTCTTCAAGAAAATTGCACTTTTTTTAATATTTAAGAAATTTTCTATTTGTTAATATTATTGTTTTTTTTTTATTTTTGTATCACATTTTTATAACTTTATTTTAAAAATCGTTTGAAAAATTTTGAAGATTGTAAAATATATATAAACATATGTTTATAAATAAATTTTAAAATATATTTTATTTAATTTATATAAAATTCTGAACTCTTTGCCCAAGAATGAGTACTTATAAATTACTACACTTCATATAACGGCCTTTTTTGAAAACCAATTTACAAAATAATTATTTGATATAGTAAAATAAATGTACCAAATTTTGGATGCCATCATTTAAATCAGAGCAAACAAAAACCAGTTTTTTAACTTTTTGATCATATTCACTGGGTACACGTGGCTTGAGTCATTTCCCATCATCTGCAAAATATTTACCTATTATTTATCTAACCAATCCATACGACTCAAGCTTAAAATGTTAAGGCGAAGCATAGTATAATGAAAAAGACCCGCTTCACTGACTACCAAAATTCAACAGGAAGAAAATGTAAATATCTATAAAATTATCCGCTTTCAAAGCTCTAACTAAAAATGGTTTTATTGTATTAAATTTTATTAGAACAGGCTCCTTTTACCTTGAGGTTAAATATTAAAATGCTTCCATCAATATATAACAACATTATTAAATATTTTTTAGGGCATGACAGGGAGAATGCACATCTCGCAACGGACCTTGGAAAATTAACGTTAACTTGGTACGCATGTTTTTGCCCGCATGCTTTTACAGTTTAAAATTTCGTATTATCCTTGATCGTTATCAATTGGAATTTAAAAAAAATTATAAATTATCCATCTCTTTAAAGGCCTCAATGGACCTGGCAATTATTTAAGATTTCACTCTAAATTTTTACCTTAAAGTGAAGAAAAATCTGACTAGATTTTATCGTATTTCTTATGATATATTTTCTCAAATTTCAGAAGACTTTTCATCTACGTTGACTATCTTTCTCTTCGTCTTTTTTTTTTTTGTTATTGCCCCCTCCCTCTTTCTTACTCTCTCTCACTATCTCTTTCTATATATGATTTAATAAAAATTAATGTAACTGAAATTTATTTGCAAAACTTTGTAACTGAACGAAAATGTTAAATAAAGAATCCAAAAAAGAAAAAAGCACAAATTTTTTTTAAATTTATAATTTTAGTTTTTTCATCTTTCATTCTTAGTTAAATCTTATAATTTTGTTCAATTTTGCTGAATTGTTTTGAATTTGTTGTCAGTTGAGGTGATTTAAGGTGAAATTTATGTTTCTTTGTTTTCTTTCTTCTTTTTTCTTTTTTCTTTTTTTTCTCTTTTACAGTAATAGTTTTTGTTGTTGCCACATATATGAATCATCTTGGCAATTGTATGTGTTAATTTATTATTATACATATAAATGTGTGTTTGTGTGAAAAATATCACGACACCATTTAAGATTTAAGCTAGCGAGCTGATTTCCTTCATCAATTCCACTATTTAATATTTTTATGTATTTGTATTTGTGTAAGTGTGTATGTGTGTATTTGAAATTAAAGAGAGAGAAATGAAAAAGAAATTACTTTTTTTTTGTTTTTTTTTTCTTTTGTCGAACAAAGATTAAGATAAATGGAAAAGCAATTACTTTTTAAGTAGTTAAGGTTTTCTTAATTTCTTTTTCAGTTTCGTTTTTGTTTTCGTTTTTATTTTGTTAAAAACTGACTTATGTCACTTTCTTAACCTATTTAATTGTACTCACTCCTCCTTCTGCCTACTCTCTTCCCTTATTCATCACAAACCCATTTAAAATAATGCTTTTTTAACTAACTGCATGAATGAATTACAAAATTGCCCTTTAATCGTTTCGATAGAATTTACGCTGCATTGAGTTTTATCATAGATTTGAAAAAAATTTGTTATATATAAATTTCAAATGAATTAAATATCTTGAACGTGATATAAATGCGTTAAATGCTGCACCTTTAAAAAGGGTTTGTATAGATATTTGCTGAAGCAACATTTTTTCTTCAAAATCTTAGATTTCTGATTACGGGTGCTGGATAATATAAAATCTTTATATAACTTACACTTTGTATTCATTGGCAAATGAATTGAATGAATTTTAATTACTTTGAAAATCTTTGGATACTAGAAAGTTTTGGATATTAGAAAGTTGCTTATAAATTTTAAAATTTCATTCTATTGTTCATTGCTTTTGATACATTGAAATAATCTAACAATAATAGTCGATCGAAACTGACTCTTAAATAGCTGGCAACATTTTGTCTAATGTCAAGAAATGAGAAAATTTCGAAGTCTTTTGAAAAATTCAGTTTATGACACCTTAAGTCTAGATAGTTAATTTTCCTGAGAAAAATATATAAAATTATCAATTGTTCTTAAATTGAAATGGTCGCCAGAATTATCCGATTTTTTTTTCCTAATTATTTTCGGGTTTTTATATAAAACTTCATCTAAATATCTGTAAAATTGCTCTTTGTATTACGATAAAAAAATTTTTTTGGATAGACAATAAGCAAATCCGCCCTGATGGCTTAAACTTACTTCAAGATTTAGGCATATTTCATTGTACCACCTAGATCTTAAATCTCGAAAGCCTTAACTACCAATTTCAGGCCCATATTTTACCTAACAAGAGGAATTTACAATTTGCTGGAGAGCGATGGTCTTCTAAAACTCAAAGGCCAAATTTATAGCCGGAAATACTTTAGTGTGCCTTTCTTTATTCAGGTAATGGGAATTCCGCTTAACAAGCATTAAAATATGATTCCAAATTGGTGTTGCAAACCTGTACACAAACCTATAATATCCCATAACATAAGTTGCATAGAGCATAAAAGTAAGAATAATGATAACATGAAGAGCATTTTGTTCAAAATATTATTACAGCAAATAATGATTTATTACTCATATATAAATGATTTAAAAGTCTTTATATAGATGTATATATATAGAAAATTTTTCCATTATATGATTGCATTGGGAATTCACGTATGTAGCCAGCATTTAGAGAAAGAAAAGGCACACTTTTCATAAGTTTATATTTTCATCACTTTGATTTGCTTCTTTTTTTTGATATTTTTTTTATTTTTATTTTTTCCTTTTGCCAAACTAAGTCACCCAGGTCAATTAGTTTATTTTTTTTATTCTTTCATCTTTTTTATATCTATCACTAAAAGGTTGGTGGTATATTCTGTTTCTCATTACGTTTGTAACATCTAAAAGGAAGCATCTTATACTGTCTATCTGTCTGTCCATATATCTATATGTTGTTAACACTCTCCTCCTCGAGCTTAAGTTTGGTAGGAACATTAGAAGTTCTTGCAGGCAGGTTGATAATAATAATGGCTAAAATCGGTCAAAGGACACGCCCATAGTGCACCATAAACTACAGATAACTCTGTTTTTTAAAGCTAAATTTGGTGGTTTTTTGCTCATCATTTGTAAACTGGAAATTGTACATGATAGTAAGCTGAAATTTTGCACAAGTAGAAAGATTATGAGTGTATTTTGAGCTCCAACACTCATCATATATGTTTTTCATCAATTTTGATGAAGACAGTGAAGATAATTCCTTACAATGAAATTAAGCTACAAACAAAAACAAAAGCAAAAACAGAGAAGAAAAATTAAAAAAAAATACAAAAAAATGAAGCAATGTAAGAAGGTAATTTTTGTTAAAGTTACAACTACAAATATACACCACCTAGATTTTAAAAACTGAACCTAAATTGTATCATTATTATGTAGATAAAATTTTCAGCAAAGCATTCTATGGAAATCATTCATAATTGATCTTAATCCTAACTTTGCTTTGGCCTGAAAATCTCCATACAATAATTATTTAAATGGAAATTTAGAGGATGTTACATATTTCTCTCAAATTCCATTTGGGGCTGTTATTGTGAAGATGAAAAAACGCCAGAAATACATAAACCATCAAACGGAGAGATGTAAATACAGAATTGTAGAAGTTCAAGAAGAACTTCTTGATCTGAACAAGAATTGTTCTGAAACTTCAATGTTATGACATTAACTTTGATTGTGGTGATAGACTTTTAATAAAAATCTCATGTTTCTAACATTTAATTTCTTAACTATGGCTAAGCAGCCTAACAAAAATGTGAGGCTAAAAAAATATCTATCAAAAGGGTAGAGGGAAAAATACTAATAACAAATAGATTATTATATTCAAACGAGTGTGACTATTAAATACTTTACATCATCATATAATGGAATAATGTTATAGAGTCACAAATAATAAGTTAAAAAATATAATGAAAAGTCTTTTAGATAGAAAAAGTTATAAAAGCAAATGAATATTTTAAAAGGAAAATTGCGTTATTAAAATCGATTAAAAACCAAAAACATACACATAAAAAAGAGAGCGGGGGGGTATTTCGACAAATAGATTCATCTGAGCCAAAGTTTTTGGGCACATAATCTTTAGACTTTATCAAATAAACCTTTTGCTCTTGCGGTAAAATCAAATTTTAGCACATTTCTCGCTAATTGAACTTTATAAATCATTTATATAAAAAAATCGTTAGATTTTTGGGAATGGATTGTTGATATAAAGGCCGCCCAATAGCTTGGTACATTTGAGTATAATTTTGCTCTAGATATTGTATCTATACCGTGTTCATAATGCCGTCATTACGAGTTGCCAATTTCAAGCTGACATTTTAGTAAGTAAAAAGTTTTCACTGTGCTGTTATATTGGAGTCCTCAGCCCATGGTACCCTTGAACCTAGTTTTTATTATAGCCTTAGATCTTACTATTTTGTTAGATAAAAAAAAACAAGCATATAAATATGTCTAAAGAAGCATTCTCCTGAGTTAGAGGCATTACAGGGCCCAGCAAAAACGAAACCAAACTCAATATCACTTATCAACATTAAAACTGATAATCTAAATGCTGATACCAAATGAAATTTTCCCCGAGACCTTATCGAATTTATGTAATAAACCAATATTTTAAATGTATCAGTCTACTTCCAAAATTAAGGAGTATGAACCTCTAAAATATATCGATCGAACTGATATATTAATCCAACAGATTTTGAGAGACAAACAAAAAATTGTACTAAATAATTCATTTGGTATATGCATAGAAATAAAAATGCTCTATCTTTACAGAATGGGCCAATATAAAATTTATTATATCATGTATTTTAAATGGCGTAGAGTGTGGAGAGCAAATGGAAAAGCAATGGAAGGAATTGTTATCATCATCATTCTTAACAACGTCATCATCATAACTGTTACTATTGCTTACTTATATATAATTAAAGAAAAAAAATCAACAACAATAAGAACACTAATAGGAAGGATAATAATCATAATCATAAGAAAAGCATATACGATGCGAGAGTATATTAAAGTGGGTTTGGTTTAATTAAGTTCATTGTTTATTTGCTTGATTATTTCTTTATTTCTTTATTTGTTTATTATTTTTTATTTTTATATTATATAATTATTAGTTTCTTTGTTTTTACAATGTTAAATGTGTCTATATTTCATTTTTTATTATTAAAATCAGACAAGAACAATTATTATTATTAATAATAATAATAATAATAATAATAATTTTTCGATATTTTTCTCTCAATTCGTTGGCCAATTTTCGGCTTTTTATATGCTTTCTTTTTTCTATTGGATTTTATGAGCCCAATAAAAATCATATTTTATATTTTACAAAAGCATTCTAGAAACTAATTCATAAATGAAATATAGATGATATTTCTGTCCATATTCATCTGACTTTTATATGCCTTTTAAATAGTTTACCTCATGCGAGTACAAAAAAAAGTATCCAAAGGATTACAAATGTTAATATTTCCCAAAAATTTTTTGATATGAAAAAGATTCAAAAAAAAAAAAAAACAGAACCAACCCAAAGTTGCTCTGAGACAATTTTTACTCATACAAATTAAATGAAAATTATGCAAAGTTACTAATTTTAAATAAATATTATAGAATAACGGTAATAACGAACAACAAAGGGGTTGTGTATTATTTTAAAGGTAAAGTCTTCAGACATTTAAAAATCTATAACTTCAAATAACACGTTTCTTTAACTTTGCAACGTTCAATACAAAAATAAGCTTTTATTTAAGATATAACTTGGGAACTCCTTAATATATTCTCATAAAAAAATATGTTGCGCGCTTTCAGAGGTAAGGCTAAAGAAAGATTTCTAACATTGGAAACGTCTCTCGGGCATAGGAATATCGTTTGCCAAGATATGAAGCATTGACTTTCCACGAAGTAAAAACTAGTCAAAATTTTCTACTACCATCTCCATTATAGGCCAGTTAAGAAAAGTCCATAAGTTGGATACTTGACAAGCAGACAAACGGACGTTAAATTATCTTAAGGAGGATTCTAAGTTAATTGTATAATAAAAAATGGAATTATCTGAAAACCTTCGGAGAGTTGCAATCACTTGATCAAATTCTATAAATATCGTATACATTTTTGACTATTTATTCAATACATAATTCTTTTTTGGAATCACCAAAATACACATAACAAATGGGCCATAAAAACTGCATTCAGCTGGCTTAATAATGATTAAATCGCTTTATGGCGAAGTTAAGTGTTAAATTTTAAAGCTCTCAATTTCTAATGCTACCTAAATATTGATCTGGTATCTCTCATAAGTACAAGAAAAAACCGAAATCCCTTAGACCTTTCTTACAGTTATTTTAGTTAAAGATGTATTAAACAAAACATCAATCTAAAAAATCAAGCAACTAGTTTTTCAATAAAATAATCAGCCAATCAGTTAATCAGTCAATCAGTTAGTCAGTTATTAAGTTATTCAGTTAGTTCGTTTGCCTGTTATAAGTAAACATTAACAGTTAAACCATAATAAAATGACTAATTCAAAGCTTAAGACATTTTTCTCTTTCATTCATAAATAATTGTTACTCGTATTTAGAGTGTTATTGTTGTTGTTATTATTGTTGTTTTGTTACTATTTACAATTATTATTACTATGATGATTTTTTATTGTTGTTATTATTTATATATTTCTATTGAAAATGAAAATGTTATCTTGTCTATAAAAAATCAATGAAAATTGCACTCAAATTAATTAACAATCAAAAATCAACAAAAAAAATCAGGTAATATATATATATATATATGTAAATATACATATACATATATTTATAAGTTAAGTATTTATCATATAAATGTTAAAAATTGAGTTAGATTAATTTTTTATAAAATTTGCAAAATCTTGTTCATGGCAAAGCTGATGAAGAGCATTAACTAAAACCATAATGGAGTCAATTCTCACAGATAAACGATATGAATTTATTGCAATAATTGACTAAGTTATAAATGAATAAGTTTACAATCTAATCCTATTTCAAAAAAAAACACTGAAAGTAGATTTTCAAACTACAGAGAAAAGTGAAATTTTTAGGCCGATAAAGGTTTCTTTTTCTTCCCCCATATTTTGTGTGAAAGAAAACTACAAAATGTTTGAATAAGCTTTTCTTCTTAATTTTAAACAATCCTCTGCATTTTTTATGGCCAGATTTAATAAGTGATTCAGACAGAAATAATTCAAAAAAATCTTATCCTAATTTATAATTTTTAAAGATCCATAAAAAGAAATTGATAATTCATAGTGTTTGACTTAAAATATAATAAGTACATTACATTACCAATTATAATTTAGAAACTTATTTGGAACCATTCGAAGTATGCTCGTTACTCTCCATTTTGGAAATGAGCGAACAATTTTTATGCTTAAGCTTAAGAAATCGCTTCTATTTTGCTGGTGAAAGCCCTGCTTTCTTGAATCAGCTGCCATTTTCTAAATTACCAAAAAAAAAAAATAATATGAGTTTTGTAAAATCAAAAAGAAGAAGAATACGTGGCATTTCAAAATTAATCAAATTTTATTTAAATTGGCCTATTTATCAAATACCATGAGAAATTTAATAGTTCTTGATGATGTCTCAGATATTGAAGAATCGTTTGCCTTCAACAATAAAATTTTCACATGCATCTTACAACTTTCAAAAATCTATTGTACATTAATCGTTTTTAAAAATGTTAGCATCTCTTTTGAAATAATTTTTACCAGCATTAATTGAATCGAACATTCATTTGCATTAAATCAAGTGAATCATTATAAGAAATATAGAAAAATTATTTCAGCATTCAGTTAAACAATACAAAAGTAAAATCAAAAAGTCAAAATGATTAAATTAAAATAAAATAATAAACAAATTAATAATGAAAAGGTCATAAAAGCTCAATAACCTTTCACGCGACAATTTAATTCGATTTTTAGTATTAACATTTTAGAACAATACACAGTTTCCTTGCTCCTTTACCATTCACATGTTTTAGTATAGTGAAAGTTTCAACAACAACAACAACAATAACAATAAAAATTTTTATAAAAAAAACAACCAAGAGAAAAAAAAGTGACATAAATTAATTGTGTTTGCTTTTATTTTAATTTTTTATATTTTTAATTTTTAAAATTTTTCTTTTGCTTTTATTATAATTTTTTCTTTATATTTCTTTGTCTGTTTTTTATTGCTTGATTATTTTATGGAGTAACAGAGAAAAAAAGTGAGAGAAAAAAATGGCAAGTAATTATAATCGATTGTAGCCAACTTTAAAATATTCTATATTCATTTTTTTAAATATACAAATTCAATATGAATAATAATAATTAAAAATAAATGAATTTGAATACGAGAAGAAGAAATAAATTATAATTTTCTATTAAATAGAACAAAGAATCGATCTAGACCAAATTTGGTACATTTATGTAAAAGAAAGGTCAAAAATTTTCATTGAAATCTATTCGAAATTGTAAATTATTATTTCTTAATATAAAAGTTTTGTAGACCTACCCATTTTAAAATGAAACTCTCTATGATTTGTTCAAAAAATTTGTGCAAAATTACAGCCAAATTTTAATAACAAATTTATATGATTAGACAGACGGTGCAGTGAGTGCTTTACATGCATACCTGCCGTGAAGGCTTAACTGCATGGTACACAAACGTGCATAATGAGCGCTACCGTTGGTAGTCATGTCACGCAGTCATGTCATGCTTCCAATTTAAAGCCTGTATTGCACCTTATATACATGGCTTAATCTTTGGTATCTAGATTCGGAGCCTTCCCATTACTCCTTGGCTTAGTTTGGTTCGCTCAATAAGTCTATCCATTTATTCGGGAAATGGAACCCTGCACGACAAGCATATAAATATTTGTACGAGCAACGCTTGCGATATGGGCACCACAGCCCCCACGAAGCCAAACTCAATATCACCACAGTGAGCACATTAAAACTGGTGATCCCTTGGTACCAAATTAAATCTTTAGTTCGATCTCGTGACTCATGATGCCCCCTCATGACAAGGGAAAACCAACGACCATCTCATGAGCCACTCCCAGTTGAGCAAGTGCTTCTCGGGACTGGTTGCCCTCCGTTAGATAGGCACAGAGATTTAGATTAATGCAAAAAAATTCTTCAAAGACGTTGACTCTAAGAAAAAGTGAAACTATTCTAAATATTAAATGTAGCGCGCCACAAATCCATAATAAACATTGTATCATAAGTTTCGTGTAGGGTAATAAAAACACTTCATAAATTATTGCATGCATATTATAAATATCATATATAACTGTATATATGTATATACACATATATATACATGTGTATTGTAAATAAAAAAGGCCAATCCAACATATCACTCGAGCATTACATTACATGGCATTATATTTCACAATGGATTGAACGATGGAAATGAGGTTTTGAGTAACAAGGCCGTGATTGTTTTTTTCTACTTACTCTTTTGTCTTGCATTATACTTATTACTTTATTAAAGTGTTACATATACATACATACATATGTATATATATATATATATATATATATAACATGATTCATAGAGTTAACTTGGTATATATTGGAGTTGTTCAATAGATCTCTATAAATTCTTCAAACACCGTTTCGTTGTTTAATTGATATAAAAATAAATCTATTTATTTATTCATACATTAATATTTCTTCTAAATAATATAAATTTTTTATAATAATTAAGTAGAGGATTTTTTTGATAATTATTGTACCTTTAATTATAACTAAATTATAATTTTGCTTGCAATTATCTCATTTCGTTTCATTTAAAAAATTAGGAAATAAAAACTCATTAGATTAGGCCTATCAATCTGCCATTTTGTCATACGATTTATTCGGTAGGTTAAATGAAACTCTTAGGCAAAGAACTTGTTGTACAGGGTATTATATGTTTGTGCAGATGTTGGTAAAACCCAAAAGGTATTTTGTGATAGACTCCAACTTTTATTATACCAGTTGTTTCAGAATTATTTCATAATTCGTTTAAGAATTGTCTGTCCGTCTATCTATCTGTATCTCTGGCGCTTTGTCGCTCTATCTACAGTTTGCAATTTTAGAGATGTTTGAACAAAATTTCCTTTTCATTTAGTTTTTGGTTTTGGTCTATGGGATAACTCCATTAAAGGTGCTTATTTTTAGGACCAGCCCTATTTAAGATCTTACAAATAAATTTCAAATAAATAATTCGAAAATTATAGTTTTTTACTTTCACACTTCTTAAATTTTAATTGATTTACTCGATTTTTTTCATACACATTAAGCAATTTCGAAATAAAAAACATAATTAAATTAAAAGTCAGACCTGACCAATTATAAAGTTTTTACATTATTTAGCATTGCAGATCTGTGTCCAATCGTTTTATAAGGCCTCGTATAGCAACATAACAATCACTTTCAATTTTCATATCTCATATTTCATATAAATAACTTTCTTTTCTTTTCACTACACAAAAATGTAATAATATAAACAAACAAATATATATCTACATATTATTATATATATATATATATATATATATATATATATATATATATATATATATAACATTTTTGAACATTGACGTAGAAAAAAAGGTGAAATTTTTTACTTAAGACTTTTATGAAATTTTAAAATATTGTTAACATAAAAAACAAAGAGAAATTTTATAGATGGAATGAAGTAAACTCAGAAATCTCTTATATTATTTAGTCCACATTTGAGCTAAACTTCAAATACATACCAAATTCTATTAAATTATCTCAAAAATTCCTTAGAAATTTACATGGACAATCAACAGACGGATGAATGGACAGATGGACAGAGAGGCTTGAATCAATTAAAAATATAATTATAAATCGATCGATTTAGTAAAAGATGAAACTATCTGAACACTTTTTGCATGTTACAAAGATCTACATAAACTTTGGCTTTAACAAACATGTCGATCACTTCATTCATAAAACTATTATTTGGAAAATTTATAGAAAAATTTGATGTAAATCAAATTGGCCATGTTTTTTTTTTTTTAAATGTTCATTCTTTTCTTACTTAATTTTTTTCATATGGATTTCGATATTATTGTTTGTTTAATTAGACAACATTAAATCGAATAATTTAGAGTATTTAAGTAGAAATCTCGCCAAGGTATAACATTTTTAGTAGTTTTGCTTTTCTGTTACTGTGATTATCCTTTTGCTTATTACTCATTGATTCTTTTTAATAAATGTCTATGTGTATGTGCTGTTGTAATTACATTTAATTAAATATATATAAATTATATATTAACGGTAAATAACAATTATACAGATGCGGTTATTATGTTACATCTGATAATTATGAGCCTTCTCCTTCTTCTTCTGTTTCTTCTATTAAAAGAAGAAATTAATATAAGAATTACTTTTGTTTTACGTCTTTTGCCTTTTGCCTTTTGTCTTTTGTTTTTTGTTCTTTGTTTTTTTTTTTTGTCTGCTTTTCCACTCTTAATTTTGCTGCTTCTTTTTATGTTTTAATTACATAACAACAATAAGCATTTATGTGGCTAAAATTGTCGAGAGACAGAATGTAGAGAGACCGTACATTGTTTTAATTGTGTTGATGATTATATGTAATAAACACGTACATATTTAAGGGTCTAATACATACACACACACACCACACACATATTAATGCACATGAATAAATACATAAAATTGCATAAGTCTATTATTATTCCATTATTCTGTTCCGTTTACATTTACTTTTCTTCTTATTTGTTGTGCTTCATGCAGTTCAAATTAGTTTGCCTTTAAATTAGTATTTTTCATATAAAAAATATCAACATTGTGATTATCATTCAACTTGCCATTATAGTGACGAACAAGGATACATGGCCATCATTCAGCTACAACTCGCAAAGGCTTTTCTATTAAATTTTTAACCCATTTTTAAAGTACATACAAAAATCCTACCCTAATTTATAATTTTTAAAGATTTATAAAAAGAAATTGATAATTCATAGTGTTTGACTTAAAATATAATAAGTACATTACATTACCAATTATAATTTAGAAACTTATTTGGAACCATTCGAAGTATGCTCGTTACTCTCCATTTTGGAAATGAGCGAACAATTTTTATGCTTAAGCCTAAGAAATCGCTTCTATTTTGCTGGTGAAAGCCCTGCTTTCTTGAATCAGCTGCCAATTTTCTAAATTACCAAAAAAAAAAAATAATATGAGTTTTGTAAAATCAAAAAGAAGAAGAATACGTGGCATTTCAAAATTAATCAAATTTTATTTAAATTGGCCTATTTATCAAATACCATGAGAAATTTAATAGTTCTTGATGATGTCTCAGATATTGAAGAATCGTTTGCCTTCATACAAAAATATTGATCGTGCATTGTTCTCAATAAGCGATACTATAGCTCCAGAACTCCATAAGGCAGAATATTGAGAAAGAAATTTCCCGCGGCGAACTTATTCCTTGCTAATTTTCAAAAATGCTATGAAAACTTCAGTTTTGATTTTAAATTGAGATTTATTTAATTTTATTTAATAAGAATCATTTCTTTACTTAACCATTCCTCACTTTTTTTTTCTTCTTCTTCCTTCTCTTTCTATCTTAACTTATATCTTACGTTTATAAAGTAACAATTAAGAAAATTATATGATCTATAATTAAAGAGTAAATTTTGAATACGCTGCCCTAGAAACACTTAATATAAAATAGGACGTAAATTGGAGTCCATTTCTTCATAAGTTTCCTATTTTCTTTTCCTATTTATTTATTCTTTTTTTTTTTTTTTGTTATGGAAATGTACAAAGAAACTAGTAAGGACTTTATAATATAAAACTTTAGGGCTGATTCTTAAATATCGTAAAGCACTTTGATGAGTTTGAATTAAAAGTCCTATCAATAAAGTAAAAAATTATAATTACTTTTATTATTTGAAAACTTTTTTGTATGGTTCAAAAAAAATTAGATCGATCTTAATCAAATTCGTTCAAATATATCTCAAATTGCAATTTTTTTTTTTTTATCTAACTCAATTACATGAACAGACAGACAGACGGACAGAGAGGTTTCAAGCGATTCAGAAAATGCTTGTGCTTGGTTCAATAGTGGCTCTCTCTCAATTTCTTTTGATTATTACAAACATCTACACAAACTTATAGTATTCTGTGCCACTAATGGTATAAAATATAAAAATAAAGCTTTTGTTGGCATCCAAAAGAATATTTATAGCAAAGTTGTGTTTGTTAATTTGTTTTGGAATGTTTCAAACATTTTATCAAATTTAATATAACTCTCATGTAATGAATCTCTGTATATTTCTGATAGTCTTTAAAAAGCTAAGTTCGCTTTTCTGCGAGTCATAATATAAAATCTTGAAAAAAAAAAATAAAGTAGAAAAAATAAGAGAGAAAAAATACCGAGACGACATTTAATTGCTTATATTAATGATGATTAAAATTAACATTAATGATTTTGTTTAATAGCAATAATTTGCAATTCAATCATATATTTGAATGAACAATGATATTAACAATATATAGGGTGTCTCATATATAACGCTACTCTAAAATCGATAAATATTATTTGAAATTGTTGTTCAAAGCAGAAATCAGACAACATTTTTAAATCAAACTGCAAATTTTGAAAGAGCTACTTTAATAAAAATTTCAACAACATTATCATGCTTATGTAATTGCAAAGTATCAATAAAGACTTCAATTTGTACTTTCAGTTGTAATGAAAAAATTGAAGAAAAAAAGAATAATAAAAAAAAATTATTTAACGTCATTTTTTAGCAAACTTTTGTAATAATTTTTTATTACTCGTTTATTCAAAAAATTTAAATAATTATCTTAAGTGTCATTACATTAATAATCTTGTACATATATTATAATATAAATATATTATTAATATTCTTTGTTAATGATTAATTCTAGAACAACATTTATGCAATGAAATGGCCTTACCGAATGGAATGCCAGAATCATGTTTCACTAAACATGATTTACATCTTCATTCTCTTCATTCCTTGTTTTCCTTTCTTTTTAACAAGTATCGGTAGAGGTATGGACATTAATTCAAAAAAAATTTTTTGGAGTCCAGGCGCCCAAAAAGAGACGATATAGTCTTCTTTATTAAAGCAGTTTCGCTCCTCTTCGACATTTAATAGAGCAAAAAATACCCACTTGGCAAGAATTGAACTCTGAATATCATTAAAGAATCAATATTTATTCTTATAGCTGGTCTTGGCCAATTCTTAAATACCCTGCACTTTATCTAATATGCTAAAAAACTGAAATAATTGAATCGCAAGTGGACGAAACGCAAAATTGTAACTTGTCAATTATTTGATAATAATACGAAAAGTTCGTTATGTGGTAGCGGGTTCAAAAAATGCCCCAAACTTGATACACATAATTCTCATGTCAAAATACAAAGCACTAACAATTTTCTTTAAAATATATGCAAAACTGTAAAATTTGTCCACGTAATGTCGTTTTGGGTGAAAAAAAATGGTTTTTGGGGGTTGAAGGTAAAAATATTCCGATTTCAAGCATTTTCAATAAAGTTCGTCTTTACATATCAACTTTCATTGTAATATCTCAAAAAATTGCGTCTTGTAGCTGAATAACAGATGAGTGAGAAGTACTGAATATTTAAATCGATTTAGAAAGTGATTCAAAGTGATTCAGCATAACAAAAAGGTGGGTCTATCCAAACTCCTTCTGAGATAGACCCTAATATCTGCCAAACTTATAATATCCACCACAAATATCATAAATAGTGTAGGGTATAAATAGTTTACAGTTTAGACAAGTATGGGCTTGTTCTGTGACAGACTTAGCCCGTTTTCATTATCACTCTGCTTGAAAGAAGTTTCTATGTTTTTATCTAATTAAATTTTTAGGTCCAGAGGAACTTTTGCAATATCAAATAAATCTACAAAAATTCATAATTTGTTATTAATCTATAATATACATCTTTTGGGGATTGAGGTCTGATGCTACACACCTTAATTTCTAACTTCTGGGTCAAAATTTAAACTCTATGCTGCATCAAAGTTTTGATGTTCATTTATGCTCGACATTTTTTTTTGGATCTTATCTTAAAAAAAAATTAGCAAAAAATTTGAAAATTTTTAAAATTTTTATGTAAAATGCTTTGCTTTTTGTTTTATTTTTATTGTTACTTTACAATTGTTTAAATCTATTCAGCTCATGTTGGTAATTTCTGCACACAAGTTACAAAATTTAAATGACAATAAAAGTAACAAGATAAAGTAAACAAAAAAAGGTAAAAAATAGCAAAAAATAAAAAAAAAAAAAAGAAATTAATTGAGGCCAAATGTTTACCACTTACTAACCATATGTTTTTGGTAAATTTAATGGGCGTAACTGATTCTTTTGGATTACATTATTTTTTTTTAAATGTTTTCCTTTTAGAAAAGAACATTTGTCATTGGAAAAAAAAATACCAATCAGTACTTACTATTGCAAACAAAATGAAAGAAAAAAGAAACAGATGGACAATAAAATGTAAAAGCAAATGAAAATTGCACATTTGATAAATAAAAATTTTGAATAGAGATTTGGTGGAAGCCATAAGAAAAATCGAAACTTCATTAGAATGATAATGGAAACTGAAACGCGATCATTTAAACGAACAAGTAAAATGTTAAAATTCCAAGGGAAATGTCTTTAACACGAATGATAAAATTACACGCCATTATCTGAGTAGTATGAAAAATCTCTATCAAAGTGGGTAAATTCTATTAGAGGCCTTGCGAAATGTTCCATCGCTTTATAACTTAGTAAAATTTGTTTCATTTTAAATCTCTTTGCCATCTCTAAAATTTTTTAACGATGACTCTAGAAGTGTAATAAACTTTCAATTTTCCATACTTTGGATTAGATTGCAATATAATTAACTTTTGCAAAGGCAGAAGACCACATTTTAGATATGACAAACAAATTTTGCCAATTACGTGAAAAACAGAAATTTCATTTTTCGAAAGTAAATTTTTCTTTATTATAAAAGATTTTACCATCTTGTAAATTTTCTTATTTTTTTTTTTTGTTGCTTTTTAGTTATTTAAATTTTTTGTTTTTTCCACCTTAGGTAGCACTTTTTCTTTGTTTGTTTGTGAAATATTTATTCATCTTTTGAATGTTATTCATTATTAATATTGTTGCAACTAGAAAAGCAACTATTTCTATTGTGAGTACGCGGCTTAAAATGTAATCGATTGTTGATGATGAGACTTTTATTTGCTGTTGCAATAGCAATATCAGATTAAAAGGTTAAAACGTCAAAATATGCTTACAACTAGCTAAACAACATAAAACAAGAACTTAAACAGAAAATCAAATTTGTAAATTGAAAATTGAAATTGAAAGTCTCCAACAATAGTGACATTATTTTATTCTTCGACACTTTAGGAAGCGCACAATAAATTATACAAAACAATATAAAATAAATAAAATAAAATAAAATAAAATAAAATAAAATAATATAAAATAAGCAGAAAAAAATTAACTGGAAAAAGAAGAAGAAGAAATTATGAAAAAAAATTGATGGAGACCGATTTTTAAACATTTTACATCACAAAGTAAAAAAATTGTAATTTCTTTTTGATTTGACAAGTTTGTTATGTGAAAGAAGATTAAAGAAATGGACAGATCTGGACCAAATTTCGTATACATATTTTTTGTGGCAAAATTTAATTAAGAGCCAACTTATTTTAAAATATATTAAAAATTATAAGTTTTTAAAAGATGTTATACGGGGCGTAATCGAACAGATGATCCAATTTTAACTATTTTCAAGAAGAGTCGCTTCTAAGCCAAACCACACCTATAGATCAAATTTCATTAAAATATTTTTAAAATTACGATCAATAGCTTAAATACATTCCGATTGGGAGACAGACAGACAGAGAGGCCTAAATCGATTTCGAAAGTGATTCTGAGTCAATCAACTGTACTTGTATGTAACAAAGCTCCTTACAAACTTATAATACCCTGTATCCCAAATGGTGGGTTTATACAGACTAAGAGGAGAAAAACTTTTGTTTAAAAAAAAGCTTAGCACCAACAACATCAATAAAAACAGCAATAATAATTGGTAACTTTGATCGGCTATGATTCAATATTTCCATTCAGTTCTGGTATATAAAATTATTAGGAGTTTTTCAATAATGGAATAATGGAATGTTGTTGTTATTTTTTTTTTTTATTATTTTGATTTTGTCATTTTTCAACTTTATCGGGTTTTCAGTTTTTCGATTACGGTATTTCATATCCTACAACGTTTGTGCTCTGCGATTTACATTAAGAATAAAGTCACTTATGATAAAGTCACTTATTTGGTTAGACCAAACGATACAAAAGAATTTTTTAAGTTAATACAAATTTGATCATTAGCCCTGCTCGTAGCTCTTCGAATTTTGATAAAGGATATATTGATGGCATATACATTCGCAAATATATGAAACAATTTTATGGCGTATCCTTATAAAGATTTCTGAATCATTGTAATCCATTTTGATTTATTGTAGATCATTCTGAGCGATTACAAATCATTATTAATAATTTTTAAGTGTTCTGAATCGTTCCAAATCATTCTGAATCGTTCTGAATCGTTATAAATGGTTACAAATCATTATAAATCGTTATTAAAAGATTAAAATAATGGGCCATCTGTTTAAAGATTAATAATCTTTAAACAGATGGGCCAGCAAATCAGCGTATTCAATTTTGAAAAACCAATCTTTGTGAATTCAATTTATTGAACTCTAAATTACATCAAATAATTTTAGAATGTTCATTAGAATTATTGAATGAATAAATGTTGCTTGTTAGATAAGCAACGATTTTACTGAATATTTGACTTGTTGCTTCAATTCGTACTATTTTCAGAAGTAATTTTTTAGAGTGAACAGACAATTAGCCGCCTTTGTATATTATGGTATTTAAGCTATTGACCAATTAACAATTTAAACTTTATTATATTGACGTTATTATTATTTTTAAGTTATGTAAAACAGTTGACTCATATATTCAAACTATAAGCAACAATGAACAACAAAAAAATATCGGTCATGACATGTGTTGAAAGTAAAACATTTATATATCTAAATTTATATTCATACTCAAAGTCATATTTATCTTCACATTCATTATAACTATTTTTGTACAAAGTACAAACATAATAAAAGTTTACAAATCATTTTTGATATGATCAAACAATTCAACAAATAACTAACAATTGATTTTAAATGGTTTGTAATTTAATACAAAGAAAAAGAACAACAGTCATAAGTTGGTTTTTTTAATATTTTTTATTTTCGATTTTGAACGGTCATATAAAACAGAAAAAATAGCAACAGTATAATTGGTGGAGACTCAAAATCACGTCAATTTGAACGACATTTTCCTTAGAGATATTTTAATATGCCAAATAACTATACGGCTCGGATTTTCATTGGACATTCCATATTCCAAAATATGTATGCGAAGTTCTTTATATATAGATTTTATTTGAAAATGGGCCTTCATATATGGAAATACAATAATGGCCAAATATTTTATCCAATCTTGGCCATTTGATTATGGTTCATTATTGAGTTGAAATATGCGTGCTTAACAAATTTGATCAGAATTTGATTAAGAAACAAGATTAATTAGACAAGAACAATAAAAGATGGATCTATCTTAAATTTTTCGAGGCATGTTACATATATCTAAACGAATTTAATAAATAATTTAAAAAAAATTCCAAGACCCCTTAGGTCTCAAATCCTACATTAAAAGATCGGTCAATGCAATTTAATTTAAATAATCCTTATAATTTCAAAGAACAGGATTATAGAAAGGATTTCCTTTGATATTCACTCAAAATCTGTTGTGTAGTAGAAAAAGTCTTTAAAAAACACTTTAAGAATGATGAAAATTTTTAGAAAGATATATTTAATTTGATTGCTTTCGAATCTCTGATATTCAGAAGCAACATATTTAGAATTTGCAAAACAAATGTAAATTTCATATTACTTGCTAATGCAAATTGAGATCATCTATAGATCTGTCTATTTATTAACCATTAGCCTGATGCCTGCTTATGGAAATTTATTATCAAAATATCGAGCTCTTATCTCTAATGAGATTCTTTTTTAATGAAATTTTTTAGACGGATAAATCACTTAGCAAAATGATTCAAATACAACTAATTTGGAAATAAACGATGAGAAATGTTTGGCCGACATTTATAGCTCGTTGTACAATGATTTGCCGTTCCTGTAGAATAGAATTTTTTGATTTATACATTTAATATTTTACATAAAGTATTTGCAAATTTTGTTAAAGTAACAAGAATAAGAAACCGGAAAAACAAAAGAGAAGCAGATATTTGTGTGTTAAAAACAATTTGATTTGATTAATTTAAATGTATTTGTGTGATTCTGTTTTGTTTGTATTAAACGAGGACAAAAGTTCACAATTTTATTGTTACAGCTTTTGCTATAGAGCGCCCTTTATATAACAATTTATTGCAATAATTCAACAACAATTCAAACAACAATTCAAACAACAATAACAACTATAAAAAACATTAATTGTAATGAAATAAATAAAGTTATCTTATGCTGACTCTTCTTAATTTTTTCAAAAAAAAAAAAGGATATGAAGAAGAACAAGAAAAAAAAGAATGAGAATAAAAATAAAACGCACAAGAGACAATAATTTAAAAGCCACAAAACGGAAAAAATGGATTACACAGTTTGATTTGTTTAAAGTTCATATTTCTTCTCTCTGTTGAATCTTCAAAGTTTTATTCAGTTAGATGAGAAGAATATATAAACAAATATTTAAAAAAAAGGAAGCATAATAAACAAATAAAAAAATTATATATAGCTAAGATCGCATCTTGATTACTCACCATACAAACGCTATGATAAAATGGAGCTACTTATTGATAGCTCAAGTTCAAATGTTAAACATTTTACTTTTAGAATTTACAAAGCTTAATAAAATGCTTGTACGGAGATTTGTACGATTTGATGTCTCCGAATTTCGATAAACGCCATCGGTTTTTTTTTCTATATTTTTTAATAATTTTTAAAACTAATTTCTTATAATAAATTTTAATGAAATGCTTACAAAATGATATTTGTCTAATATTTAAAGAAGATGGTATAAATTGGCCACGCCTGCAGCAGATAAAGAAGAATAGACACTTTATATACTTATACACTTTATATTTACAAAATAAAATAAGACGTGGGAAATTTTCAAATTTTTGTTTCTTGGTAAATATTGTGAGCAGTTCATTACAATGTCTGTCCGCGTGTCATTTCATTATTTAAGTAATGAGTACGAAATATGAAAAAAAAATGCCAACTGGGAATATTTAATATTTAATCGGTTTGATTAGGTGCAACCGATTTTACTCAAAATAGTTTTAATGTTTTTGCCATATTTCAGTCTTTCACTTGTTGCCACATTCCCGAGTAATAAACAAGAAATTACAAAATAAAGCTGCTCTTACGTTTTCGTAGACTGATTGATCTGACTTGATTTAATTTGAATAGCAAGTTTATTCTACAAAAGCTTCCAAGACTTTTACCAATTTTAAAGTAGATATTTTAATATTTACTCTCAAGAAAATCAAAAAAAATTTACCACAATCTGCCAAACAAATAAACAAACAAGACCAAATCATTTCTGAATTTGATGCTCATCAATAAAGTTCAGCATCTTTGGTGCTTTCATTTTGATGTCACAAATATAATGAATTAATGATTGTACCAACAATCTTTGGTTGGTGTCCAAAAAAAAAAGAAAACAGAAAACAAAGAACAAAGCAAAAGAGACCACAACAAAGCTTGAAGCACGATCTAAATTATTTATTTTTTTTTTTTTTGGATTTTTTTTGTTTGGCTTTTTTTCTTTTATTGCCATTTTGTTTATATAAATATACATATATATATATATATATATATATATATTATATATATATAATGATTTTCATTTTTCATTTTTTTTTTACCTTTTTCTTTTTGCGGCATCATGAAGGAAAAATGGTTAAACAAGTTAAGTTAAGGAATATTAAAAGCGAACAACAGACATAAAAATTTTCTAGTGACAATTGTGAACGATAAATAAATAAATGTCATATCGCTTGTATCAAACATAACATCATCAAGTAATATGAAGGGCCCTTAATAATAATTGAAAATAAAAAACCAAACTTATACAAAGCAATATTTCATATGTCAAATCATGAATAATTTATTTAGGTATCAAAAATTAATCAATTAATATTTAGTCCATAAAAGTTGACATATTCTTTTTGGGTGCGCTGAATGGCACGATATCTTCGGCATGCTGAAACATAAGATACCACCTTTTTGATGCATTTTGCAAGATGTAAGCGCTTTGCATCTTGAGAAATAAAGTTTGGTAAAAATAGTTATTTAAATTTACAAATAAATTTAAGTAAGTTGCTTCAAATTATGATTTTAAATCGCATTCGAATATTCCATGGACTGGCATTCTCAATCAATGTTTACCAAACACAGACACATGGACAGATGGGCAGACATATCTAAATCAATTCAAAATTTGGTGCTGATCAAGAATATATAAATACTTTATAAGATCCTCAACGCTTGTTTTTTGGGCATTATAAACATACTGACAAAGTAACTATACCCCAAAATCTCTAGGTAGTGGGTACAACAAGTAAAATTTTTCAAAGAAAAAAAGTCCTTTTCCGAACAAAACAAATTCATTTTTCTAAATTTCTTCCTATAAATATAATCCTCAATGGCGATCTAATACATCCTTCAGACTTGCCGAAGCTTCTGCTCGTTCAGATTAAGTCTTTTTTAAGAACCTATTTTACATTTTTGATTTCAAGCATGTAGATTGCGCCAAATATCTTTCTGAATGAAAAATGTCTGACTCAATTGAAAGCCGCAGTTGTCATTTTTTAGGACAACCAGTTGAGATCGTTAAAAAAATTTACATAAAATTTTCTGCCATGTGGAAATTCGCTGTTAATTTTAATTCACTTCTTTTTAGATTTTTCTCAGTTTTAATTTTTGAACTTATTTGTATAAGCATTCTAAGCAAATATTTCTAGATAGATTTCCTGGAAAATTAATCTATCAGAATAAACCACAAGGCAACTGATAATAAGTTGACATCATTGTCATCATTGTTGTCGTCTTCGGTGCCGTCTTTATTGTCGTCCTTGCTGCCATTTTCGCTATAAGTGAAGGTTGAACTTAGTAATTGTCAAGTCCGTTCTATTCCGCAAATTTTTTTATATAAGATCTATATCTCGCTTTAAATGAATGCCAAGCCAAAGCCAATAAAATGAAATTTTATACCAATAGAATTTTGAAATCAACCACAAAATTTTAAAAACAAAAAAAATAACAAACAAACACCGCGCACACTGGGTAATGTCACCCTATATATATATATACGTATGTATGTGTGTATGTATGCATGTATATATGTAAAAATATTTCTAGAAATTTTATTCAACATTGGATTACATCTTCTTATTCTTACAATTTATTTTCCCTCAGTAAACATTAAAAGGAAAATTTATTTAGTTTTCTTAGGAAACAACAATTGTAATAATAATAATTATTATAAAAATAGCACAGCAGCAACAACAACAACAACAACAACACAACAACAATAACAACAATAACAAGAGCAACAACAAAATAAGTTAATTTTATGGTTTGTTTAACAAAGCGTGATACCGCTTGAGGTTACACTAAAAACTCGAATGAACAAACCAAAAAAACCCAAAACAACACAAAACTAAAAGTATAAAAATTTAACCAAAAAACCAAATAAATTTAATTTACAATTCTACAAGAATAGCAACAACAAAAGCAAGCAAATAATCATTCTTAACATTTCAATGATTATCTAGACGTTTGAACTTCCCTTTTCAACGATTTGACACAGGCACAGACTTTTAGCGTCTTTAAAATTCACTTTTCTAATTAAAAAACCAAAAAAAAGGCAAAATAACTGATCTAAAAGAAATGAGTGAAATGAGTGGAAGGAAGAGAGGTCTAGACGGCTCGAAATATGTCCCATCACTAAATTTAGTCTTATAGTATAGAAATGCCTGGTAAAACATCAGACGTCCAGTTAAAGCCACATAAGGCCAGTTAAGTTAAGTTAAGTTAGTTAGCATTTTACCATGCACATCTGGCAATTGTGTACCTGGCTCAATTCTGCCTTATATTAATTACAAATTTTCTTTCCGAATTGATGCCCATGTTTGTTGCTCATTGCACCATCACCAACATTACCCAATCAGTTAAGTTTATAGCACAAAGCTGCAACAGAGATCCATTCATTTAGAGGTATATTTTCTCCATATAGAAAAGCCCCTACAAAGGGTACTTCAGTGCTCTTTGGAAATGGTAAGTCCATGGTAATAAATTGAATAATTATGGCAATAATCACCGGTTGCCAATTAAGCTAATACTTTGTAGAACTTCTAAAACTCCCAACATCAGACATCAAGAGTTTTAAATCTATTCAAAGTATTATCTCTATTATGAATCTGCCTTAAAGTTTATTGATTGTCACAAATAATCTCACAAAATGTCTAAAATATAAAAATTTGTATTTTCAAACATGTCTTTTTGTATTTTATGTTGTGTCGCAAGAATAAAAAGAAATTAATACAAAAATTATTTAATTTTTTTTTTCTAGACATTCCTTATTTTTAACTGTCATTACTTTGCACAAGCAACTTTTTTTTCCCTCTCTTTCTCTTATTTATTTTTTTTTATTTGTTGCACTAATTGAAATTTATTTAATGAATTTTATACTTGAGTGATCATTAAAACACTGATTTACATATCGCTTTGCGTTATTTAACAATAATAAGAATAAAAAAAATGCATTCACAACGATAATTTATATATAACTCAAAAAATTAAATAATAAGTTTAAAAAAACATAATAAGCTTGGAAAATGATCAATTACTTCGACCTTCAATTTAAATTATTTATTTATTCATTGATACGATCAACGTTTTTCATAATTTATAATTATTTTTAAACTTTATCAGATCAGTTCAAATGGTAAAATGTTTGATTTGTATTATAAATAAACAAATTTACATAGGCCATGCCCAGTTTCGTGGAGCGATATAATAAAAGTTAGCTGAGTGTCAAAGCTCTACTAAATTTGCCAAAAAGTCTACACAAACTTATAACTGCCCTCGTATCACAAGAGATGTTCAAAAGCATTACATTTTTGTATGTAATGAGAGAGACCCGCTAAGAAGCTACGCATACTTTAACATTTTAAGTGCGTGCAACTTCAACTTGACTTTGAATTTTTTTCAAGGGAAAGTACTTAAAGATGTCAATAATATTTTTAAAGTTTAATCATTAAAACAAAGCAAAACATTTACAAAATTTATGTATAATTTAACAAGAAATTTTTATTTCTTCAGCTGTTGTTTTGTTTCATTTTTAGTTTTTTTGGATACCTAGAAAAAGCCATATAAAATGGAGCTGCCAATTTAGTATTATTGTTATTATAATTGTTAGGCGTTTCCAATTTTAACACTTCTATATGAATTGTTCATTCGTAGCTAGCATATTTTTTAGGTAAACCGCTCAAGTTGCTAAAACTTTTCATACAATTGATCTTGTAAGGTATTTGAAAGACCTCTCTGTCAATTAATGAAACAACATTCTCCTAAGAGATGCCTCCACGTTAATATGGAGAAATCATAGTTTTAGAAAAATCCATCAATTTAGGAATTCCACAAGAAATACTTTTACACTTTTTTTTCTATGCAACGTGCTTCTTAATTATTTTCCCCTTTTTACAAAAAGTTTGAAGATATTCATTCATGCTGGTGATTGCCCAGCAAGGTCATATTACAAAACTATTACGAAGCAAATGTATCTTCAAGAAGGAAATGGCATTTCATCTCATTTAAGGGGAATCATTAAAGTTACCAAAGCGCTATTTATTTTATCGAATTTTATCGTCTTCAATTTTTAATCACACAATTTGTTTTCTGTAGAAAAATTATAATTTAAATGATTTAACTTTTCAAATATATTTCTAGTATTTGTCATGTTTTTTTTTTTGCCAAATTTTAATACAACTTAACATTGTCAATTTTGCGGCCAAACAATAATTTCAATTCATCGCAAACATTGCCCCAGAAATAGAATCAAACAAAAAAAAATTATAAAAATATTTAAAAAATAAAATTTATTTACCTCACTTATTTTCTTATTTAAAAAAAAAATCTCAGCTGCTTTCTTTAATTTTTCTCCTTTGTTCTACATAGAGATCAAGCTGGTAATTGTCTGGTAGGTTTTTTGCCATCAATATCAACATCGATTGAAGAATTAAAAAGTTAAGTATTTGTAGATCAATTTTATTAATATTTATCGCAACTTTTTTCTTATTCTCAACGTTTCTTTTCTTTTCTTTTTTTTTTGGTCTTGTGTCGTTTCTTTATATATTTAAATTTAATTAATAGTGCTTTTTAAAAATATTTTGTTTACAAAATTTTCAACAACATAACAGTAAGCGAAAGTGGAGGAAACGTGTTGCACTTTCAAAAAATTACAAAATTTTCTTTAAAATTTTATTCGAGTTACGATTGCAAAATAAATCTTTATTAAACAAAAAAAAATTAATTAAGAATTTTTTAATTTTTTAAATTACTATTAAAGCATATTTAATCAATTTTTTTTAGTTATTAAATATTTTTAATTGACACAAATTGCATCCTTCTCTTCGTTTGTTTATTTCTTCTTATATTTTTCTAAATTTTTTTTTTAATTAAAGTTTTTTGTCCAGTAAAAATTAAGCAAAAAAAAAATGGCAAATTAAAAAATGAAAAAAACACACAAATCAGAAATCGAATACATTTTGAATTTGTTTGCAAATAATTACAAATAGAAAATCAGAAATAAAACGATAAATTTATTAATTAGTCAAATTATTAATTAGAAATTCTAATCAATATAAATATTCTCACTAAACTTATGAAAATTTATGAAAATATGAAAATATGAAAAATAAAAAATTAAGCAAACATTTATTTAAAATTATATTTTAAGTAAATGAAAAATTTGTATATGAAATATTTACAAAAAAAATTCCTTATTTACTTATTAAATTTTTATTTTATAATGAATATTTCATTTGATTTTTATACGTCTAACATGCCGCCAAAAAACTGACCAATTCAATTTCACATACATACATACATACATGCATACAAATATTACAAAAAATATTTAATCGTATTCGAAAGGTTTTGCATATTTTGCAGATTTTATATTTAGATTTGCAATAGTTGTAACCGGTTTAGGTTTATTGTTCATTTTGCTCTTAGCTTGTTTTGTTTTGTTTTTGGTTTTTGGTTTTTGGTTTTTGGTTTTTTTTCATCAAATGCTATTTCTTCATAATCTCTTGATATTGTATTTTAATTTGAACAATTAGAAGAATGTCAACAACATTTCAACTAAATATTATGCAATATAATTAAAAAGTCTTAAAATATTTGATGCGATTTAAATGTTTAATTTTGTTAATAATATTTTATGAATGTATAATGGACCAGTTTTGATTGTCTGACTTATTTGATCCATCATCATAATTTGCATTGAAATTGACTGGCGAAAGCTTCAAATACTCTACTTTGGATATAATACATTGACTTTGTACAGAACAAAATGTACATCGATCTTACAGTGTCTCATAAATTTGCCTCCCTTTCCAGGACTAGACTAGACTACACTATACTAGACTAGACTAGACTAGAACTAGACTAGAATTGGACTAGACTAGTAAAAGACTAGACTAGAACTGGACTAGACTAGGACTAGCCTAGACTAAGACTAGAACTAGAATAGTACTAGACTAGACGACACTAGACTAGATTAGACTAGACTAAGACTAGACTAGACTAAGACTAGACTAGGACTAAATTAGGATTAGACTAGGACTAAACTAGGACTAGACTAGGACTACACTAGACTAGATTAGGCTAAAGTAGGACTTGACTAGAGTAGACTAGAACTAGACTATACAAGGACTAGACTAGACCAGACTAGATTACACTAGACTAAAACTTGACTAGACTAGACTAGACTAAGACTAGACTAGGACTAGACTAGGACTAGACTAGGACTAGACTAGACTAAGACTAGATTAGGACTAAACTAGGACTAGACTAGACTAGATTAGGCTAAAGTAGGAGTAGACTAGTGTAGACTAGAACTAGACTATACAAGGACTAGACTAGACCAGACTAGATTAGACTAGACTAAAACTAGACTTGACTAGATTAGACTAGGACTAGACTAGACCAAGACTAGACTAGGATTAGACTAGACTAGGACTAGACTACACTAGAATAAATTAAGACTAGACTAGACTAGACTGTACTAGACTAGACTGGACTAGAACTAGACTAGAATTGGACTATACTAGGACTAGACTAGACTAGAACTGGACTAGACTAGGACTAGCCTAGACTAAGACTAGAACTAGACTAGTACTAGACAAGGCCAGACTAGACGACACTAGACTAGACTAGACTAGGACTAGACTAGACTAAGACTAGACTAAGACTAGACTAAGACTAGACTAGGACTAGAGTAGGACTAGACTAGACTGGACTAAAACTAGATTAGACTAGACTAAGATTAGACTAGACTAGACTAGGACTAGACTAGACTAAGACTAGACTAGGACTAAACTAGGACTAGACTAGACTAACACTACATTAAGACTAGACTTGGACTAGAGTAGGACTAGACTAGACGAAGACTAGTCTAGACTAGTCTAAGAGTAGACTAGACTAGACTAGACTAGACTAGACTAGACTAGACTAGACTAGACTAGACTAGACTAGTCCCAATCCTAGGACTAGGACTAGTATGAGGACTAGACTAGCAATTTAGTGTTAATTAATAAGAAGCGAAGAGAAACGAATGGATACTAATAGAAATGTGAAGAGAAATGAAAGAAGTAAAAATGTCATTGTACTAGTAAAACAATAATAATAACAACAACAAAAAAAGCAGCATTCCATAAAGGTGACTTAATATCAGAAGGTGCGTAAGAAGGTGCGTAATACAAAAAAAAGAAGAAGAATTAAGAGAAGAACAATAAAAAAATTTAAAAACACATTTTAAAAAATTGCATAATAAATTAAAATAAATAAAAAGGAAGAAAAAAACAAAACCGAAAGCAATTAGTATTAAAATTATATTCGGCTGTGGCCCAAACTTGAACATTGATTTGCACAATTTTCTTTGTAAACTTTTGTAGAGCAACGGTTTTAATATTTGTACAAAATTTCAGCTTTCTAACTATTTTCTTTCTCAAATTATGAGAGAAAAACTATAAATTTTTAAAGAGATTTCCTCAATTTACGTTGCACTGTGGGCGTGCCCTTTAAACAATTAGGCCCATTTTCGATCCTAATCAATGTACAAGAATTTTCAATGCTTTTACCAAATTTGAAGTCGATATCTCTTTTTATGCTACCAGGAGAATGTTTGTACCACATAGACACGAGATCAGACAGACAGACAGACTGATGGACAGATGGACAGACATGTCCAAATCACTTCAGAATTTTTTGCTGATCAAGAATATTTAGACTTTAAAAGATCTTCAAGGTATTTTTTTAGTGTGAATGTGAAAGTGAGTGGCAAAGTGAGTGACAAAGGGAGTACACCCCCAATTTCTAGGTGCTGAGTATAAAAAAACGAGAGAACAAGTATACAGACAAAGAAGAAGAGCACGAATAAAAAGACTAAGACTAATGAAAGTAAGCTCTTTTTTCGTTTACTAAAAATAATAATTAAAATATTATAAAATTTAAAAAAATAATAATTTTAGTGTTTTGATTTATTTCGTTTTGTTTTGTTTGGTTTTTCGTATCGTTTTATTTTGTTGTTTTTTTTTTATTTCGTAATTTTACATATTTTCTTGCCATAAGAATTTTTAAAAGTTAAATGTTGTTGTTATCACAGAGAAACACTTTCATATGCCACAAATAGCGAGCGAATTTAAATTATCTCTTTTTTTAGAAATTTTTTTTATTGTTCTTGTTGTTTTGATTGTTTTGATTTATTTACTTTTTTCTTTTAATTTTTTTAAGTTTTACTTGAAAGTTTGTCAACTTTTTGTGCTTCACTTTATTTATATAATTTTCTCTTATACTACTTCTACTCTTCTTCTTCTTTCTTTAACTTAAATAAACAACTTTTTTTATTATTGTAGAAGCGATAGCACCAACAGCAACAATATCAGCAACAGTTTAAAAGTAACTGTGTGAGTTGATTTCAAGGCTGTTGAGACAGCAACAGCACCCAAACAAATTTTGCTTTTCATGCATCAAACCGCATCAAATAAAATTTTATACAAATAAAAAGAAGAAGCAATATAAAAAAAAACCAAAAATTCGCCAAAAAAAAAATTATGGTAAAGAAAAATATTTGATTCAAATTTATCAAAATCTATGAAATGCGAAGAGGAAGCCAAAGCAAAAATTATCTCATATCAAATTATTTTATTTATGTAATTTAAAAAAATTTTAAAAATTAAATAAAATTTATTGTAAAACAAAAAATTAAAGCAAATTGTTAATTTAAGGCATTTAATTTCTTTTTTAATTTCTACATTTTTCTCAAACATTTTTAACATAAATAGAAATTATATTATTTTTTCAAATTATATTCATCAATAATTTTTTGTTTTGATTTTGGCCTTTTTTTTCACGCAATTTTTGTTATCGTTTTAAATTTTCCTTCGTACTTTTATGTTTTTTGCTTTTCCTTTTTGTTTTTGCTCTTCTTGTTTATTGTAAATTTTAATACTTCATTATTTATTTAGATAAATTAATTTTGTAATTTTTGTTGTTTCTGCTGTTGTTGTTGTTATTTTGTTGTTTTTTCTGTTTTTTTTGTTTGGGAAATGCGCGTACTCGAAAACCTAAACACTTTACACGTTCGTTCATTCGTTTGCAAATGCTCTATTGATTTTGTTGCCACAGTCATTTGCCTGTCGTTCAACAATCAACTAACTGGTTTTACGGCTTCATTTCAGTTTTTTCTTTCTTCTTTTTCCTTCTTTTTTTTTTTTGTTTTCACTTCTCATACTGTTTCCATTTCAATTTCTGTTCGCGTTTCTTTTTCGCCTTCAAAGCTCATGAATTTTTCTCTTCTATTTTAATGCTGCTGAGTTTTTATTACTTTTTATTTTTATTTCTTTTTCTGCTACATCGTATTCATATTCATGCATACATGCATTCAAACATATATATATATATATATATATATATACGTGTGTGTGCGTGTATATGTATATGTATATGTATGTGTAAAATATAGGTTTTACTGGTTGCATTTTTACTTCTTCATTTTGTTCTCTATAGCTTTACTTTACCATAAAATTCTTCTCCCTCTCTCTCTTATTCTCTCTTTGTTAATTTTCCTCTCTTTGAATTTACTTATTTCTTTGTACCCTACAACAATTTTGATACCGTTAAGTTTAGAACAAGTTCAAGCATGCACAATTCAATTTAGAGAAAAAAAATCAAATGAAATCTCTTAAATTTTAATCTTAACAAATATTTTTTTCAATTCAAAGCAACCAAATCTTCTTCTTCTATTCTTCTATGTTATATGTCTAAACCCTTTCTGAATCATAATTTTTGGGAATTTTTTTTGATATTTAAAACACTTAAATTTAATTGGAATTAATTTTATAAATTATAAGAAATAAATTGCAAGCAAAGAACTTTTTCTGTAGGTTGAAAGTTGATTTCAGAGGGAACAATAATATTTCATCTAATTTTGGTGACTGATAAATGATAAATGATAAATGGTGGTTAATTTAGATTTCAAGCAAAAATATTTTTTTATGAAATTTATTCAATTTTTTCATGCGTTTTCATTCTTCTTTAAGCAACTTTCATTCCTTTTTAAGCCCAAAGATATTAAATTGTTTAAACCTTAACTTAAAAGTCATCAGCTAATACTAAATATTTGAAATGTAAATTTTCTTATTCTTCATACATTTTGCATTTTGCAATCGATTCAAATGCAATATAAATTTCTTCCATACAAATCATGAAAAAAAATATCTTTTTTCAAGGCAAATTTTTCCAAATAAAATTTCAACTAAATCATAACTTTATATTTCATATTTAATTATTTTGTTATATTCCTAGAGATTTGTACAATTCGATTCGAGCAATTGGCCCGCCCTTGCTTTTTGTCAACTATAAAATTATCTCAGCACCCACATACTCATATTTATATATATATTTCCATATTGCTCTAAATTTCTTCTTTTTTTTTTAATTTATAAGCATTTTAGCAAAAAACAAAAAAAATAGACAAGCAAACGTAAGAGAAACATGTGAAATGTTAACATTTTTAGCAAAGCAACATCATAGTGAGTATATTTTTACTTTACTAGTAACTCTCTAAATCTATGTTTCTTTCTCTCGCCCTCTGTTGGTCTAGCTGAATAAATATTCAATGAATACCTATGGTTACATTCTGTAAATCACAAAGATCATATTATCAAGTTATAATCACATAATTTAAATAAATGTAACAATCTCGGGCAATTTAAAAATTCTCATATTCCTCCATACAGATTTTCCATATGGCTTTACTTATTTTATATATATTAAGGCATATAAAATAACCAAAGAAAAAATGAAAATTACGTTTGGATAAGGCCAAATAACTTGGCAGCATTATTTTCCGAAACCACTAATTATTAAAGAGAAATTTTCAAAATTTCATCTTACACAATTTATGATCGAGATCGAAAGTAACGTATATTCCTTAATTGTAAATAGAGTTTATCGATTAGTACAATTTCATGTAGATCTTCTTTCAAATATTTTAACTTTTCCCTCTTAAATTATAAAGTAAAATCGATGGACTTTTCGAAGATTAAAAATAAGAAAACTTATTGATAAAGTTTCATTTGCAGTTATGTTAAGTACGAGCTGAATCCTATGAACTTGCATGCCAGTACTTTCAAAGTTTATATCAAATCTAAGCTTGTTCACTTAATTTTTTGCGACCCTATAAATTATTTTTCCAAGCCTCACAAGCAAGAACATAAAGGACGTAGTTAGCTAGAATAATTTCAACACTGATTTCTAAATTAAAGCATCACTCTGTAGCTCTCGAGTTCATAATAATATGTTTGTTCGTATGTATGTAACACCCTGAAGACTTAAGTCGATGTCACAATCCATTTAAGTCAATTTTTTATTAAAGTAAAGAGTGTAATTTCGCAGTTATTTGAATGAAGGTATTTGGTATGTAGGCGTGGTTTAACCCAAAAAAAAATGCTCAAGAATAATATTAATAAAGATCAGGCGTTCCTTATGGCCCACATATCGTCGATTTTAATTAGTTTATTGACTTCTATTTAAAGTTGGACTTTAGCCGCTGGCCTCTCGCCGAAAGAAAAAGGTCTTTAATGATAAGCATTTAATGATAAACATTTGATATTATACAATCTCTGGAAGATCTCTCTAATAAATAATTATAATCTTATCCGATCTAATGAAAAAGCTTTTGTTGCAAATACAAACTCAAATTTCTTTTATAAATTCAACTTCATCTTCAAATGAGAACTGATTTTACTACTTCAAGTTCTATTTCTGGGCATTTAAGTGTGCTATTGAATGCTGATATTAACATTTTGTATTCCAGAGATATTCTACTGAAAACGGAGGCGTATAAACTCTTAAATAATGAAAAATCCTCCATTTTCTTTAAAAACACAACTTTTCATGTATTCTGCATAATATTAAAGTAACATGAACGTCAGTGTGATCATCAAACAAGTCATAATAAATTTCATGTAAAAAATTTAACTAATAAACGATTCGTTATCGCTTAGTGTAAAAGTTTAAAAGTGTCTTGAATGCATTTTTAAAGTGTCATATTTTATGAAGTTGGCCAAGAACAATAAGCTGTTAAAATGTCTCATATATGTCTAATGTTTAGGCCAACAATAAAAGGCAGAAATCTTTCTTATTATTCATTTTCTTTCTTATTTTAATTTTATCTACTTTTTAATGAGCTTTTTTCAAGTCATAAAATAAAAAAATTACGCATAAAATGTGCTGAAAAGAGTTTACCGCTTAAAAGAATTAACCAAGAGAAATAACTTTTAAAAGTAAGCAAGGAAAGGAAATTTTTTAAAATTAAAAAGAAAATCTTGAGAAATCACCATTCGCTTAAATGTTACTTCTCAAGCAATTGATATAAAGCTACAAATTTGAAAATTCCTCGATAGATGTACATACCATTTATCTGTATGGAATTAAAATGAAGAATAAGAATTTTAGAATAATTTGCAAATAAGAATTTTCATTAAAAACATATTTTCCTATCAGTTATTCATATATTTTGGTCCAGTATCAGTTAATGGATATTGAACTAAAGTTTAAGCGAAAATGTACACTAAAGCTATGTCTTGCAAATTCTTCAACTAAACATGAAATTAATAGACAGACAATTAAATAGCTTAAGCAACTTATAAAGAGATATTTTCATTGATATATATCAAGACCTCAGTTGAAATTGTTATGTGGCTACAATTTTTGCTCGCATTTAAAACATTCTTTATAAAAACTTTTTTTTAAAAAATTTATCAACATTTTTATATAACTTGAAATTAATATTTTTATATTTTTAACTCATTAGAGCATTTTTAACTCAAATAGAGCAAGTAAATGGAAGTAAATGGATGCTTAGGCAAAGCTACCTCCAAATATGATATTAAATGAACAAAATATATATAACTTTTTTAAGATATAAAAGAGAATGGAATAGAACAGAGGTGAATGGTATGGTATGAAATGGCATGAAATGATATTAAACTGCTTGGAATGATATGAAAATTTAATGGAATGGCATGCAAGAGAACAGTAAAATCCTTCTTAATTATAATTTACTGATCATTTTATCACTTGTAATACTTGCAACTAACGTTGCATGAGCAAAATGCATGCCACATAACGCACAAATTCATATGATCACGCATATAAATATGCAAGCAACTTGATATGTGTTGCACACACACACACACACACACATACACACACACACAAAAGCTACAGGATTATTGTCGTTTGTCGTTATTTATAGCAAAAAAAAAAATGTTTAGAGGTCTTATGCTTTTTTATATATACATTTTTTTTCTTTCTTTTTGGAAGTCATAAAAATATTTTGAGACATCTAGGACATTGCGTGTTTATACATTTTCACATAGATCGTTAGTTTTCTTTCTACTTTATATTAAATAGTTCAAGAAATACAACTTTGTAAAGATTTTAATATTATCATTTTTATAGCCACTACCCAGATATTGCTGGCATCATCATTTCATCATAGCATTCATAATAAATCAAAAAAAAAAAAAAAGAAAAAAAATTTCAACACGTTTACGATAAGCATAAAATTTTGAATCGATTAGTCATTTTGTATTTTATCGAATAGAAAATATCAGCCACATAGAATTCTCTAAGAATTGTTTGATTCAAATTGGTAAAGTGATCTTTACGCCCTTTCTTTTAGCGAAATGTTAAGTTTCTAAAATAAATCAAACATGAAAAATTCTTCATACTTTCTCCATTTTAGCTTTTCTTTTTGACCATCGCAAACATAATGACAAAATTAGTGTACATTTGAGTGATGGTTAGAAATTTAAAAAAAAAAATCGTAATAGACATGAGAATTTTTATTTTCTCTATGGATATTTTATGCAAATATAACTTCATAAATTTTTAGTGTTTATCTTTAATGCTTCTTTTAATACCAATCGCTACTTGTTGCATAAGGTATTATAAGTTTGTGCAGATGTTTGTAACGCCCTAAAAAAGTTGAGATAGACTCATCCTTTATTATATCAATAGACTTAGATATACTTTTGGAAGCATGTCTGTCCATTCTGTCTGTCTGTGCATTTATGTACAAGCTACAGATTGTAGTTTTAAAGATACTTTAATAAAATTTGGTACATTTATTTAATTTTTTTAGTGATATTAATCAAACTGGTGTAGGGTATTTAAAAGCCGTAGTCGATCGATTATAAAATACTTGCCTCTTTTTACTTTACATTATTACGTTTTCATTCTTGTTCTTGTTGTTGCAGTCGCTAGCTTCTTATACCCGCCAAACGAAGATTGGTGGTCTACTCATTTTGTCATTACGTTCGAAACGTCTAGAATTGGGCTCCAGAGACCCGACAAAATATATATATTCTTGATTAGCATTAAATTCTGAATCAATGTAAATATATCTGTATGTCTGTTTATCCGTCCGTCTGTCTGTCTTGTGTCTGTCTTGTGTCCATGTATTGCAAACATGGTTTGTCTGCTGATTGTAAAATTTTATATATTCAGCTCAAATTTTAGCAAAAACGTTGATAGTTCATGTAAATTGCTTAAGATTGAATATAGATCAAATAGGTCAAAGGATACGTCCACAGTGCAACATTATATGAGTTCTCATTTAAGGTTATTTAATGCAAAAATTTATAGGTTTTCTTTCATAATTTGAAAACTGAAATAGACAGAAGACTAAAATTATTAAAATTTGATGCAACTACAAAGGCCCTTATTCTACAATGTCTATATAAAAATCGTGTAATACGGCCAAATCGCCTAGATTTGGCCGTATTACAAATCATCTGTCTTCTATCTGTCTTCTATCTGTCTTCTATCTGCCTATAAAATAAATTAGCATTTTGAGTGGTGGGTATTCAAGTTTTGCCCTTAGTTAAATATAATTCTCTCCACTTGTTTTTGTTGTTGTTGTTTTTGCTCTTGTTGTTTTTATTACTATTACTATGTATAGAATTTCCTTTATTCGATTTCATTCTATTCATATACAATTTCCATTTTCTATTTGTATAATTAGTTAGCGATTGATTCATGTTATTGATTAATAAAGTTATTATTGTTAGCCTTCTTTCTAATATTCTTATGTCGGCATTTTATTAAAGATTGTTGCTTATTATTATTACTATTATTATATTGCATATGGAGTCATATTTTGCATTATGTGCCAGGTTATTCATACAACATAAACAAAAGAAGCATCTATGCCAACAAATTGGATAAACAAATTTAAATTGAAAAAAATCGTTTAATGTATAAATCTTTGACATTAACTCAAAACTTAAGAATATAAATAAAATAATTTTTTATTACTCATAAAGCAAGAAAATTGAAGAGTAATTGAAAGTATCGGAAAAGTTAATAAGTTATTAAATATTAAAAATTAAAATCCATTGCAATGGATTACTAAATTTCATCAAATATAAGCGTTAATCCAGAAATATCGGGATCTCTTCTAAAGATTAAGTATTTTGAGCAAAGTATTTCATTTTGTATAGATTTTACTGGCAAAAGAAAAAAACAGTGAAACAAAAAAAAAAACAACCGGAATTGTACATTTTTTTCTTATAGGAAATTCTTCCAATTTTTCCAATTTTTTCTTGGACGGCGCACCACATTTTTGATCTGAAAGTAATTGCATTTTGCCTTATTTTTAAAATTTCTAATTGAAAAAGTAATAAATCTTATTGACAAAGATTTTTCTTTTTATAACTCTAAGTATTATCTTAATTTTATTGCTTTTTTTCTAATTCAATGTATTTTTGTCAATTTAATGGTCTCATTAATTCCTTCAAAAATAATTTAATGCAATTTATGTAGGAAAAAAAAACTTGCATTACTTGATTTTATGGGTAATTAAAATAAATTGTCTTACTTTCTTTTGCTTTTATTTACACCCAACACTACTTATACTACTTATACTACAATTAATTAAAAGTTTGTGCTGATCCATCCAATTAATTCACAAAAATTTAATAAAGAACCAACCATTCTTTTTTTAGGCTAAGCAACTTCAAACTGTTTAACTTTGAACTTCATTATCTGAATCTGTCTGTTCGTATGTTTTTCCAGATAAATTTTTCAATTGAAATAAAGGTCCATAATTTTAGAAAACATTTTATGAAAATTCATGAATGGTGTTTTGTAAGTCAAAGTTCAAAAATCTTAAATATGAATAATGATCGTATGAGTTTTAGGGCAACTCTGCGACATTAAATCGTCCTATTTTGTGAAAGGTGTGTATTTATAAAAAAAAATATAAATAACCACATATATTTACAATTTTGAATAATTTGTAATGAAAATAAATACACAGCACTTGAGCACAGTACTTGAGTGCCTAATTATGGTCCAAATAGAAGCCCCTTTCACGCAGAAAACTTTTCAACTCACTCAAAATTTGCGATTTTTCTTTCTAACTTTCTTCAAATTGGGAATAATTTTTCTTGAGTTTAGCATCGCATTAAGCAAAATTGTGTAAAATATTTAAAAATCAATTTATAATGTTTTTAATGCATGATGATAATGATGAAAATGACTAAACCGATAATGAGGATGATGGTGATGATGATGACGCTAACGCTGAGGCATCATTAGCTCAAGAATTAAAACGGAAGTGAAATATGTAGAAACTTGCAAAGAAATTTATTTAAAATATCAATTTAACCTTATCTATCTCTCTCACTCACTCTTCCTCCCTCTTTCTCTCTCTCTCTCTCTCGCTTTCTCTCTCTTTCTCTCATACTTAATCTCTTATGCTTTTCCTGTTTGCATCTTCCATTAATTTGCGTCTCCATTCTCTTTTCCCTGTTATTTTCTTGTACCTTTCTTCTTTTCTAAAGACAATGCAACATCTGAAAGTTATGCCGTAAATGAATGATGTTTATAAATTATTCAAGTTGTTTGATGCGATTCAACTAAACTTAACTAAACTAAATCACCCGAAACTGTTGCGCATTCAAATTTGTTTTAATGTTGTTAAATTGAAGACAATAAACGTTTTCTAATTGCAATTGTATTTGTTTGATTGTTGCTTTATTCTTTTTGATTCTTTTTTCAGATTGATTGACATTGAATGAATCGCACGCACTTCTTTCAAATAATACAAATAAAACATTAACGATTTCCGTTTCCATTAAATTGTCAATATTACTATTTATTTATTTAATGTAGCTTTATGTTGTAAGTTATGTGTTGTATAAATGTATGTTTGTTTATGTGAGGCAAAAAAGACAATAAGAAATTTTATTAATTAATTTAAATGAACGAAATGGGCAATTTCTTATATGAAAACACTTACACTTACATTTATACTCCGTTCCGTGAAATGCGGCTTTCTTTCTTACAAATGAAATTATTTTTTATTCATTTTCGTAATGTTTTGAAGAACACAATCGAAGGATCGGCTTTGATGATCGCCGTCGACTATGCCTTATTTTACATATTGTGATTAAAATGACAAGGAATTGGAAATGTACAAATCAGGAAAGGAGAAAGGCGAATTATAAATTTTAAATTAATAGATGATAGATTCGATACGTATAGGAAGTAAGGGTTGTAACAATTTTATCGATCTAGTTCAAATTGTTTCAGTCTAGCTGTACACTTAAAGGGAAGGAAAGGAAAGGAAAGTCAAGTGAATGGAAAAAAAGGGTAGGAAAGAAAAGGCAAGAAAAGGGAAGTAAAGGGAACGGAAGCAAATCGGAGTGGAAAGATGCATGAGGGGAGAGGCCCAGGAGGAGAATGGGCTGGGAAGAGACAGGTCCGGATAGGCAGAGTTCCGGGAAGGTAAAGGTCCGGAAAGAAAGAGTTCTGGGAAAAGAGAGGAAGGAAGAAGTTCGTGAAGGGAGAGGTCCGAGAAAGGAGAGGCCTGGGAAGGTAGCGGTCCAGGAAGGGAGTGGTCCAGAAAGGGAGAGGTCCGCGAAAGGAGAAGTCCGGGAAGGAAGAAGTACAGAAAGGGAGAGGTCCGCAATAGAAGAAGTTTGGAAAGGAAGGGTTGCAGGAAGGAAGGGGTCCGAGAAGAGAGTGGTGCGAGAAGGGAGTGGTCAGGGTAGGGAGAGGTCCGGGAAGGGATAGGCCCGGGAAAAGGCTGATGCGGGAAGAGACTAATGCTTTCTGCTGATTTATTTTCTTTAGACATTTATTTTTAAAGATATTATCCATTTATAATTCATTGACTGATTTTTATTCGATGATGTTTAATCATATGTCTTGCATAATAAATTGTATAAAAATTAAATATTAATTATTATATTATGATGATAATCACATTGATTGTTGATTGTTGATTGTTAATGATAGATAATTTTAATAATAATGAATTTGTATACACGATTGATTAATACATTGATCATTTGACCAATTGATTATTTGAATATAAAATAGAAGATTTAATTTTGATGATACGAACAGACAAAATAATTATACAAGAACAATGGAATATTGAATAGCGGTAGCGACAACAACAACAACAATCTAATCTTTTGGGTAAAGTGAATGAGTGAAAATCATTGTAAACGATCTATATAATCGATCAGGTTGTATAAATTGTCGGATCGGATCATAATTATTTGAGGGCACCTTTCCCACCAAAACAGATCCATCTCCAAGTGCTGTAAAAGTTCATCAAGTTTTCTTTGCTATTTCTTTAGTTATCAGTCTTGTCGATTTTTTTCATGATTTTTTATAGTTTCATGAAATATCCTTCTATCATAATGATTTGTAAGAACGACAGAAAGAAAAGAAGGAAAGAAGGTAGTTAGCCAGACGGAAAGACAGCAAGAAAATCAAAAAAGGCACCGATGGGAATCGATTTATAGCGATTATTAAATACTCAACGCTCTCTATAAATATGTATAATTTTTACGTAATATTTATGGCAAAAGTAAACTACAGAACCATAAAACCAAAAAAAAAAAAAACATAAATAAATAAAAAAAAATTTTGGTACACATTGAAATTTTGACATTTTCTAAAAAGAAGAAACGCAGGAAAAAATATCAAATTAATGGCAAAGAAATGTCGATTCATTTAATAATCTAAACCTTACTGTTTGATATACAATTACAGAAAAAAAAATTGTATGGACAGACTTTATATATGCCATAATATAAAATGTATTATTTAGAATATAAGAAGACAAGACAACAAAATGTCGAACAATAAGAATAACACAAAATTCATTTGAATGCATTTGAATGCACTTTTTTAACTATTGTTCATCTTTACTCTATACACACAAACACACACATACATACATACATACATACACATATATATATATATATATATATATATATCAATGGAAGCTCTTTAAAAAGAAAAATGTACACAACCCTCAAAAACATGTGCGTACATTTACGTATCAAGAGTTGCAGAAAAAAACATTAAAAAAAAATTAAAATAAAAAAAAAAGTAGAAAAGAAAAGACAAAATATAAAGAAATTGTAGAAAAATGTAAAATTCAGTTTTGATTGTGTTGCGTGTTTACAGGTTTGTCGAATCAATTGCAATTATGTTTGTAACATGTACAAACTGTAATATGCATCATCTCACTATCTCGTCATCATTATAAATCTCACTCTCTCTTTCTATCTTAAGCATATTATTGCCTATGTTATGTTATGTTATGTACGTTAGTTAATGGCAAAAGAAAACAGAAAATAAAAAACAGAAAATTAAAAACAAAAAATAAAAAACAAAAAACAGAAAACAGAAAACAGAAAACACTTGTCAGATTGCATGTCAAATACTAATCATGTATATAATTATTTTCCTGTTATATGTTGAACAATTGCGCCCCATAGTCAGCAATAATATATATGTTGTTGTTGTTATTATTGTTATTATAATATTTGTTTAAATTCTGTGGACTCTTCTATTTCTTTTAAACTGACATTATACACTTAAAAAGCATGAAACAAATTAAAGGCGATTAAAATCGACTTCTAAATACTCTACACACTTTTGTCTAATCCTGTAATTAAGAAGATGAAGAAGAAGAAAAGTTTATTGAAGGGCAAGTAAATAATTATAATTCTTTAGTTAATTTTAAAAAGAAATTTTATATGAATGAAGAGTATCAAAACCTGCAATCGATTTGTAATAAACTTGATACAATTCTCATATATGTAAAAAATATTTTCAAATTATAAATTCTATATTCATCAAAATGGATCTTTATACAAGAAGCTCGTAAATATTGTCCCATTCTAGTTATTAACAGTGGAAGTCAAACATTAAATTTTGTCAAAATATCTCTAAAATTGTGGTCCATAGTTTTTTTTATAGGGCCAGCCATCAAATGTGCTGATTTATGAATGGCCAGTTAGGCTTAAAGTGATACAAAGTTTAATACTAAGTCTATTGTCGTAATAAAAATAGAGATTCCATCTCTGGTTGTGTTACAAATATCTACAAAAACTTATTATACAGTTTACCACTCTTCCGGCATTTATAATGGATCATATTAGAAAGTATTGAGGTTTATTTCTTTTGGATACTCATAAATCTGGTAATTTGCTATTCATCATAAGTGAAGCACTACTTGAACTCAAAAAAATCGTATTATCATTCAAGTAAATTATTACGGTCAATGAAAATAGAATTTGAAAGCTGTTGGGGTCAAAGCACAAACGATTTAAAGTTTGAATTTTTACCCAGAAAAGTTATACTAAATGTTAATTTAGTTAATTTGGAATTACAATTTTGTTCTCCACTATTTTGAACTTGACAATTTGAACTAAGAACTAATCAGAGTAGAATTAGCCAATGAAGAAGAAGTTGAGTTCCGAAATTATTTAAAATAAATGCACGGAACTTGATTTGGAATGTTTTTATGTATTTAATGCCAATTTGTTCCATCTGGCCATCATTTGCTTCAGTTTTTGCAAAATCTTCTTTGAAAATACAAAATTAAGCGATCGAAAAGGCCCTGAATCTTATTTAATCAAATGAAATTTTACGTCGATGATTTTAAGAGATTAACAAAAATAAGGAAAAAGGTGAAAACTGTTTAATAATTAAGACCTATTCATTGTTCATTAAATTTAATTTTAATTACGATAATTTCTAGATAAAAACTTTTGGCACTGTTTAATATGACCAGATATTTAATTTTTTGTAAAAACAAAAAGAAAAATTAAGGTTTCTATTTACTTTATATTACTTTATCAAAGTATATAAATAATCGGGACAAAGCACTAAGCATCTTGAAAAAGTTATATTCACATGTTAATAATTAGTTTGATATAGTTTCTTGATCCATTATCCCATTTCCGATCAAACATTTTCTATGCTTTCCATATAATTTCTCAAGCTAAAAATGTAAAAATCCAATTTTTACATGATTTGCATAACGGTATGTTGCAATCAGAAGAATTTCAGATAGATGTGTAGAGTTCAGACTTCAGACTTTAGACTTTAGATTTCATCAAGAATTGACTTTTAAATATATGTAACTTTTTTCACGACCAAAGCTTCAAAAAGTTTTTGAAGGAGGTAGAAATATTTTTAATTGAAATTATTGCTTTTTCTTTTTGCTTTTTCTGAGAAATCAAATCAAAATAAAGTCCGCTGTGATACAAAAATTTAAAGTAAGCAACATTTAGAGATATTTTGGAGCAGCGGTATATATTTTATGGCATTTAACTATAATGAAATAAAAATTGTATGAACGGATATATAAAATGCTGGTAACCGCAATTATGATGGTTACAATAATAATAATAATAACAATAATAATAATAATAATAATAATAGAGATCTCATCAAACACTTTTAAACTAAAAACATCATTAGAATATTATATGATTTGCATAATATTGCCAACACCTTACCACCATACAATCATTTATTCATTCACTGTCTGTTACTCTGTCATTGGAAAACTATAAATAAATTGACGAACAGATAAAGTATTATCGAACTTCATTCTACATAATAAATGTGGTCATCTTTTTTTTTCCAGCATTGATTTGTTTGATGATGTTATTATTGTTGTATACCTAAATGTACATATCCTGCATATCCTCTTTCATTCTGAAATACATTAAATATTGTAGAAATGTATGTAACATTTCATAAAATGCGAAAAGAGAGTTAACTCTAATGAAACTTCTTGTATGAAAAGGAAGGATCTTCAATATTCCATATCTTATTTAGGTTTAGATGATATGAAGTTTATATCTACATCTTGGGTTTATAGTGCCGCCCATCAATCTAAAACACGTAATGCACTTCACTTGCACGAAGCTTGGGTTTGGATAAAAAGCGGAGCATTCTTCATATCTTAAATTGAGCTGATATTTCTTGAAACCAGCAGGCCCTTGATATATCTAGCATGGATAGCAATTTGTCACAGCTGGATATTACTTTTACAAAGCAATATTCTTTTAATGTTTTTGTGAAAAAGATAAATCGTAATGGAACTAAAGAGATCTATTAAAATCCGGCAAATTTTAAAATTTATAAACTTCTTCAACATCGATCATTAATTTTTATTTGATATAGCGATAGTTTTACTCAAAGGCTTAACATTTCACGATTACAAATGGTTGCAAATTTTTTAATTAACTGATGGAATTTGAAAATATCGATATCAGAGATACAATTTATTCTTAAAATGTATTCAGACTTTTCTATATTTGAATTAATAATTTGTAAATATACAAAATTATTTGAAAAATATTATCCAAAATTTCACTTTGCTATTTTTTACAGTTTGCCGATAATGAGTAAAAATTTTGCTTAAAAAAACTCAGATGTCCTCAGTTTACATAGCATTAATGGCGTGCGCTTCAATCAATCTTACCCATTTTCAATATCAAACTGTCTGCAAAAATTTTCAATGTTCTTGCCAAATTTCAGCTAGATAACTGTACTTTTGCAATCGTTAAAATGGTAATAAGGCACAGATAGATGGATAGAAAGTATTGACTGAAAGACGGCAAGACGGCAAGACGGCAAGACGGAAAGACAAAAGACGGACAGACATATTTATATTTATTTAGAATATAATGCTAATCAAGAATGCATATTTACTTTGTGTGACGTATAAATAATTAAAATCGATCTGTTAAATTATTTTATCTCTCTTCCTCTTTCTCGTTGTCTCTCTTTCTCTCTCTATTAACCACTAATAAAAAGTGTATCTATGTCGATTAAAATTCTTCGCCTCTTGGCCCAAACAACTCCACATTGAAATGGAATATTTTAAGAGGTTAAAATATTAACAAACAAATGAATAACTTTTGTAATATAGACCTTTTGATATGCAAAAAACAAGAAATAAATATGAAATATATAAAATTAAAATAAGTTTCATGTATGTGCTTGTATATTTTTATTGCATTAACCACAAAATAATACATATTTTTATAATCACGCCTCTGTTTAAATTTAAGTTTTTCCTTTTGTTTTTTTTTGCTTGCCTTCTCATCCAACCGATCCATCTGCTTTTCTGGTCCAACATCTATTTCATTTCATAGACCTGCCTATCTGGTTATCTGCTGGGTTATCTGTTTGCTTGGATGCTTCTTTTTTTTTTGAGTTAAATATTTAAAGGATTTCTTCACTTCACTTCACTTCACTTCTCTGCCTCTTTCTTGCTTGAAAACGCTATTTGTTTATCGTTGATTTAACTAAATATTAAACACATTTTTATATCTGTATATAAAAATTCAAGTTATGTGCAAAACATTATACACAACAACAATAACAACAACAACAATAATAATAATAACAACAACAATAATAATAATAATAATAATAATAATAATAATAATAATAATAATAATAATAATCACCATAATCAAAATAATCATCATAATCAAAATAATCATCATAATAATGCTGCCAATTCAAATGGATGAAATGTTTCTATTGGCATTTGGCCACACTTCCACAACTTATACAATTTACATACATTTAAACATTTATAAATATATAAAATATATTTATACGATATATATAAATATTTGTAATTTGTTATTTTTATGAATATTATTGTTGTTGTTATTTTTGCTATTTATTATAATTGATGTATTTCTTTACTTATTTCTTATTTCTTTATTTGTTTATTTATTTATGTTTATTGAAGAAACTATTTACATAAATTTGACACATTACCATTCTCATAAATCAATAATTCATACAAATAATTATTTTTGATTGTTTAACACATAAAATAATCAGCTTCTTTTCATCTTTTTCTTTCTTTGCTTCTTTTCTTTTTTTTTCATTTATTTATTTTTATTTTTATTTATTTTTTTTTTTTTTGATTATCATAATAATTGGTTGGTTGTTGAAATTGCCTTTCAACATGAGCAACAATTAACGAAATGTTTAAGAATTATTATTATTATTTTTATTATTCAATTTCTAGAAAAACAAAAAAATACAAATCAATCTAAAATATTTAAAATCATTTGGATTGGTTTGTTAGAAAGCATCTCAAATATAATGGCTTAGAAATTGTTCCATTGAAGAATTAAGAAAAAAAACTCTATGATAATGCAAAATTTTCGTACGTGGCATTACAAAAAAAAAAAAAAAAAAAAAAAAAGAGGAAGACTTATTTTGGCAAAAGTATCCATCCGTAGCAGGACTCGTCCTTTCTGCATCGTTCATATTTCCACCAAATTGGCTGAGAAAAATTATAAAGTTATTGTTGTTGTAAAGCAACAACAAGAAATTGTTTTGTGATATATTAGAATTGTATGTGAAAATCGTACAATTCTTGATATTTAGATGATCTTAATTATTAATTTAGGCCAATGATTTCCAAACTTAATTAGTTTCAAGTTAGAGTAATTTTAATTAGTACAAAAATACGGAGTCAAGCGAAAAAGAAAACGCAAAAATTCTTTTTTTTTCCTTTTAATTTTTTCAGTTTAATTATAAATAACCTTAATTATTATTTATTAATTAATATTTATAACGTAAATTTATAAATTTATCCTTAAAGTCATTTAAAAATTTTTTGAGACTTGATGTCAAATATTATTTTTTAATTTCTGTGCCAAAAAAGAAAATTTCTTACAACTTGAAAATATTTTTAAAAAAATTATGCATTTTCTTTTTTAATTAGAATAATTTTTTTTAACTTAAAACCATTTTTTTCGCTTTTTCTTTTCTTTTTTTTTTTTGGTTGGTTTTTTGGCTTTATAGTTTTTTAAATTTTTTTTTTTAGAAAAATTTTATAAAAAAAATTTAAAAATGTACAAAATTTACAAAAATTAAAGAATTTTATAAAATTGTTTACGTGATATTTAAACAATTTATTGCATTATTATTATTATTATTATTAAGTTTGTTAAAACATTTCACTCTCTGATTACATGCAAAAGAAATCGAAAAAAAAATAAAATAAATAAGAAGAAGAAAAAAAGTTGGCGGGGGGGGGGGGGTGGGGAGGCAGGACGGCATTCAAAGATTCGCTTCAAATCGATTCGTTTGATTGATTTCAATTCATAAAGATTTCGCTCTTATGGGAATGAACTCAAAAATAAAGAGCGAATAGTAAACTGCGGTTACATTGCACTTCATCGCTGTAAATGTATTGAATTGTGGGTACATTAAAATTATTCTTATGATTTTTATAGTACATTCCTTGTGGTGATGCTGGTGGTGGCGATGATGCTGGTGGTGGTGGTTGATGATATGGTTGATTATGATAATAATGAAGTTTGCTGTTGATGATGATGTTGATGATGATGATGTTGATGATGATGATGGTGATGTTATAGTGTTATCGCATTGAATTCATCTGACATCTCTTGAGCTCCTGGTTTATATATTGAGAATATTGAGCACGAATACAAATTACTTTTTTCCACATCTTGCTTTTCTATATATGGCTTTATTTGTTTATTTATTATTGTTGTTCTCAATTTCTTGCAATTTCCTTCATAATAATATTTTTGCTATTATATGTATGTATGTATGTGTGTACATATATATAGGAATATTTATAACCTCTGTTAGTAATATCTAGACCTGTCTATATTTTATACAATACAATGGTTTTATTTCATTTGGACATAATTGCATTACCATTTTATATATATGTATATATATATATACATATATATATATAAAATAAAATTAAAGAAAAACAAGAAGAAGAAGAAGAAGATGATGATAAAGTATAAGAATCAATGTGCCCAAGCTGGTATGGCAGATAAAGTCAAAGCAAAGATCAAGCTAAATGTTATACAGCTCAACTCAATAGTTAAACAACTAAATAGCAACCGGAGATCAGCAGACAATAAGAGGATTTCATCTTTGATCTGTGATCTAACAAAATAACTGTTTTCGACCATCATCATCATATCATCATTATCATAATCATCTTGCTCATTATTATCATCATCATTAGCCCCATCATCAACATCATCATTATTATAGACGTTCTGCTTGATTGCTCTTCTGGGTCTTTCTCTACTCTATAAATTTTTCCATTTATCCATAAATTATTGATATACTTATTATATAAATATCTTGGGAACTTTGATGTAATGTATAAAATATCCCCCCTCATCCTTTACCGAAATCCCCAACAACAATAAAAAGAAGAAAAGGCAACCAAAAAAAAGATCTTATAATAAACTGAAACCGCCACTAAACTCTGAAATGATCTTTGTCACGTGTATTTTTGTTTGAATGTCTTTGTCTTTGCTTCGCTTAAGAGAAAAATCCTTTCCAATAACCGAAATCCCCAAATCCCATGCATAAGAACATACGATTTTTTATTGCGTTTGATTAAACAGTGAGTACGACCAAGAAAATCTGCTAAATTATTAAAAATATTACACTTAAAAAAAAGTTGACAACAATTTATCATACAACAATTAAATCAAATCAAATCAAGCGGATCTTTAGAAAAGCATTATGCAGTTTAATCAAGACCTTTTAAAAACTTGATATACCTAAGTATAAAGTCCCGAGAGCGATAGATTGCAAGAGAGCAATTGATCTAAAGAAATTTGTGAATGAATAAAAAATGAAACTAATACAACTGATCCTTAAAAGATTCCAATAGTAACGTATTAATCCTGTAACAATTGAAAGATTTATAATTTTATGGTGGGTGTTGTCTAATCGATTTGACCTAAATATAAATTAGTTATATTTTTAATTTTATATTATAATTGTACATTTTAAAACTCCATCACAGTTAGTCGTTCTTTCGGTCTTTCTGTCTTTCTGCCTTTTCGTCTTTCTGTCTTTCCGTCTTTCCGTCTTTCTGTCTTTCTGTCTTTCTGTCTTTCTGTCTTTCTGTCTTTCTGTCTTTCTGTCTTTCCGTCTTTCCGTCTTTCCGTCTTTCCATATGTAGATATTTTGTATGAGAAGCTGCGCAAATACAATCAATTGATATTTATATAGAATTTTTATCATGTTATGTGTATGCTTGCAATGCATGATGCGTTCAATAGTAGCAAGCATTAAGCTTCGCTTTTTTTTCCCTCTCTCTTCAGTTTTTTTTTTTTTTTTTGATTTTGGTTTTGGTTTTGGTTTTGGTTTCTTCTACATTGTTGCTGGTTTTTTTTTCTTTTTTTTTTTTTAATTGTTGGTGTTGTTATTGCAGTTGCTATTATTGTTGTTGTAATTGTTATTGTTTTTTATTGTTGTTGTTATTGTTACTTTGTATTCTGTATTATTTGACTGACGACACGTATTTTCCATTTTCTATTGCAATATACACGATATATCTATTGTACATTAAAAATATGCCTCTGTATGCCTTTTTCGATACAAATATCTATATATATATATATATATATATATATATATATATATATATAATATATGTGTGTGTGTGTGTGTGTATGTTCATATGTATAGATTATGCTACAAGAACCATGTTCTAGTATTTGTGATGCTTATTAAAAGTTATTAACTCTTGTGATTATTTTCTATTCGGCTTCTTTTTCATTTTTTCCTTTTTTTCTTTTTTTTTATTCATGATTTTTGTTGTTTGTTACTTGCTGTTTGCTTTTTTCATTTCTTATATTTTATTTGTACCTTTTTCCTTTATATTTGTATATTTTTTCAAAACCACCACTCTAAAGGGTAAGGAAATGTTAAAACATTTACATGATCCATAAAATGTCCATCTAAAGCATTCGTATTGCCTTGTCTTATCTTGGCAAACAATTACCTTTCTTGTCACAATCAAATGCAATGATTTTATATACATTTCGAAGAAAAATTTCTATCGTCTGTTCCAGCAAGACCTTTCCTCTACCACTAAGGCCTTCACACTTAAAGAAAAAAAAAATCATTTAAGAAAATATATTTGAATGTTTCTTAATTGGTCGAAATTTTAGGGGTAATTTTTTCAAAAGGAATATTTTATAAAGGCTTATTTATACAGATTAAACCACGCCCTTTATAAAAATTATACAAATATTTATGCCATAATTATACGTTTCATATGATGCTTTATGAAAAGTCTGTCTATAAATTTCTATTTATTGCAAAATGATTAAAGTTCTTCTCCTTGGCGGAAAATGAGTCTCATTCCCAATCCAATAATAAATGGATGGGTAATAGAGTTACGACAATTTCGTTATTCATTCTACAAGAAATGCTGCCATCAATTCTTTTATTTATAGCTCTTTCTCTGCATCTGCTTCGTCTTTTGCTTCTTCATTTATCTTTTTTTTTTTTGCTATTTTACGCAAACATTTCAAAATTTTTTTAGATTCATATGGATATACATACACACATATACATACATACGTATACATATATGTATATATATTTGTATAGAGATGTGATGTAATCAATCAATAGCAATCTTTTTAAAATAAAATTGAATAAAATATGAAACAGGTAGAGAAAATGTAGCTGGTGCCAAATCTTGGTTATCCACCCAACAAGCACCCAGGACATTACGATACAAAAACTGTTAAAGTTTTTAAATAATTGAGAGCAAGTGTAAACATGAAAAAATAAAAATTTGAATTTTGTATAATTTCGAGCAAGCCTAACCCATTTACACCATTTTTTTTATAATTATTGTAGAAAAATGAATTTAATGATTTAATGATTTAATGATTTAATGATTTTACTTAAAATATATAGCCGAAATTTATCTTTTGCAATTTACAGGTAATGAGCAAAAAAATCATGAAATTTTGCTTAAAAAATCTGAGGTTTTCTCAGCTAATGGACGTGTCACTTAAGCCAATTTTACTCATTTTCAATCGCAACCTGCTTGCAAGATCTTTCAATATTCTTGGCAAATTTGAGTTCAGTATTTCAATTTTTAAAGCCATGATAATGTAAGCAACATAGGTAGAGAGCTGCACGGACAGACATGTCTCCATCGATTCAAAATTTGAGGCTGATGAGGCATATATTTACACTGTAGAGTCTCCGATGCATCCTTTTGAATGTTACAAACATAATGATAAACTGAATACATCTCCAAACTCTGGATGGTGGATACAAAATTAAAGAAAAAAAAAGTTTTTATTATTAATAATCGTATAACCCCACAAATCTTGGTACATTGTCTTTTCTTTTTCTGTTTTCTTATTTATACCCATCATCCAGAGGTTTGTGGATATATTCATTTTGTCAGACCCTTACAAGGTACATATATTCTTAATCTGGAGCATCAAATTCTGCATCGTTTTAGACATGCAAGTCTGTCTGTCTGTCCGCTAGTTGGTCACCTTGTTGTTAATATTCTCTAGGTCGCAACAAAAGAGATATCAAGCTCAAATTTGGTAAAAATATTGGAAGTTATTGCACGTAGGTTGGAAGTGAAAATGGATAAAATCGGTCAAAGGACAAGACCACATTTGACTACTCACAAGCTCAGTCACTCATTACTCACAAACAGCAAAAGATAGAAAGCTGAAATTTTGTAGAAATTTTTTGGCTCCATCCAAATATAATTTTCCTACTTGTACAATTTCTAACTAAACTAAAACCATCATCATATCGTAGATAACATTTGAATGTTTGTACAATTATTATACAACATGCCGTGAAACCAATTTCGAGTCGTTACTGCTGAAATTACGTAGAAAGGGTTTTTCTTCATTTTTCTTGAAGATTCAGCAAGCAAATGTTCTTTCAAGGCATACTCTCAAATGGCTGCAAATCTCTACTCATCTCTTCTACTTGATCAGTACCAATTTTTCTATTAAATTAGGTTTATGGAACTGTCACCCGCTAAGAGATACCTTCAGGCTAAACTAACTTTAGCTTTATCATATTTTATCATGAAGTACTTATTTCTTTTTTATTTTGAATTCATATTGGAATTAATTGAATTATCATGTTTAGTATCGCTTTAATTGGATCTAAAGAAGTAATTCAGAATATACACAGAAAACAAAACAGATAGAAACGATCAGGAAAAGAAAGTGCTGATTCCGCCTAAAGCTACTGCCATCTCAATTGAGTGATTACAGCGCGTTTTATATAAACTAATTCGATAATGATATGAAGTAGAAGTCACGGTGTTTAGCAAAAAATTGTTCTACAAATTGGGTCGATAGCCACGCGCATATGGTAACATCCCTCTAGCTTCCAATTTAAAGCTGGCATTACCCTTTAACCTTTAGCAACGATACTTAGAGTTTCCCCAAGACTAGTGGGCCTAGTTTGTTTAGGTCAGGGAGCCTGGCTAACTACCCATTTTATTGGTAAAATGGCACCCCGCAAAACACGCTATGGACAACACAATACCCCATGGAACGAACTCCAATATCAGCACAATGAGCATTATTCAAACTAATGATGCCGTAGTACCAAATTAAGTCTTTAATTTGACCGCATGACTCGTGAGTGCCCCCATAAGTTAAACCCTTTCAACTACCTTCTCGTAAGCCACTTCCAATAAAGCTGGTGGTTCTTGAAATTTGTCACTACCATTCAATATAAGTAAAATTAATATTTCTCACTTTCTCGTTTTGCCCAAACAAGAAAAAAGAAAATAAAAAAAGATAAGGCCGCTGCCGTATCATTTACCGCAAAATAAACCATTAAAATGTTTAATTATATTTTAAGAATTTTTACCAATTTAATTACACACCGCAATTAATAGTAATTTGTATGTATGTATAATCAATCAATCACTATTTTATTAAATTGATTGATTTAATTTGTTTTGATTTAACTTGATTTCATTTCATTTAATTCGTTTTGATTTGATTTGAATGCCATAAATTATATTTAACATAATTATCAATATTGAATGAATAATGCAAATAAAAGTAACTACGTGAACAAGAAAGTAAATTCCGGGAAAAAAGAAAATTCCAGATGTCGCAATATCAATTATTTCATTCTGAAAATTATTTCGCTTCAAATAAATGATAAAGTTATGATAAAGTTTATGTCGCTCTTTTAAAAATCATACTAATTATTTTGAATTAAAATTTCGTAATTTTGTATTTAAATTTTACATTTTCATTTTACTCAAAAAGACCTCGTCTTACTACGAAAATCGCTAGATCGAGATCTCTTACTTTTTGAAATAACATTTTTCAGCAAAATAAAATAATTCAATTTTCTTAAACAAAATGACAGAACAAGCTCCATTATTAATAGATTTCATTTTTGATCCAAAATCACATTAAATTTTATCAAAGTATTCAAAAACATTGCGCCCTCTAACTCGATAAAGTAAATGATTCAGCATTATTTTGCCTAATAAATAGATGTCTATCTCAAATCCTTCGGGATATTCTAAACCCAAGAGCAAACGTTTTTTTTATATACTAGACCACAAGTACATCTCTTGATGAAAATTTCGATATGCCATAATGTTAAGTAATGATAATCGATTTGTGCTATTTTTGTTACAAAATTGTAATATTTTAATGCCAATTTATTCATTGAATTTATCTTGCCATGCATTAAACGTTTTTATATCCACTACCCAGAGGTTAAGGGTATAATCATTTTATCTATAAGTTTTGTAAAACGTAGAAGAAGGCATTGAAAAGCTTTCATATGTATATGTGGTACATATATTAATGCTCAGATTGTCTCAGATTTTGAATTGATTTAGGCATGTCCATCCTTCTGTCCATGTGGGTATACGTTTGTTGTAAAGACTCTCCTAGTCGTAAAATTTGAGATATCGAGCTGAAATTTACCTGAAACAGTTCGAAAGGTTGAGCTTAAAATTAAGTCAAATAGGTTAAAGGACATGCCCACATTTTTATCTAAAATGAAAATATGTCTGTTTTTCAAAAAAATATTTACAAAATTTTGCTTATAAATGAAAAATTACAGAAGGTAGAAATTTGAAATTTTACATTTTTGCTTTATTCCATTAAAAATTATTGTTCTAAACTAATTGTACAAAAATTTACTTGAATCGGCCACGCCTTTACCAGAAATTATATAATGTCAAATTTTTACTTTTTTTTATTTCTTTTTAAGATTTTTTTTTTTTTTTTTTTTGGTGCAACTTTATCAAATAATTAAGTGCCGTGCATATGTGTAGGGTATTGTGCCATCTACACTGCAAACTAACAAACAGTGGTTTAATGGTGGGTATCTAAGATTTGCCACCAACCAAATATAATTTTTTTTTATTTATTTTGTGTTTTTTCTTTTGGTTTTTTCTTTTGGTAAATAAAACTCATTAAATAGTAAACTTTAAGCTTTGCATTGCTAGGTAAGTACAAAACAAAAACAAAAAAAAAAAAAAACAAAAAAAGAAAAAAAGAAATGTTCTAAATAAAAAATTTTACATATCTAGAGTTTGTTTGAAGAGTTTGTCTTTTTTTTTTTTTTGGTGTAAACAAATCAACAAAATAATTTAGTTTACTTAGAAAGTGTGATGATAAAAATCAATGCTAGACGTTCTCCTTTAAAACTAATTTAAGTTTTTGTAAAAAGTAATTATTTATATGGGGCATCGAAATGACTTAGTTTTATGCACATTAAAGTTATTACTCGCAAGCGAATCTTGAATATCGTACACGGTATAACTTAAAGTGGTATAATATTTTACAATATCAAAGAAATTTTTTTTTTAATTTTGGACACAGATCACATTTAGGTTAAAGTTTAAACAAGGAATTTTTATAACATACTTAACTCAACTGACCGTAATGTATCATAAAGTATTGTCTGAATGATAGGCGTCCAAGATTTGGTGTAATCTAAATATAATTGCTCTCTTAATACAATGCAATTTTTTTTGTGATTAGTTTGTAAAAAGTTACAAACTAATAGAACTCCCTTAAATTACCCAACAAAATTTGTAACAATAATAATAAAAACTTGTTACAAAAAATTTGTATAGAAATGCGTGGCTCAAAATATTCGCCCATATAAATTATATTGAATAACTTTGAATTAAATCACTCATTATTATCCTAACTTCTGTAAATTATATTAGTTTTTCAACATTAATAATATGAAATAAATAAATTAATATCAATGAAATATCAATTTAATAACTTAAAATAACTACTAAAGACATTTTGAGGCTTGGAAACATATAATATAAACATTTCTATTGTATTTTTATGTCTATACTTATATATATACTTATATACTTATATACATGATTAAATACAAAAAGTATATAAACATATTATTTCTTACAAAAATGATTTTTTAATAACACTACAGGCGACTTGACTTTTTGCTTATTTGATAAGAAGCCGTTTATGTTTATACACAAAAAAATGTTCTTTAAACTTTGTTTCATAACTCAATAAACATGAGTTTTTTAACCAAAAAACCACAGTCAAAAATTCCAGACACACAATCACTCGAGAGAGCAATTATAACAACAATAGAGTCCGTATGGTTGCTAGACTTGAATCAAAGACTCTCTAAACTACTATTAGTTTAGAGAATTTTTGCTTATAGTATAAAGAATGTTTGATAAATGGTCATATGAATAAGTTGCAATCGAACTGCTTCGATTTTCTCCATACCATGCATCTAGAAATTTTCCATTTCTGGTTACTTTCTTATTGATAAAATAACTAATTGCCTGCCTCTCTATATTCAAATCTCCGCTAATGCAATACAAAGTAAGAAATGCTTTCAATTTGTTTTGTATATTTTTTCTCTACGTTAAACTCTTGGTACAGTTTTGCAAGAATAGTGCGTATAGTTTTTCCTACTCTCTCTATAATATGACAAAAATTAATATCCGTTTCAATTCCGTTAAATTCCGTTCTTGAGAGAGTCAACTATAGTTTTTAGTACTATGTCTAGCACGAAGTTCAACCAAAGACTCTCTATACTACAAGACTCGCAATCACTCAAGAGAACAAATATGTGCCCTCCTGATCCATAGGAATATATTGCCTTTAAATACTCTAGATTTTGCACAAATTTGCAAAAATAATTGAAAATAATGCTAAAATGTTTATAATAAATGAATTTAATATGATTTAATAGTGTTCATATAAATATGCAAAAATAAGCATAATAGGAAATAAATTGAAGGAAGAGAAATTAATATTTATGTTGCGTACACTTGTTTATAAAGAGGCAAATGTATGAGATTTATCTATAAACATTGACAAATTCAAGTCTTTTAATAGGTATCTATTAAAGTCTAGCAACCAATCTATTTCGATTAACTTTGCATTTGCTCTCTTGAGTCATTGTGAGTCTTTGGTTCAACTAATGACAATCAATCATATGAAAGCATTGAGATTAAAATGTTTTGTGGCACGCATCAATTTTAGAAGTGAAATATTTGTGTAGTTTTTAATATTGTGTATCTAAGCATTTGCCGTTTCTTGTTACTTTGACAAAGTAACTAATTCAGTGACTCTATGTTACAGACTCGCCATTCGCAGTTCGTTGGTCGTTGCTCGTTACTTGCTGCTCACAAGAACTTGCAATATTATTAAAACACATAAAAACGGGTAAATGCGAAAGAATAATTAATTAATACAAGCTTCAATTGTGTGATTAAGTATGATTCTGCAATAAATCAAAAGTGAAAAAAAAGAAAAAACGCATCAAAGTATTTTGGATTATCACTAAACTAAAATTAAAATTAATATTGCGTGAACGAACTTTTTTGGAAAAGAAGAAACAAAGTAGCACCATATCAACAATTTATGAATATTGATAAAAAAGGAAAAAAGGAATTCATTTATTTTCATCGTATTGCATTGAAATTGGCATGTGGATATATATAATAAACTTGAGGTATTGCAATGGCGCTCCACAAATTGTTTTCTTTTACTTTTTTAATTTTATATATTTAAAAAACTTATTTTGCCTAAATCCAATTGTATTAAACGGGTATACATATAAAATTTCGTGTTAATAAATATGCAACTAATGCAATAACAAAATGTATGGCACGACATAACAACAGTAGAAAGAACAACGACATCAACAAAAAGAAAAGCAAACAAAAAAAAAATAACAGCAAACCAAAAGCAAAAATCTCAGGAATTATTTTAGTACATGCCAAATATCAAAATGACTTGAATATGCAAAATTCCAGATGTTTAAAAAAGAAATCAATTAATATTTGTACAGACTTTTTTTCGGACTTTACCAGATTTCTTAAAAAAGGACAGACAATACAATAATACAGAAATGGTATATAATTTGGTGTGCTAGTAAAAAATCAATACTGGCTTCAATATATTGTTCTAATGATGATGTAGATAAAGTTTGGATAGAAACACTTAAAATATTTCACATTTCCACAAATTGTATTCCTATTTAATTGGATGCAATAAGTTGTTGTAAAGAAATGTGTATAAATTGTTCTCTTTGCATTCAAATATTACTTGATAATTTCACTAAAATGAATTTGTGTCATTATAGACGTTTCTTATATATAAATATAATCAAACTAATTTATTTCTTCTTTTCTATTCACTTAATAGGATTTAATCAATTCCTTGCCAATTTAGCAGTTTATCAGTTTTATCCAAGCGAAGTGAAGCGAACGCCTAACAAAGAAAAAGTTAAATATTGATTGCATTCAAATTGTATTTATTCGAGTTTTTCTTGTTTATTTTATATTCATCTTTTTGGATCAATGTTTTTCATTTGCAATTACAATGTTTTCAATAATCAAGAGAGAATGAGAAATATGGAGCATTTTAATTCAGTTTCACAGTTGTCTGTTAGTGGGAACACTGTGAAATTATTAAAACAATTACAATCTATTGAGTTGGAACGTGTTACCGCCGCCACAGCTGCATATACAATTAATAATAAACTAAGAAATATAAACAAAGGAATTACTTGTACAAATATCAATTTAAAGAAGAATCCATTAGTTGCTGCCGAAAATATTTGCCTTGATTTACCAATTGCTACCTTACAATATAGACCGCTAAAATTTCTATTTAAACGTAAATCTAAACGTAACATACAGAATTATAGAAACTCATGTTGTTGGCACTTAATGACACTAATTTGAATATATAACACAAATAGTTTTAACAATAATAATTATAATAATAATAATAATAATCGTAATAGTAATCGTTAATAATAATCGTGACGAAAAGAATAAAAGCAACAACTAGAAAATGCATTCATCTTTAACTAGGCAGCCCTCAAGTCCATTCAATTTATATAAAATGCAACAAGCATCTTCACCAAATATACAATATAAGCATCATCATCATAATAATCATAGTCCATTGATTCAAACTGCAGTTTCACATTTTCATACGAATACTACAAATCGTTATAATTATTGTCATCAGCATCATAATGATTCTACAATAAATAGCCTAAATAGTCAAATATCACATGAAATGGCCAGTAACATTATGGATGAAGTGAATACAACAAAATCGATTCCTATTAAAGGGAATGGTAGTGATGATGATGATGATGATGGAGATGCATGTGTTGAACAAATTGTTGTAAATAGTATTCTATATAAAAAGGCCTCATCCAGTAGAATGGTGGTAGATATTGGTGCACAAATAACTCAAGCCTTATTAATGGGTAATCATCATCATTATAATCAATCAAATCAATTAAAATCTACAGATAAAATGAATAATTCATATAGCAACACTTATCAAAATAAAGAACGTGCCTACATGTCTGATTTGGAAAAGTTACTATCCTGCGAACAAGAGAATAGCAATGTTGCTGAATGGTATGTCATGTCAACAACAATAAATGGTTCTATTGAACATCATATAACTGGATTTTGCGCTAATCTTTTGAATATGATTTTAAAAGAAAATAAATATAATTACACCAAGGACAAATTAAATGAAAATGACGATGAGACTGATAATAGCGATGCGGAAAGTCTTATACAATGTACGTCAAATAATAATGACATAGACAACCCTATGAATTTGAATAATATTATATCGTTTAATTATAATCATTGTGATAAGGCTGAGAATGATATTGAGGACAGTGATGAAGACAATGATGATGATAGTTTTATTCAATTCATATCAGATGATGAAAATGATTGTGATATTCAGAAAACCTTCTCATATGACATTGACAAAAATAGTCCATGCTATAATATTGATATTGATGATGTGGTTCCAGAAAATGAAAGTGATGATGATAGTGATGATGATATTAATGATAATGATAGTGATGGCCATGATGATGAAGTTATTACTATGGATTATGCAATAGAATTAAATCAAGATTTTGACAATCAAAGTAATAATACGAAACGAAGCGTAAATTTTACCAAAGTTGATAGTCAAAGCATGCATATTAATGCGGTGGACACTACAGATGGAGAAGTATATATGCCAAACACTAGCCAACTACATCATAGACTACAATTACAAGCACAAATGCGAAAACCCCATTATAATGATAAACGTAGAAAAAAGGTATGTTTCAATAATCATCCAGTGGTTCATGTAATGCATACATGGGATTATGCGTATCGAGCAGCGCGCAAGGGTGATTGGGAAATGTTTGCCAGAGATCGGGCTCGTTTTAAATTACGCATTGAACGTATTGCTGAACAATTGAAACCAATCTTACAAGCTGACCACCGTCAGAGGATTTATAATAATCGTTTCGTACCTTTCTATCAACAACAATCATCTGAAATGTTATTGCCATCAAATAGAAAGGATAATGTTGAAAAATACAGTAATAAGCAACAAAGACGGAGAAGAAGAGCGATGGCAACAACAACACCTGTAGTATCATTATCAACATCGCTGGCGGCGGTGGCGGCAAATACAGCAGAAACAAAAACCAAATTGGCCTTATTAAAATGTAAAAAAAGTTACAAGCACGATCCACGTCGCCGACGGCATCACATCAAGACACCCGTTGTGCTTTTTTATTGTTATATTTTTTGAGTTATACATTTTTAGTTACGGGTTTTTTCCATTTTTTATGTACAACTTTACCATTTTTATATGATTTAGTTGTAAATTATGTAAAAATAAAATATATATATATATATTGTTTTTCTCAACTCAAATTTACAAATACCTGTATATTTGCACTATACCACAAATTGTTTTTTAAATTATTGTAATATTCAATCGAAAGGACTATCGAATGAAACAGATAAGTAGCTTCTGATAAATTTCCATGTTTTACTCTGTACCAATCCATCTGGCATTTGGATACATATTTTTGTTGTTCTGCGGAATTAATTGTTTTAATGAAATTCGATATGTGGAAGTGTTTTTGCGCTTAGAAAACAGGATAACAAATTAGATTATTTTAAACAAATATTATGGTCAACTTTTATGTGATGCCTTTACTTGAATTTTAGACGAGATTTTCAATGAATATTTACAACGAAAATTGCTGAAAAATGGGACATATTTTGTTATATTGAGAATCATATTCATAAAAGTGCTGCTTTTTCCTTATTTTTTTTTTGGTCGAATTTATCATTACATATGGCTGAAAAAAATAACAGAATCCTTTAAAAGCAACCCTGTTTTATGTTTTTATATATATAAGCAAAAGATAGATTTTGAGGTTAATAATCTTAACTGCGCTTGTTAAAACTAAACGAAAGTAAACGGCAGCATTAGAGAAAAATTTGATCAACTTTGGTGAAATTTGGTAAAAAAAAACTATTACGTATAATGTGTGAAAATATGGAGCTATTGGAAATTTGGGAACGCGATTTTTTAAATAATTGTCCCCTTATTAGTGAATATTTAGGTAATCCAGATTTAGCTGAAACTGATGAGGGAACACTTGAATATTTGCATAGCATGTTATGGTTGGAAATTGATTCATTTATGCGCACTAAATTAGCACCAAAATTTTGGAAATATTTTCAACATACGCTATTGGATACAAAAGCAATACAAATAACAGCAAAATCAATGAATTACAGGATCACTGATGGTAGCAGTAGCGTTGGTAGATATGGTGGTGATGCTAATGGCACTTCATTCAGTACTTCACTTGAATTAGAGTTATTTGAGAATTTTGTTCAAGCGGTCAATGAATTGGACAATTATTATCAATTTATATTATTAACATTAAGGCAATTTGATGATATTTATTGCTCACATAATTGTTCGAATATGGAAGAACGTTTGGGTGATGCATTACGTTCAATTTTATTATCGCAATTACCAACTGATTTCAACGTAGTGGTTCACGCATTTTATAATGTCTCGATAAAAATGTTCTTTCAGGGACAAAATAAAGAAAAGTATAAAGGTACTTGTTATTAATCCTACCATTTAAGGCAAAACTATTTTTAAAATACTAAGGCATTGTCTATGTAAATCTACAGGCATTCGCCATTATTATTAGCAAAGATTTTAGTCATTCCATAATAATTGAAGTCGCACCTGAATAGCAATTGCAAAAGACAAAAGCAAAAAAAAAAACAAAAGAATTACATGCAAAAATCATCCCAATTAAAATATACACATAAAATTATTTTTTAGTTCAAAAATAATATGAAAATTCTTATACCGTATAGATCTCAGCAGTCCGTATATATGTCGTACTTGCCTTCAAATAATTTCGATATGTCGTTGCTCACAAATATTAGCGAATATAAATGAAGTCAATGCTAAATTAAGTGAATTGAAATTATTAGATCGTTTGGCCGGACAATGTATGACATCACTGGTGAAAAGGCGTATTAAAGAATATATTGAAACAACATATCAAGGAAAGTTTACCAAAAGTAATTTACAGGATATATTCAAGTGGCTGGATAATGTTGTAATGAATTGGTTAAAACAAGTATTTCGTCCACAAAAACTTGATGATACTGATGATAGTAATGCTAGTAGCGAGCAAATGGTTTATGAAAGTCAAGTATCGTTAGATTCCTTCCATAATTTAAAAGTGAAATTACAATTCTATGTTTATGAAACATATGCCTTAAGTATCATTGAACAATTTATTGCAATTATTATTGGTAAGTGAAATGACGATTTATGATATCAGGGATGGTGAAACCAATTAATGGTGTTGTGTCGAGTTATTGACGCCAGTATCGATTAGCGTTTCAGTTTAATTAATCATGCCTGTCGGTCATCACCATTCGCATTGTCAGTGGCTTTTATCAAGCCATCCCTGATTGTGCAAGTTTTGAAACGTTAAAAAATATAATATAATTAATCTGAGTGTATAGAATATCCTGATTCTGTACCTGCCATAGCCGATTTAAAAGCATGCATGGAAAAAGTGAAATTAAGTAAGGAGATTACAATAATATTAAAGACATGCTTACAATCACGCTTATTACATCCCGGTGTAAATACAATGAATATTTTAACAGCTTACGTGGCAGCTATTAAAGCCATACGATATTTGGATAATAGTGGCGTTATATTAGAAACGGTTACAGCACCAATTAAAGAATATTTACGTAAACGTAACGATACCGTACGATGTGTTGTTCAAAGTTTAACAGATGAAACTCCAACTGATTTATCGGAAGAATTAGCTAAAATGATGAATATTGATGACGGTTTATTAAATTGGGAAACATGGCAACCGCAACCAGTTGGTTTAGATAATAATGATGAATTACAAGCGACACCAATTAAAAAAGTTCGTACAGCTGATATCATTTCAATGGTGGTTGATATTTATGGCAGTAAAGAATTATTTATGAATGAATATCGCAATTTATTAGCAGATCGTTTATTAACACAATTAGATTATAAAGCAGAGAAAGAGATTCGAAATTTAGAATTATTAAAATTACGTTTCGGTGAATCATTATTACACAATTGCGAAGTTATGTTAAAAGACATGACAGATTCTAAACGTATTGATAGCCACATACAAAGTGATATCAAATATTTAGAAAGTGAGTATACAATAAATAAGTCATTTATACATCCACTCATAGAAGCTGAAAAAAAACTGATAGCAAGTGATATCCAAAACAAAAAAAGCGTCAGAAATGAACTGCTTTATTATTCAAAATTATATTATGAAAGCCATGTCTGTCCATAGTTATCTTTGTGTGTTATTATATTTATAACATGTAATTTGTAATTCTCTTATTTGTGTAGAGTATTTAAGAGCGGCCTTGACCAAGTATAAAGTTTTTACTTGTTTTGTTTGATTTTTTTAATATATCACTCACTTATCATGGAAATATGCAAAAAAAAATGTATACATTAAAAACACAAATACGTGGTCTATATAAAAACGGGCCTGATGGGTAATGGCAGCTCGAAATTTTAACACCTTGAATTTCCAGCATTTTCTTTCTGTCATAGTATTACCTGAATTATCATGATATAGCATTGTAAATTTATTTAAAAATGATCTTCCTTATTTTTTTCTATTATAGATAGAAAATTTACGATATCTTCGTTAATAATATCGGCACAATTTTGGCCATCATTTAATAAGGAAAGCGTTGAATTACCCGAGGAGATTGCACATGAATTTCAAAAGTATACAAAATCGTATGAAGAATATAAAGGTAACCGTACATTAAATTGGCGTACAGTAACTGGTCGTGTTAAAATTGAAATTGAATTGGGTGATAGAGTTATAGAAATGACCGTACCACCCACTCAAGCTATTGTCATATATCATTTCCAAACAAAAAGTGAGTAAGTTTTGAATTTCATTTTATTACAAATAATATAAAAATAATAAATGAATGATTCCAAAAAAAATACAAAAAAAAACAATAAAAAAACAAAAAAAAATAGGTGAGTGGTCATTGGAGGATTTAAGTAATGTGATAAAAATGCAACCTTCATTATTAAGACGGCGTATGGCATTTTGGCAAAGTCATGGCATTATACAAGAATCACAAACCGGTGTATATCGTTTGAATGAAAATAATTTATCTAATGTACGTTCAACTATACAAAAATCCGCTTTAAAGATAGCGGAAGAGGAAGATGGCGAATCGGCTATGGCCAGTGCTAGTGATCAAAGAGAAGAAGAATTACAAGTAATATTGAGGAATCTTGCCAAATTATATTAACTTAACCAATTGATTATATAAATTTTATTGTTGATCTGTTTGATCGTTTTATTTTAGGTCTTTTGGTCATACATTGTAGGCATGTTAACCAATTTAGATTCATTGCCGTTGGAGCGTATACATCAAATGTTAAAATTATTTGCCTCAAATGGCTTAGGCGTCGAATTCTCTCAAGATGAATTAAAACTTTTCCTGCAACGTAAAGTGCGCGATCACAAATTAATTTATACGGGTGGTGCCTATCAATTATTCAAATAATTTGCGTATTAAATAAGTAAAAGAGAGTAGCGAAGAAAAATACGGCATTAATTATAGTAGTTATGATGTTTATCCCATTAAACTTTGTATAATATTTATATTTATAATATTCACTTTTATAAAATTATCACGTTTTCTTTCATATTTTAAACACATCTTTATGTTTGTTTAAAATAATTATGAATTAAAATATTCGCCTTTCCGCCACGAAATGGCCTAGTTAAAGGCGCAAAAATTAAGGGCACAATATACTCAATCGGTGATATAACAAGTTTTAGCACATAATTATAATAAATGATCGTATGAGATTTATGTACAAAAAAAAATTAAATATTGTTTGATATTTTATCATCTTCTCGATACTACTTCGAAAAGCTTCTACTTAATTAATTTATAATTATCTTTAAGATTGTCCTTACAATTAACCCAAGAACGGCGTAGCGCAGCGCAGCGATATTCTGGGGCTAAATTTTTGATAATAATCCATAACCCAGACAAATGAATTGAATTACTTGAATTTATATAACTTTGGTTAACGTGATTTTGTGTGAAGTCGGATAACATAAACAATTTTGGTTTACTAAAACAAAACCAATTAAAAGTTGCTGTACATTCTTTTACCCTCCTCCCTCCATTTTTCCATTAAATGAAAGTTAATTTCCCATTTTTAAATTGTCAATGCAACTTAATAAAGTTGGGTATAATCTCTATTTTACGAGCATTTGTTATCGCAATTAAAGAACGCAAAATCCAGTTTATCTTGTGCGCTTTGTATTATTCGACAACACTTAAAAAGCGGCATGCTAAATTATCCATTTGGATATATGTAACATCTAGAGAGACTTGAGAATAATTAATCAATTTATTCTACAATTATTTCTTATATAAAGCGTAGCTTTTTTTTGTAAAAGTTATCAAAAATTTGAAAGAAAATCTGGCTGGCAAACAATGTATTTTAAATTATATTTCACATTAAGAATTCTCTGGAATTTTTATTCGCATTCTTAACATTCTTTTCATGACATTAAATAATTCTATGGTAGAGTATTAAAGTGTGGACCTAACTTAAGTCAAGCGCATTTCTCTTTTCTGTTGTGCTTAATTTCTGCTTTGCTTCTGCACCAACCCTTTTACAATAAATAATTATACCCATACATGCATATAATGTATAGAACTCTTCTTCTTGTTCATGCATAAATATTTAAATTTAATCGTGAAGTTCATCAAGTACACCAAAATTTAGATAATAAACAAACAAAGAACAGGAAAAGGAGAGACAATAAAGCAAATTAAGAAAATATATAATTAAAAACAAAGAAAATAAAGTAAGTTAGAATTAGTAAATAAATAAAGAAAAGAGGCATAGAGAAAGCAGTCATGGAAAATGAAAGATTCATTTTCATGTAAAAATGTTAATACGCACGACAGAACGAACACAGAAAACGCAGTGAATGGTAAAAGGAAAAAAGCTAAAAGGATAAAAGAAAAACAAAAAACACTCAAATAAATAAAACTTCATAGAATAAACGACCACAATTAAAATTTTGTAGCCACAATGGATTCCAGTCATCATGTAACAGTACCGTTACGATATGGTATAAAAAAGATGCGTAAAAGACGCGATTTGGATGCTCTATTGGCACAAAATCAGCAAAAGATACAAGCCCAAAGGCGTTGCAATGGCAACCAATTGCAACAACATTTGCAACAGCATCAACGTCATCTCTATTCTCAAGATAAATTATTGAATGCCATCTCAACAGATGATCAAGAGGATTATGTTTGGGTTTGTATAATTTTTGCATTGTATTCTAAATGAAAAGTATTTCATTCTATTTATTCTTTTTTTCCCGATTCTTTTTGTATATTCTTACATTACAATTTTTATGGTATTTTGTGTAGCAACCTAAAGTGAAGCAATCATCGCATCATTGTGGCCATAGCCGCTATACAATTATAAAGCTTTATATTATATTATTATTTATTGTCGTCTTAATGATTTTCGTGGGTTTTACATATTGGTTAAATTTTAATTTACAACAACAAATGTACGATTATCGTCAAAAGGTGGAACAAGGTGAGTAACAATAAATTTCAATAAATTCTAGTTGGAATACGTCTCATTAATGTTTCTCTACTCAGCACCTAGAAGTTTGAAGAATATTCATTTTATCAGTATGTTTGTAATATTCAAAAGAAAGCATCTGAGATCCTACAAAGTATAAATGTACATTCTGGATCATCATCACATTCTAGACGTTTTAGACATGTCTGTCTGTTTGTCTCTCTGGCCGTGTGTTGTTACCATTCTCCCGGTCCTAAAAAACGAAATATTGAAGTTAAATTTGGCACGAATATTGGTAGTTCTTTCAGGCAGATTGTTATTGAAATTACGGAAAATCGGTAAACGAACACGCCCAGTATGCACTATAAATTGAGAATAACTCAGCTTTTTTTTAAGCAAAATTTGATTATTTCCAAAGGACAAAAAGCCGAAATGTTTTTCAAATAACAAGGCCATTGATCTTCAATATCTTTACCGGGATTTTATACAAAATTAAATTAACAATTTCTATTTACTATTGAAAAATTGAAAATGGTTCTGAATGCAATATTTGACTGCATAAAATATAAATATAATTTTCTTACTTGTTTTTTAAACATATTTATTTATTTATTTAATGCATTATTTATAATTTGATTCTCTTGTTTTATGTATAAGTATCTGCCACTAGTCAACTATTGCCCGATACATTACAAGTTTGGCATGAGACCTCAACAAGCTTAATGAAAAATCAAACGGTTATATATACAAAATTATTAGAATTACAACATTCCTTACAAGATTTGTGGCAAAATTTCACTGATTATCGTACCACAATGATGGCCAAAAAAACTTATGAAAAAGAGGAGAAATTGGTGGCAGATTTCGGTGCGAAAATTGAGGCGATTGCCACCGATGTTGATAGCCTAAAAGATCATTATAATGGTCTTAATGAAAAGCAAGATATTTTACAAAAAACTTTTGATAATTTAAGATCTAATTTCAGTGATGGTCTGAACAATATGGCCCAGCCATTAAATTATACCAATGAATTGAAACTGTTACGCACTGATGTTTACAATAAATTGGATAAATTGGAAATAAATGTCAGTTACATTAATGATACTTTAACGCAAAAGTCAATTATGATGCAGGAAGAACTAGTCAAACACAAGGTAAATATCTATAACTAGCAAAGGTTTATAATTTGGTATGTCGTTTTAAGAAATCTTTTTAAATGGAAAGATTTAACAAGAAAAAAACCAAGTAATTCATTATGAATTCTATTTTCATTTACAGAATAATTTAGACGAGTTATTCGATCGTAGTGCCAATATAACATCTCATGTTACATCATTAGAAAATAGCTGGCCGGATTACAAGGACAAGGTCTTAAATTTTAGTAGAGTTTTGCCACGTTTAGAAAAGGAGATAACTAAATTGTTGAGCAATTCGAAGCATGTGGAATCAGCATTAGAAAATGTATGTCAAGAGTGTCGCAATTTTTACATTGAAAACTTACAACAACCCCAACAACAGAGCAATCATATTGATCATGAAAATGGACAAGAATATAAAATGCAAATGAGAAAAGTGGTATGATTAAATTAAGAAACAAGAACAATAAGAAAGAAAGAAGGCTTAATGCAAATAACATTAATTCTCACTCCTTTCTTTTGGGGGGTTTTTCCTTTTTTTTTTATAGAAATCAACAATCATGCCATTAAGAGCTACAAAAGCGACGACTACTACAACAACAACTCCAACTACGACAACTGCTCCTTCTGTTACTGCGTTGTAGTTCCATTTTGTATAATGCTGATCTAATTGTTTTCTCTTTTACACTTTTACTTCCTCTTACCGCATTCTTACACGATCTCAGTCTCTCTCTCTCTCTAACTCGAACACGCACACACTACCTTTTTCCACAATGTGCTGTCATTCCATTTTCCCTCTCTCCTTATCTCCCCTTTCTCTCAATCTTTCTACTTTCACCCCATTAGCATCTTTTTGTTTTTAATTGTATAAAATTATAGAAATGTTTTAAAAAATATAAATAGATATTGAAAAAACAATGAATTAAAGAAGTAAACGACGTAAAACAATGTAGTGCTTATTGAAGTATTAAATTTTTTCTAATTAGTGTCACTAGAACTATGCACACAATTAGCTTATTCTAAGTTATATTAAATCTTGCTCTCAATTTTTTCTAAATTCTCTTGAAAATTTTTATTGATAACTTCACGCATCTAGTATTGTATGACCATTTGAAGAACTAAAGAATTTTTTGTAATAAACAAACTATTTGTACCCAACACTAAGTAATATAGATTTCAATAAGTGATGCTGGATTTATTGTATTGTTAATTGATATCTTGATAATCATTGTAAATTATAAGTGATATGAAGTGTAGTTAATTATGGAAAATAAAACAAAATGCAAACTCAGCATGTGATTATTATTGTATAAAAATAGGAAAGTGCAAATACAGTAAGAGGAAAATGCAGTGGAATATTTGTCACTGATTCTTTAACGGAATTTGCTTGCATTAGCGGACATATACGGATAATATTCCGTTATTGATATCAAGATAGATTGAATTGCAAAAAAGAATAAGCATTGTTTACGTAAAATGTATAAATTAATATGAGAAATATGTGAAAAGTAACGTAAAATAGAAAAGAAACGTCTAAAAAATGTATTTTCTAATTATTATATTATATTAGATAAAAATTTACTTTGATTTGTATGATATAAATACAAAAAATATTTTATGTTTTTATCCATAAAATTAATGCTATCATCTGATCTGAATGTTTAATGTTAATAAGAACTTTGAGTAGCAATTTTTACAAATGGCAGTACATGTGAGTTGTGGCGGATCTGTGCAAGTAGTCTGTGGTTTAATATTTACTAAAGTGGCGAGTCAGGTATAAGAATCCTAATATTGTTGTGCGGTTCTATTTAAAGTCGCATTGGTTTTCACATAACTTTTTTTTAATTTTGTTATTCATTTTATGTAATATCTATTAGAAGAGAAGCAAACAGAAAAAATAAAAGAAAACTGTGATCTTTGAACTTTGTGCGTATCTAACAAAATTTGTTTCAAAAAAAACTTAAAAGATTCAAAAACAACAAAAACAAAAAAGGCAGAAAGTAACTTAAATATACGTTGGTGAAAATACACAGTGCAATAACCGATAGAAAGGAAATTTGTTAAGCGAGAAAATATGGCACCAAATGCTACAAGTCCAAATCGTGCAACCGATTATTATGGCAGTGAGGTCGGTATTAATGCAATATTATTAGGACCCCCTGGTTCCGGCAAAGGCACTCAGGTAAAACCGTATTAGTTTTTCTTGAGCCGTATAACCATAATAATTACAGTGGTTGATAGAGAAAGAGAGAAGGAGAGGGAAAGAAATTGGTAGAAATGTAAGCATATACCTGAACGTATATTTGCCAAAAGAAAAATTATGATTAATTTCGGTCTTCAGTGTTTACCTACTACATAAAAAGAGGTGTAGAATACAATACGTTTGCCTGAGAGCTTTATAGAGGTCTAACTTTCTTTCCGTAAGCAATTTTCTGTTCAATTTAAGACAAATTGTTCGTCCATATTCTTAAGCGTTATTGCTTCAGTATATTTATTGGATTTTTGTTAGTTGATGATATTTGCCATATAGATAAGCATTATTCCAAGAAGGAATACCATTAAAAGTTCGGTAGTTGTGGCTTTTAATAATATAAAGGCAAAGTGCGTTATATAAAGATTTGTAAATGTTAACCTAATGTTAATGTCAGTAATAACTGTTTTGTTTATTCACTACCATTTTTAGTCAATACCGTTATAATGACAATAAAAAACAAGAAACAAAGAAACCACAAAGTGCTTTTTGCCGTCTTTCCTTCAATGGTTCCATTTAGTAAGAACTATAAACATTCAATTCAAGGTCGTTCCATAATATAATATAATACTATACTAATACTGGACTTTATCGCAACAACAAATGCAACATAAATGCGTGAAAATTTTTGCACATACGTATGTCATTTTTTATAATGATACGTTCACGTAAGAAGCTAAAACAAAAAAACATTTTGATCAGATTAAGTTTACAATATTACACGCATATTAAAATCACAATTCGTGATATTCGAAATAATATACTTATAAAAAAGGGTAACCCCAAAAAATCTCTCTACTTCAGTGGAATTTTGTATCATTAATTGTAAATAGATAAAACATAAATGGTCAAATGAAAGTTCTCTAAGAGTACCGCATGTGCAGAGAATTACATTATTACTTATATCATCAAGTGATGGTTTGGTTGGTAGGATTTTCATTAACTAAATTAAATCTCCAAAGAAACTTTGTGATCAATTTTGAGATACATTTTTATTAAGTACGCATTTTTCATAAATATAGCTGGAAATTAGAGAAATTAGAATTCTCATATAACTTATCTGGAAAATTAAGATTCCATTTTGGTTGAATATTCTAAATACATTATGTACTTGAACAGTTTTCTGATTACACTTGAAATGATTAAAACACAAAACGTATCTAATTTAAAGAAATACTTACAATTTGTGAAATTGATATTGTTCTAATAATGATAATGTTTTAATTATAAACAATAACAATGTAGGCTCCATTGCTTAAGGAGAAATTCTGTGTATGCCACTTATCGACTGGTGACATGTTACGGGCAGAAATTAGTTCCGGTTCCAAATTGGGTTCTACATTAAAAAAAGTAGTCGATGAAGGTAAACTGGTGTCGGATGAATTGGTTGTTAATATGATTGATAAAAATTTGGACAAGCCAGAATGTAAGAATGGCTTTTTATTAGATGGATTTCCACGTACCGTGGTGCAAGCTCAAAAGTTGGACGAGTTATTGGCTAAAAAGAAAACATCATTGGATGCTGTCATTGAATTTGCCATTGATGATAGTTTATTGGTGCGACGTATAACGGGACGTTTAATACATCCAGCCAGTGGTCGATCATATCATGAAGAATTCGCTCCACCCAAGAAGCATATGCAGGATGATGTAACTGGTGAGCCATTGATACGTCGTAGTGATGATAATGCGACAGCATTGAAAAAACGTCTCGATTCATATTATAAGCAAACGAAACCATTAGTAGATTATTATGCATTGAGAGATTTACATTTTCGTGTGGATGCAGCGAAAAAATCACAGGAAGTCTTTGCCAATATCGATAATATATTTGTGCAGCAACGTCAAAAGAAAGAACATGCAGCTGCAACCTCTTGACTAGAGGCATTTGCCAATCGACTATTTTATAAATATTTTTGATTACCTAACATCACTATTACTTTTTTTCTACCGTTTTTCTCATCTGCCGTTTTATTCATTTTTTACGATTTTTTGCTTTTTAATTTTGTATACATAATATTCCAAGAAAGCATTTATAAATATATTTGATTTAAATTGAATTGTAATATAATATGAAACAGTGAATATAATAGTAAATATAATTTTCCTACAATACTGATGAAAATAAGTAACACAATCCCATTTGGCTTGAGTTTATCTTTAGAGTATCCATAATCCACGTATTGTCTTTTAGCTTGACAGATGTGAAAACAAAAATTGATGGAATTGATAGACTATTAAAAATGGAAAGTTTATATATTATAACTGCCAATGGGAGTGGTTAATATTATAAATTTTAGAACCAATATTGTAGATCGGTAGGTTAGAGCAATTGCAACTGTGAAAGATTTCAATTATCTGTATATTATAAAACACCTTTCTATAACTCAATATATTGTTTGGTTTTTAAATCCAGGAGAATGTTTACCATAAACAAATAAATGCCATGTCTTATAGACATTAATTGATGACTTCAAAATTTTATATTAATCAGAAACATGTTATAGTTACTTGTCCAGTACGAAGTGATCATTTTTATGTTTATCTATGCGTTTTTAATGCTAGTAAATATTATTTGGTTTGAAAGAGAGATATTTAAATATCAAATCAAAATTTGGCACGGAGAACATTTGAAATTCTTGAAGTTCGATTGGTATCAAAGAAGTGCTAAATCGATTAAAATATAGGCATTGTAGTCTAAAGTAGAAATACATTTGGGCCGCTTTAGAACAATATTTCATTATTAACTATTTATTACTCGCGATTTACAGAGGGTGAAACTTTGAACTAACTGATGATATTGAAGTGACTGATGAATTTTCTAATTTTTGTTATAAAAGTCATTGTTGAAAAAGGACCATGCTAAACGAGAACTTTCTGGCTATTAGATGCGTCTGTCTTTTGACAAAGGCAAATATTTCAATTCATTAGAACTTTTGGATGTTTTCGCCTAAATTAAAATTAATATTACAATTATTAAGTTGAAGAAAAAACCGCTTATCTCATATTGTGGCTCAAAACTGAAAGAGTCATTTGAGTCATAAGAGGTACAGATCCAATAGAGCCGCTGTGAGGCTCTATTTGGAAAAAGTCGAAATATGGCAAAGCAATTTTCAATTCTATAATCCATGTACATTGATTATTTGACAATGTGGACGAGTGCACCAAATTTTGTTCCAGATCGATACTTTTTTTAGATTTCATTTTTCCAAACTCTTAAGCCTTTCTTAAATGAGAATTCATTGACTGAACTTTTCAATCACAAAAAACGATCCACAAAATGCTTCTTTCAGTATTTCTATGTAGAGGGCCCTTAACGATTACAACATTTTTATTGGTTGTTTTTGTTTTACTTGTTATTTTTATTTAATTACATAACATTGTTAGACGTTCATTCGTGCATGAATCTTTTATTATTCTGAAGCCTAATCAGAAGTTTGTTATTGCTATTTGTGTTACAAATACGTTACAGTTGAAGGCACAAGAGAGCGGATAAAATTCTATAAAATTTCATTGTTTGCATTTGAAGGAAATGTATTTTTTTGTATTCTTTTCTTTTTTTTTGGTTTTTTTGGCATTGATTTTGACATAAATTTATCTTTAGATAATAATAACATAACAATAATAACATAATATAACAGCAACAATAAGAAAAACAACAAACAACAAGAAAATAGGAAATTACGCCAATTTTTCATATGAAAAGGAAATAAAATAAAAATCAAGAATAAGCAACTTTTGTGGATTGATTATTAAAAATATGAATATTAACATTACACCAGTGTACTCGACGTCCGCTAAATGATACTACAAAATTTTTTACATATTTCTGAAAGTGTTATACAAAATCAATTATGCCATTTCCTTTTGCATTTCTAGAAGTGTTGAAGGATTTATCACTTCTAGAAACACAAAACACACACACACACACACACACAGAGAGAGAGAGAGAGAGAGAGAGAGAGAGAGAAACAGTTGTGAATGTTGAAGTCGTTCAATCTTCTTTAAATTGTTTGTCGATTATTTTAGATGTTAGATTTTAATCGGGCTGTCTCTCTCTCTTTCTCTCTCATCAAAGAATAGTTTTGACAATTATACAAATAGCTTCGTACATCCGCTGTACATATTTTTCATATGGACCTTTGTTCCTTAGTAAAATTTTTCCTTATTTCGATATTCTGAGCAGAGTATTTAGCCAACATTTCGAAATGTCATGGAAGCTGGTTAAGTGTACACTAAGTATTGTTTTAGCCATCTCATTGTTAAATTTATTGGGGAAATAATTTTTCCCGAATGATCATCTTTTCTAATCTGTATCTAATTAAATTAATTATTAAATGTAATTGTCAATTTTAAACATTATGAAAAAATTTCATAAGCAAAATCATCATCCATCACTGTTAGTGAACATCCAGAACAGCTTAAAAATATTAAGGAGCATTAGAACAAATACTACATTTAATAAATAAATGAATGAGTGGCTGGTAGAGAGAGAGAGAGCGAAGCAGAAGAATATATTCCAATATGAATAGAGAAAATAATTTTCCAATTAGAATTATTCTAACGAAAAAAAAGAGCAAATGGAAATAATGGAGAATAAAGGAAGAATCACACCTGCTGTTTGCACACACACACACACAAACACACAAACACAACACACACACACACATATATATATAATATATTATATATATATATATATATATATATATATATATATATATATATATATACATGTATGCGCACAACTGTGTAGACTAAATATGCGTATAAAATATATTTAGGCGTATAATTTATGATATAATATATAAAAATGTGCAAGTATGCATGACATAAGGTATCGGTCAATAAATCTCAGTTTGAATTATAATAACATGTTATGTTGAATCATTTATATGGGCGTAAGGCAATTGAATTCAAGAAAAAAAACCAATAGTCAGGGTAAAAAGAAGTTGGCTGGAAAATGGTGAGGGCTCAAAGTAGCGCAACGATAAACCTGGTGAGCATTTTAAATGAGAAAAATATTTGAAGTGTAATTCATTTAATTGTAACAACTTGCGATAGTGGACTCAATTTTATCTCACATTATGTAAATGCTATAACTTTGCCGATTAATGTTTCGAATTTTGATTTGTCCATTATCTTTGTTTTCACATCAGAGTTGTACAAAAGACATGAATGTTCTATTCAATGAAAGAAAAAATAATCCTTTGTACCCTTGAAACGTTATTCTTTTTGGCATTTGTTTCTATTTTAAAAAATGTACCATTCTTTGTAAAAGTTCATGTAAAAAAAAAGATAAAGAATATTTCTATAAATGTATTAGTTTGTTAACTTATTGACCTATGTATTCTATGTATAGAGTTTTTATGTTTTGGGTCTTTTTACTCTTACATTAAACAAGGTCAAGTTATTCAAAAAAAAAAAAAAAAAAAAAAACGAAAACACAAAAAAAAATAAATTACCAAAAAAAATCTGTTCAAGTGATGACAAAATTATGAATTGGAATGATAATTAGAAATTAACAGAAAAAAAATTCAAAAAAATATAAAATGAACAATAACAAACAAAGAAAAACCTTTTTTTTTTCTAAAAATATTAAATGTAATATTTCTAGAATGGGGTGGTTAAATAAGTTTATGGAAAATGGAAATTTTCATATTTTTTTACTTTAGTTTTTATTGCTGGCTTTTTTTTTTGGTTCTTTGTTTTTTAAATATTACAAACAATTATAAAATGGTTTTCGAAATTATGGAAAAAATTTATTCAAGAATTTAAAATAAAAAGAATTATTTGTTTTACATGAAGTTTCTAAGTTAGGAATTTTGAACTTGCTTGCTCATTATCTGTTATACCTAAAACTGGGCTAGAAGTTTTCATTGAAGTCGCACATTGAGGAAAATACAATTAGAAAAAAGGGAAAAGTTATGCTAAGAAATATTCCTAGAATAAGAAGTTCGAGTAGTTTAGGGTTCAATTTCCCTAGGCCTCTTAAAAAAGTATCCAGTATTTTTATGATTTTCTTTTATAATTTTTTATGATATTTTAGAAAAGTTTATCCTTAGTTTTTTATATTTTTTATTTCGAAATACGTTAACCTGATTTAAAGGTTCCAAAGTTTTCGGGCGTTATACATGAATTTGATGGCGGCAAATTGAATGATGATTGGACAATTCCAAATAAATAAATGGATAATTTCAAGTTGTAATTAGAGAAGTAAAACTGTGAAATTAACGTTGCAGTTTCTGCTTTTAGAAAAAAAAATAAATTTATTTTATAGTAATAGCATATCAAATCCTTGAGAGTCCTTTTAAAATGTGAGAATAATTTTCAAATGGAAAGTGTAGCAAAAATGCAAGTTGAACTGATTCTTAGAGGAATTGCAATTAAATGATTTTATATGTCTTGGCACTTTTATGAATTCTTTCTTTAATTTAGCAATTTTAACTGCATTATTGTTGCTGCTGCTGCTGCTGCTGCTGTTGTTGTTGTTGTTGTTGTTGTTGGTGTTGGTATTGTTGTTGTTGCTGTTATTGTATAAGCTTTATTGTAACATATAATTTATTTTATATTTTTCCCTTTCGCTTTCTTGCTATTTGATTATCATAAAATCACACATACACACACACGCACACGTACTTATTTAAAGGTGCATGGGCTTTTTATGCAAACATGCATCTATAATATGCCTATAATTAACGTGAAACTAGCGAGAGGTAATGGAAATAGAAGAGCAAGAACAAGAAACCAAAAGCAAAAAAAAAAGCAAAAAAACCAAAAAAAAAAAAAGCCAAAAGCAAAAACCAAAGGCAGGCAAAAATAAACACGAAGAAATGAATTCTATTTTTAATTATTTGAAATTGTTATAAATAAAATGAAAGAAATAAAGCAGAAAAGAAAAGAACAAGAAGCAGAACGTGTTAATATTTGTGTTGATGTTGATGTTAGATGCTGGTGTTGGTGCATTAGTGCATTAGTGCGTTAGTGCATTGGTCGCGGCTATCACACATACACATACACATAAAAAGATACACACACCACACACACACACACACACACACACACATACATACATACATACATATATACATACATACACATATCATTTGATTTAATTGTTTTAAGTAGATTAAATAAGAATAAATAAACATTTACATACATACACACATACACAGACATACACACACAGATGCATAAAAAACATATAAGAGCTAGTTATTTTTTTTGTTGTTTGTTGTACGTTGCTTGCAATTCGAAGATTTTACTCATCATCATCTTTTAATTTATTTAAAATGATTCTCAGTCTTTCTCTATTTCTCTCTCTCTATCTCTTTCTCTCTTACACTCTCTAACTCTCTTGCTCTCTAAGTAAGTTTCTCATATAAATTTTTTTCTTCTCGCTTGTCTTCCATTGGCATTTGTTCTTTTTGCTACTGATGCTGCTGCCGTTGTTGCTGCTGTTGACGCTACCCATCGATGTGGTTATTTGTTATTTCATTGTTGTTACTATTATTATTATTATTCTTTGTTGTGCCACAATATTATTTTGATCAATTTTTATTTTGAATTAATTTAAATTAGTTGGGCACTTTCAATCCCACAACATACAACACAAAATACACAACACACAAATCAATCGAAATCAGTCGGGTAAAGAAAATGAAAAAGAAAATAAAAATAAAAATAAAAATAAATACAAACAACAAAAAAAAAGACAGACGTAAAAGTATAAAATAGTGAAAATAAAAAAAAAATTAAAATAAAAAAGAAAATAGAAAGAATCAAAAAAATCAAAAATAACTAGTAAAAGTATTAAATTTGGCTGGGGCCAAATACATGGATACCTACCACTCAGACATTATTTGATAATTTATGATACAAATAGATATTTTGAAGTTGCATAAATAGGCCAACGCTTATAGATGTCCAGCTGTTTGAGTTTTCAAGTTATAAGTGAAAAATTATAAACTTTACCAAAAAAAAAAAAAAAAAATTGAGGTGTTCGCAGTTTACGTTGCCTTATGGGCGTGTCTTTTGGCCGATTTGGCCCATTTTCAATACCAATCAACTGACAAGAACATCTAATGTTTTTGCCAAAATTCAAGATGATCAGGGCAATATTAACAACACCCAGGCAGACAGACATATGGACATACGGATATAAGGATAGTCGGCCAGACGGATAGCCAAGTGGAAATAGCTTAATAATTTGATGCTGATCAAGAACATGCAAACTATCGTTTTTGGTGTTACAAATTTCAAGAGAAAATGCAAAGATGTGATGGATATAAAAAATTGCCTAAAAAATGAAAAGGCAAATGTAAAGAAAATTCATTGGCTTTGAAGGGTTTTGAGGTCTGATTACTTATTAGTGTTGCTTTATTGGCTTTGACTCTGTTAATAGTGTTAGTGTCTCTCTTCAACTTTTCTTGTTTCCAACTCTGTCAATGCTGTTATGAATGATGCTGACGAAGTTGATATCGATGATGGTTGGCGTGTTGCTGACGTGTCACTGTCCATTTTACTACAAATTTTGATTGGGTTGTCGGGTTGTGGGGTTGTGGGGTTGTGGGGTCGCTATGTATTACTTGTAATGAATTCCGATTAAATAGCTACATGATTGATTGAATTCCTTGAGTGAATTCACAATCGATTGATTGATTGATTCATTGACATATTGATTGATTTTTCTATGTTAGATTGAAATGAAATTTTCTTAATTTTATTGTAAAATTGTTCTCGTAACGTTGTCAAATACAGTTTGTTAAATAATATTATAATAATACAATAATAATAGTATTTATATTAACAATAACAGCCACAATAATTTTTTTAAAATTTTTTTTACAAAAAAAAAAAAAAAAAGGAAAGGAAAATAATGTATAAAAATGTTTAATTAAATGCACCGTGAAATTATTTGTACCATGAAATTAATGCATTAAATTTGTGTGTGTGTGTGAATGATGAATTTAATTTCAAATATAAGGAATCGAAAAAGAAGGAAAAGAAAAATACGATAAAAGAAGTGTTTCCCCGAAGTTGAGTGATACAAAGAATGAGAAACAGATATAATGAGAGAGAGAGAGAGAGAGAGAGAGAGAGAGAGAAAAAATCAAACTTATTACATAATTTTGAAAAAAAAAATTAATTTTAACAAATTTTTACATTGCTCTGTTCACATCAATTCAAGCAAAAATTTGAAAAAAAATATTAAAATGAACGTCAAAATAAAAAATTCGAATTTTGAACACGTGATAAATTTCATTTCGACCCAATAAAAATTGGAAAAAAATTTAATGAATAACAATTGAAAACAAAAAGCTAATAAATAAAATTAAACTAAAAGTAAAATAAAATAAAAAACGACAAAAAATTGTGTGGTATTTTTATTGAATGTCTCAGTAAAACCCAAAATGGAAACAGTAAGTTTTAAAATCTAAATCTAAATAAATTATTTAATAAGTTTATGGGAGAGCCACTTAATTAAATAATTAATTAAACCAATTAATTAATTAATTAATTAATTAATTAATTAATTAATTAATTAATTAATTAATTAATTAATTAAATTAAATTAATTAAATTAATAATTTAAATAATTAAATCAAATAATTAAACTAAACCGAATTAATGAATTAATTAAATTAATTTATTAATAAATATGGAGCTTTAGTTAAAAAAAATGATGCTATGGCAAAAGCCAAATCTGCATTAGTCATCATTTAAGGTCTTACACCGTTTGACCAGTTTTCTATTTTTTCTTAATATAACAAATCAAATCGATATTTGAATTAAGGAGGAAAATTTTGTACTAGATCTAGACCATTTACTCATATCGCTTCAATTCACTTTAATCAGTATTAGAAAATTGAAGATTTTAATAAAATTTTGACTTGAATTTGGGAGCCAAGTGACAAGAGGATAAAAATTACCCCGCAAGAATAAGAAATGGATTTTCTAATATAAAGTTTTTTTTTTTGCCAAAAATATATACCTATGTATAATTAAAAAAGATAAAAACAACAACAAAAATAAGGAAAATTGTAATTTTAAATGAAGAAGAAAAACGACCAAGAAAAATATAATATTTGAATGGAATCGAATCTCATGTAGCCATCATTCAGCCATTATTCATAAAATATTTTCAATTTGTTTGAATTTTCTATCTCTTTTTACCATTTTGGACAGACAATGTAATGAATGGAAGATCTGATGAAAAGAAAAGTTGAAAAGAGTTTTTTTCTGATTTTTTGTTTAATTTTATTTTGGGCCAAAGAGTTTTCTATTTTCAAAATGATGCTCGAAGTTCATATTTAGTAGAAATTTAGAAAAATTTTGTCTTTATAAGCAATGTAATTTATAAGTAACAGTGAACTCTTTGGGCGTATCATTCCATGCTGATTTAATAGATTTCTAAATTATGAAAATTTTTCTACCAAATTTGATTTAAATATCGATCAAATAACTATTCAAATATTAATAATACACAATTTAGATTTATTTCTGAATATTATAAATAAAGTTGAACAAAGTGAATATACTTTCGAAATGGTGTGATATATAAAAAATTAAGAAAAAAAATTTATAAAAAAAAAGAAATAAGGAATAAGCATAATGAACCAATGACACAGTGGGGATGTAGTTGCTGCTAATAAGTGATGTTGCTGTTGCTAATGCTGCTATTATAATTGTTGTAATTGCTGTAATTGTTGGCAATGTTGTTGTTGTTGTTGTTGTTGTTGTTGTTGTTGTTGTTGTTGTTGTTATAAGCAAAATAAGCCAAAACAGATGTGAAGCGTTGAGAGTATATATCAGGTATGATTGCTGTTGTTGTTGTTGTTGTTGTTGTTGTTGTTTGTTGTTGTTGTTGTTGTTATTGCTGATGCTGCTGCTGCTGCTGTTGTAATCTTTAGTAGACCAAAAGTTGAATAAATTCTCTCGAGGGCATTTTCATGTCTTTTCTCAAACTCTGCCATCATGCCATAACAAAACAATAAGAGGAACAGCAAATATACAAATTAAATAATAGGAATAAAAAGTACATGAAGAAAAAGCCAAACAAAAAGCAAAAAAAGCAATAAATAAAAATGAAACGTCTATTGAGTACAAATTACAAGAAGGCAGGCATTTTAAAATGTTATAAGTAAGTTGACATTGCTATATAATGCCCTACATTCGAGTGAACGGAACAAAAAAAAAACCAACAAATAATATAAATTTTTATTAATTTTATTAATTATTAATTAATTAATGGTGGTCTGTTCTCAAGATATCAAAATAGATCAAATATTTCATAAATAATTTTTATAAATTTTATATATAAATAATTTTAATATTCAAAATTAATTATCAAGACAATTCAAATTAAATTTATTGCAATTAAGCAGTACATTAATTAAATTAGCACTAAATGGAAAATAAAAATTTAAAGGATCAGACTTTCCTCAGACAGCTTAAGGAAAATTAAAATTGAGAGTAATTATAAATTTCTCGTAAGGAACAGTTTCTTATTGCTTTTAGAAGAAGGCATTTTACAGGAAGGTCCTCATAATTGTAGTAGCTCCATCTTTCTTTAAAAGGATCAATTTCTTTTAACGAATATAACTTTTTCTGTGAAATAATTGTATGTTTTTTCGAGACTAAATTTGCATAAACTTTCCATGGAACAATAGAAATTAAATTAAAATTTTTCTTAATTTGAAAAGTATTTTTGAGGTATGTTGAAGGACCTTCTTAAAAAAAAGGTGCTACTTTTAGAATATAAACTTTTCAAAGAAGCCTCTTAAGGAAACAGCTGGTTTTGAAGAATTTACATTTATTTATGGCCCATATTTTCTTGTTATTCAGAATATTTCTTCTAAAAATCATTTTCATTATAAAAAATGATTTTTTAAAAGAAGTTTTAGGAAGAAGTTTCATGTAGTTTCTTCAAATTTATATATCTAAATATATACACAGAATTGTATGCTTTAGAGGGCTACATAAAAAAATATTGTTAAAATATTGTTTCTATTATTATTGTTATCATTTATTATTATTATTATTTATATGCTTCTTTTTAATTTCCTAGACATTAATAATTCAATTAAAATTGTATAAAAAAAATTGCGGTAAAGCGTGCTGACAATTAGCTGACTCTATAAATGCTGTCAAGCATACATTTACTTATTCTATTTTTGTTGGGTGGCCAATCCCTTCTCTTTTTTTTGATATTTTTATTCTTTTCTTAAAGGGAGATAAAGAAAAGGATTTATCAACTAAAAAATGAAAAATTTATGACAATGCTATTCTTTAATTTATCACATTATTTATTGTCTTAATATTTTAACATTCTCCTTTCCTCGATCATTTGCCCTAATATTTTATCATCTATTAATTTTGACATTGTTGCCATAAAATGAAAATCTCTCAACATCTTTTCTCTGTTTTCTATTCTTTGTTGTTTTCTCTTAATTGTTGTGCATAAAAAAATTTTTTTATTTTATATCATATTTTTGGTTATAATGGGCTGGCATGATGCATTTATTTCTATGAAATTTTGTATATAATGTCACCATCAATAAGATGATGACAAATTTTGTGTACAAGAATAAGAACAATAAGAACAGCAGCAATAGCAACAACAAAGGCAGCAGCAATAACAATGACAAGAAAAAATAGTAATGTCAACAGCAAAAGCAACAGCAACAATAACAAATCAAGTGTAACAATTAGCCATGAAACTCAGTAAGAATTTCCTTCATTTGTCAAGGTATTTTCCAAAAATATTTTTTTGTTATTCTATGAATTTAATCTTAGAAAAGAGAGAGAAAAACAAAGAGAGAGAGAAAGAGAGAAACAGTAACAGAAACAGAAAGAGAAATTAAGAGAACAAATTGATGAAATGCTCTTCATTCACATGAAATTTTTCTCGTTTTCACGAAGATATGCCGAATCATCAAGAGGGCTGTAAGAAAATTATCGCGTAATTGTTTCTCTGTTTTAATATTTTTTATCAAGTCAATTGAAATTGTTAGAATTGATCCGATTGGATTTTTCAATATCAATTATAATAGATAGCAAAATTTTCTATTTTATACATAATCGAAAACGATGCAAATTTTAGTTTTTAGAAATAAGAAAATGAGAATTAGAAACTTCTATAAGAAAGTAAAGTGAAAAGTGCACCGAAATTCAATAAACTTTTAACATCTAGGCCATCTCAGAACTTTATACTTTCTTCAACTTTAACTGATCTCTTATAACTCAATGGGTTTTATTAACATGAAATTCATAGAATTCATCGAAATTTTTTCAGTGGTAATTTTGACATTGGTTTTCTTTTTCGTACTCAAACACCTCGCATTATATTTTTTTCCTAGTCGAATAGCTTTGTTAACTTTCCTATAATGGAAATTGTAAAAATATGACAAATATTTGTTTATATAACTTATTTTTAAGGGCCTCAATCAAGGACTACTGCCAAGAATTAATTAAACTATAAGATAAACGTGTTCCGCTGGATCAATTTTCAAAATGTCTAACGATTTTTGTACCTTTAACGTATTTTAGTATATTTAACAAGAGATTTTTGTTTTATTTTTATTTACATTTACTAATTTTTAATAATTTTAATTAATTTATTTATTAATTATTGTGATTTTTTTTTTGCTTTTTTCACAAAACAGGCTCATAAAATCTTCGTAATAAATCAAGATTTTAAAGCGACTACAACTAATACAATATCGGTAGCCCGCGGTGATATTGTAGAAGTTATAGAAACTTCAACTCGAAATGAATCGGAGGTTGATGGTGCTGGCAATGGTAGCGGCTCTAAGTGAGTGATCCATTTTTTTTTTATATAAAATTTTCTTAAATTAATGTTTCCTACCAACATTTTATACCCACCAACCAGAGATTGATGGTATATCCATTTTGTAATTATATTTGTAACAATCTAAAGGAAACACCGGAGACCCTATAAAGTTAATATATTCTGAATCGATTGAGACATGTCTGGCTGTCCCTCTGTTCATGTGTTGTTAAGTTTCTCCCACTCGTCAAAAAGCAAATATTAAACAAAAGTTTGGGAGGAATTTTGGTAGTTCTTTGGGGCAAGTTTGTATTGAAAATGGGCAAAATGGGTGAAAGGATGTGACCACAGTTCTCATTAAACAGAGAACACCTCTGTACATTTTAAGCAAAATTATGTAATTTGCAAATTGAAAAAGATAGAAAGCTTTGAAATTTTATAGTAGTTTTACGGACACTGTTCCACAATGTCTGTACAAAAATCATGCGATATTGTACAATATCCCAATTTTCATTTTATTATGTTTAGAGTTTCTAGTTTCTTTTTGAAAAACTGATATTGAGCCTCTGAATCGTAAGATTGCCGTGTATGAATGATGGGTATTTAAAATTTGATTCCAGCCAAATGTAATTTTCTTGATTTTGTTATATTTATAGAAATGGAATAGTAGAGCAATGTTTAGTGAGAATATTTGGTACAGATATTCAAGGTTGGATACCAAAGTCAATACTTGACACTAGTGATACATTTGATAATCTATTAAATGGCAATGATAGCAAGGAGAATGCTGAATTACAAAAAATGTAAGCAATTTTTTCGTACTACTTAAAATTTTATACTCTTTATCTCTTCCTCTAATATATACAATTATGGTACAATGGTTTATTATGGGTCTTCAAAAGGCCAAACCTCTATATCAATTGTCAATGGAGTTTGAAGGTATCTGAAGCTTCTCACATAAAAATTCAACGTCATTCAATATTTTTTACGAAAAATTATTATATAGAAAAAATTTTTCGAATATAATTTAAAAAAAATCGGCATAAATTAGTTCAAAAATTATAAGTATTTTTTCTTTAGAATATTAATTTTTATATTTGTTTTCTTATTATTTTGACAAAATTTAGTGCAATTATACGTGAATTGATTGAAACTGAAGAAGAATTTAATAGAGATTTAAAACATGTCGTCGATCGTTATATTAAAGCTGTAGATGTTGCGACAGCGCCACGAGTTGTACGCGATAGTAAAGATATTATTTTTGCTAATTTTCAACAAATCGCTGAATTTCATAATAAGTAAATATAAATTTTATAATATATATTTATTTTTAATTATATTAAATATTAATTTTAAAATTTTCTTAATTTATTAAATTATTTTGCGATTTTACTTTTTTTACAGAGTTTTCCTGGATGGCATTCGATATTATGCCGACAAAGCAAATATGGTTGTTAAGACATTTTTACGTTTGGAACGTGATTTTGATATGCATGTGAAATATTGTAAAACGGAACCAATTGCTCAACAATATTTGGCTACAAATCCGGAAGCGTCTACATATTTTCAGGTAAAACGGACAAATTATTTTATCCACCATCCAGAGGTTGAGAAAATATTCATTTTGTCATAATATTTGTAATGCCCTAAAAGGATCCGCTAAAGCATAAATATTTTTGATAAGCATCAAATTTTGAATAGATTTAGACTTATTTTTCTATACGTATTATGTAAAAATTCCCCCTAGTCAAATAAAAAAAAAATTATCGATTTCAAATTTGGTAGACACATTGAAAATTCTTTCAGGCAAATTATTATTGAAAATGGGCGAAATCGATTAAAAGACCCGCCTTTAGTGCAACGCAAAATACCAGCACACCTTCTAAATGACTATTTATCAAATAAAATACTGGAGTATTACGATCATCTCGATTTTTAGGAGAATTATTCTCGAAAGTAAATAATGCTCTTTCTTTAAATCATATCTAAATTGTTTGGAGAAATTTCAGATGAACAAATTGATAAATTGAAAAGGCAGATTACAGAGTCATTAAGTCCACTTTATTATATTCTTCTAAATTAAATAATCTTTAACTTATTGGCTTTAATCGAATTAAATTGAACGTCATTGCAGGCCGTTTGTTTTTTCTCGTAATTTCACAAATAGTCAAAAATGATCCATTTCAAGTTCAGTTGTCATTCAAAGACATAGGCCCTTTATAATTTCATTAATTTTTTTAAAGAGAACGTTTCTCCAGAAAAATTTTTTCAATCATCATTGTAGTTTACGCTGCAGTTTACATAAACAACATTACTGAAAAGATAATTTAGATATTTTTTGACCAATTCGGCCTTGTGGTTACAAAGAACTCACATGATAAACTGTCTCAAAATATTGAATTAAAAATTGAATGTAGTGAATAAAGAAGTTTTTATAAAAGAATTTTAGAATATATTCCCATTCAAAAAGTTTATGAAATTTTGGCATTACTTTTCACACAATTCAATATATTTTCTAATGTTAATCTATATATATATATATATATAATCTATATAATACAGATTATTTTTATTATTATTTATTATATATCTCTTTGGGCAATTTGTAGTTTGCAAATTTTTGTAAATGTATTTTGTATAATATTTTTAGCATAATTTATTCATATGGTGAGTAAAAATAATAACAAAAAAAATCCACACACGCACACACTGCAAAAAAATTCATATCTAACGTAATCGAAAATTTTTCATATCATACAGTGAAATCTCTATTGCCTTGTAAAACTAATTTTTCAATTATAAAAATTTCGTAATATTATCTATGAAAAATTATAGCAATATGTTTAATCGATCACTTTCAATGATGGCTATATAAGTCAAGATAAAAAATGGATAATATCGTTTTCAAATTTGGAAAATAATATTGCAATTTTATATGAAATTTTTACTTTGTTTAAAGTCCAAAGTACATCTGAAAACTTTAAGTCCATTTGTCGGAAATGTTACTTAGACATTTAAATTGGAAATGTTTTGCAATATCATATTGTTTAAAGGCCAGCGTCCATTGGAAAATTCCAAGTCTAAGTCTATAAAACATGACGTAGAATCTGGAGCTCCCTCCTCCCCTCCCTCCACCCTCGCCCCCGCCACCCGCCCCCGCCCCCGCCCCAGAAATCTGCTAGAAGGCTATCAAAATATAAAGCACGTATAAATCTTTATTAAACTTTTGCTTCGATTCTATAGCTTTTATAATAATCTACCGTTAGTTATGGCAGTATAATTTTAGAGTTTGGTGGCCTTAAGATAAAGATGGTCAAATAAATATAAGGAAATTTTATTAAACATGCATTGCCCATAATTATCAATTACTTAAAGTTTGAATTTGTCTCTCTTTTTCTTGTAAAGCAAGAAGAAAGATTAAAAAAAATTAAGAACAATTCAAAATGAATATTAATTCTAATTTATAATCAATTATGGTAAATTGAATCAAGTTCATATGAATTTGTATTTGATTCATAAAATTCGCTAAATTTTATTAATAAAAATTAAGCAAACAGAAGAAAAAACACACGAAGATATTACAAAAAAAAACCTAAGAAGAAAGAAACGCGTAACATGATGGACGCGTACACAATTAGCGTAATTGTTAATCGAGCAAAAGTAATAATAGATAATACTATACCTTTCTCTTTCTCTTTCTCTTTCTCTCACACTCTTACTCTATATATGTGTGTCCTTTTCTAACTCTATCTAAAATACTATAAACAATTTATGTTCTAAACAACTCAATCAGTTCGATCATAATTGAATTTTTTATACCATTTACCATTTCTATACTATTTTATCTCAAGATGGTCACGATCTGTAATTTTGAAGTGCTAATCTGATCTATAAATTTCCTTCCTTCTATTCCTTCTATTCCTTCTTTCCTTCTATTGTTTTAATTTTATTTCCAAACCACTAACAAACTGCTTGACTGCTTGGCCCTATCTGAAGTATTGTTTGTTAAAGAAGATGTCAAATGATGTGCCAGATTTTCATATAGAGAGATTTTACAAAATATTTAATCTAATAAAATAAGTGTCCATATTTAGCTGACTGAAAAATTAAATATAAAAATTTATTACAATTTATTTATTTATTTATTTTAAATATTTTAATTATTTGATTTGAATGGAAATTTTTCATTAATTCCTTAATTTCATTTTATTAGTTTTTAGTAATAGATTCCTTTTTTTTTTTTTTAATATTTTTTTAAGCTCACAATTCTATGATATGGTTATTTCACATGCTAAGTTTCAATAACATTTTCTCTCTCTCTCTCTCTCTTGCCATATAAATCATAAATACTTTAATGAGTTTGACATAACATGAATTATCATAATTCATTAATAATCTTTTGCAAAATTTTTTATTTCTTTTTTTCAATTATCTTTTTATTCTTATTATTATTATTATTATGTTTATTCTTACTCTTATGTTTATTGTTGTTATTGTTATTGTTATTATTATTGTTTTTGTTTCACAATTTTTATTTCAATTTAAATTTCAATAGAAATTTTATATATTCTCTGTTCTAATGAAAGATCAGATGAGATGAGATGAGATGAAATGAAATGAGATTTTGATAGATAAATTTTTGATGAAAAACAATTGGCCATAGAGAGATGTGTAACGTGAATATTACATTTTCGAAATTCGAAATTTTTTCAACAATAATAATAATAATAATAATAATAACAACAACAATAACAACAAATTCATAATGTTATATTACATTGAAAAAATTAATTTGATTATGAAAATTACTTAAATAGAAATTATGACTTTTTATTGTTAAATTTAGTTGTAATTATTATATAATTATTATTATTATTATTTTTATTATTATTATTATTGTTATTATTGTTCTTGTTATTGTTGTTATTGTTTTTATTATTAATTATCTTTAGCAAAATCTACGAATATAATAACTAATTGCAATCATTGATATATCGCTCAAAATCTTGTAGATTTACTTCTCAAATTAAGAATGGACTGAAAAGGATTTGAAAGTATTTTTAGATTAAATTTTTTTTTATAAAGAAATGCATAAATTGATTAAAATTTAGTCCATTAAATGATTAACATTCAAAAATTTTTTGTAGAAACCAAAAAAAAATGATCCATGTACGCCATGAGATTTCTATGAAAATGTTTCTTAAGAAAATCCTAATAAAATTAAATTTAACATCCAACGTTTAAAAGAGATTCTCCTCAAACTAAGAAATAATGTAAAATTTTCTTTTCATTTTTGATGAGTATTTATTTCAATAAATTATTGGCTTTTTGTATTCAAAAGCTTAGATTCCACAATCAGAATCATGCGAAATATCTGAGGGCTTTAAAAAATAATTAAATTTATGTAATTTTTTTTTTCAAAATAATTCGTTTTATAAGAAGTGATCATGAAAATGATCTGATTTTAATCATTTTCAAAGTTTAACATACAGATGGACTAAAATCGCCCGAGAAACTGAAATCGATTTTAAATTGTTCGATTTTCTGAAAAGTTTTGCCTTTTTAAACTTTCTTCTAGTTCTTCTTACAAACATTGGTGAAAATTATACATTTTGTATGGTACATTTGGTATCGCCCATTTATATATATATATATATTGCCATGTGGCAATATGATTAATTTCAGAATGATAGTCGCTTGCATTTGGTAGATTTTTTTTTTGCTTTCTTCAATTGATCTTCTTGAAATTTTCTCTCAAGAAGAAAAGGAAGGCAAATGAGCGTTAACTAAATGAAAATGAGTTTGATTTTATTTCTTATTTTTTGGTATTATTGTTGTTCTTGTAACTAATCGTTTTATTGTTGTTACAAATAAGTTAAATTTAGATTTCCACCGAATATTTCGGCAGCTTTTCAAACCTAATGAAAATATTATTTAGTCATTCTTTGGTCATTCTCAAGTACGTGTCGCGCTACGTCAAACAAAACGAAAAAGATAGAAAACAAAACAAAAATTAAAAAACAACAACAACAACAACAACAACAACAACAAAAGAAAAAGAAAGTGATCAAAAATTATTTGAAAATCGAAAGATCGTTACAAAAAAAAAAACGTAGCCCTTCATGTTTCATAAAATGAAATAATAGAGGAAGATCGAGACTAAAATTAAACTGTTGTATATTCTTCAATAATCGATCGATAATATAGTAATCTATCTATTTGCATATAGGCAAATATATTGATATTTTTAATTTAGATCATAGAAATTTGTATGTAATAAAAGAAGAGTAGAAAAATTATATAAAATACGAGCATTTCTTTTTCTACAGAAGAAAAACCTCAAAAAAAGAAAAAAGAAAACAACAAAGTGAAGAAAAAGAAAACGTGAATTTTACATTTCACATTCGCACTTTTATTTACATCAGCATTATACGATTTTTATAGTGTAAGTTAAACGTTGCACTCAAACAAGTGAAGGCTTTTTATTTATTATCATTTTATTTTGTACATTTCTTGATGTTACGATTCATTATATTTCTGGAGGACGATTCATTGTAAAGATTTTTATAGCAACCTTTTACAAATTAAAGGTATACCCAATTTGTCATTATGTTTGTAACACCCAAAAGGTTTATAGGCAGCGCGACACTCAGCATCAAATTCTGAATTGATTAAGACATGTCTGTCTATCCCTTTGTCCGTGTTTCGTTAACATTCTCCAGGTTACCAAAAAAAAAAAGAAATATCGAGCTCAAATTTGGCAGAGACAATGGAAATTCTATCAGGCAGATTTATCTTAAAAATGGGTAAAATCGGTCAAAGGACACGACCTCAGTTCTCAGTTAACTGAGAATATCTTAGTTGTTTTTAAGCAAAATTTTGTAATCTGCAAATTGTAAAAGATAGAAAGCTGAAATTTTGTAATAGTGTTACGGCCATTGATCTATAATGTCTGTCCAAAGATCATGCGACATTATAAAATATCAAATTTTTATTTCGTTATGTACTGAAATAGACTCTAAATCGTAATATCGTGGTGTATTGCTGATGGGTTTTCAAGATTTGGCCCCAGCCAAATATAATTTTCTTAATTGTTTTTTTTTTTGTACTTTCCTAGAAATAACCGGTATCCACTAACCAATATGTATATATGTATACAGTTTTGGGTATATATTGGATATAAATCTATATGTTGGATATATATTTCGAACAACAACAATGAGAACAACAGCAATAAAAATGCAAAAAATAAGCATTGTAAATGCGAAAAAAAGCTCGTAAATGTTTTCAAATTTACGAATCTTGCGTAGATGTGTCTATTTATACCCTACCCATTGTTCATCATGTCAATCGATTCATAAGTATTTTCTAATACAATTTAAGCTTATGTGCCTAACATTCCTTAGTCCATTCATATCAATTTGTTATCTAGTTACAGCTGGCAAGATTATTAACTTCGGATCATTTCTTTTATTACGCCTTAGTTGGAGGCAAGTTTTTGATATTAGTTGATAGAAATTTATACAAAATATTAATTTCCCATATTAAATATTTATATGAAATTTCCTTACAATCACTGTACTTTCTCTTTGGTGGATGCCTAGTGAAATTATCAAAATTTCGAAAAAATGCTATTGCGAATTTTTTTGACCTTCAATAAATTTGTGTTAAAATTGATTTTTATTATTATTTTAAATGTTTTCTTTTCCTTTAATAATTGCCTATCTATAATTTTCATTACACACAATTTTCCTTATCTTATTTTCATTTATTTTTGAATTGAGTTATTTTTATTTTTTATTTTACAAGTATCTCGTAATTTGATTTTCTTTTACATTTTTTTAAAAATTTTTTTTCATGTGTAAGAATAAGCAAATGTTTATGTGTATGTGCCGCACCGTATGAATCTCTAGCCCGGATCGCCTAATGTAGGTTTGTGTAGGGCTCATTTATTATGGCTATGTCCACATTTTCGTTCTAAATTGTTAGCGTTAGCAGTTTCTATACTGTTTCACAAGGGTTCAAATTTATTTCAAGTTCTGCTTTCTTAAAAATCGGGCATCAACCGCTAACTGCAATATCTTTTCCATCCACGTCTAGATTTAACTTACAAAATATGAAGAGTGACTCTTTTGCCTTGTGGTCTTCATTGCCACATTTTTCGCAAAGTTTCCAGCAATCAATTGCCCTTTTACATTATCTAGAAATGTGGCTAAATTCTAGACATTTAAAACAGTTAAGAAGTGCTCTTTATGGCCTCACCATACAGCTTATTCTAATTTTCCTCGACTCAATGAATTTGTTGGGGGACTTCACGGCACTTTGGCACTTTGCGGACTTGCCTATGCCCGTGTCAGCGACTTTAAATGGTGGCGCCCTGATGGCGCCTTTCTCTCTGTATTATTTCAGTCTGGTTGTTTTGAACGTTTAAATAAAAGGAATTTATGGCCCCATATTAAACTTGAAAATCTGTACTTTTGGAAATTTTCTAATTTTTTTCTTGGCGTATATCAAATTACCTTAACCTATAATTTAGAATGGATTATTAGAAGTCGTCAAAATATTTGCTTCAAAAAGAATTGAATTCAATTAACAAAAAATGTATTTCAAAACATCATATAACTGAAATCGCATTTGATTATTAACTTAAAATTTTCCAATTTTAAATTGATGTCTCTCTTTATCCGCCTAAAATTGGAAATGTTTCGTATTGTTCAGATATAAAGCGCTACAAAGAATGGCTTTCAAAGAATTTTTGTTAAATAAATATGGAAAATTTTATTTTGCACTTTTTTGTTGATTTTATTATAGATTTAATCTAATCGAGTAACTTTTTTTTAGTGATTTTTAGTGAAAAAAATAAAAATTTTGAATATGTACATTTCCAGGACGGTGGTGAACATATCTTCAATACTACAATATTAGATTATTACTTGATAATGACACTTGAACAAATTAATATAAAGGAATAAGGACTGAAAAGAGATAAATGACCAAAATCGAGTATACTCAAATTTTAGACAATAATTTTGAATTGTTTTATGTATTTTGAGAAGTGTTAACCATTTTAAGGGATATTAAAAGCCTCCATATTTAAATGAAGAGTTTGGTTTAGTTTAAGATACAAAAAAGGGTGGCGCCAAGCATTCAAGTCAACTCAACTCAACTCAACTCAACGCCAAGCAATCCAATTCAATTTAATTTAGTTTAAATCAATGTAATTAAATTCAATTTAATTCAAGCACTAAATGAACGTTTTAGGGTACATTTAAATGATGTTCAACTGATTTGGATACGCAACATGTAAATTTATTTACGCTTTTGTCAGACTGAAAATTATATTTAAATAATTGATTGGCTAAGTGAGAGACTAACAAATTAATAGACTAACAGATTGAGAAACTGACTAACTGACTGATTATTTAAATAAACAAAATATGTCAAAACTATTAAATTGTACGCGTCTTATTGAACAAAAAAATATGTTATGTCAAGTGATGCAAAAGGGGAGCGAGGTTCTTCATTCAATTTTTCTTTTTCTTATTTCTTTTTTATTGTTTTTTTATTGCTATTACTATTTTAAATGATTTTTTTTTGGTTTTTTTTTGTATTTCTACTTATAGCTCTTTTCAATTTTTTTTTTGCTACATAAATTTTTTGATTTTTGCATTTGGCAATAGAATTTAATTAGAATGCCGCCCACAATGTTGAAAACAGCATAAAAAACAGACAGAAAAAATAAAAAAAAAGATAACTTTGCCAATACAAACATAGGATGAGAACAGTGTTACTGACTTTTACCTAAACGTTTCTAGGCCAAGTCTATGCGAAATATTTTCTATTCGAGAGAAGCAAAAACAAAAAAGCTAAAGCTAAAGTAACACAATTTAGAAAGTTACATTTGCTTTGGGGCCATCCAGGCAAATTCTATTTTGTTAGTTCAATTGAACAGTTTGGTAAAATTTTTCTGCAGATTACTTTGAAAAATTTTGCTCATTCTCATTCTATTTTACAGAAAACGCGATTACTGAATAAAATCACCAAGAAAAGTAGAAAAAAAAACAAAAAAAAAATATCGAAAAATCTATATTTTACAACTTGAAGTACCTAAATTGTTTTGTGTTTTTTTTATTTTAAATTTAGATTCTAAGATAAATTGCTATAGAAAATTTTTAAGTTCAATTTTTTGTGATTTTCACGCGAAGAGTCAAATGGCCTTAAACTAAAAACTCCAAAACGTTAGTAATCTTCGTTTTAGTTTGTACTTTGTGGCGGCCTAACATGGCTTGATCGATTCAGAATGTCATGATAATCAAAAAAGGGTATACTCCTTACAATGCCTCCAACTTTTCCTTTGAATGTTGTAAGCACCTCGAAAAAAATTAACTCGTAACAAATCTCAGGATATAACAAAGAATGTTACATTACAAGCGCCTAAAGCCGAGTATTAAATATATTTCGTACCATGCCTATTACATTTGGTAAGGTCAATATTTTGTAATTCAAAAAGTTTACCAGAAATATGAACCAAAATTGCAATCACTGTCAATAAATGACACAAAAATATTCGGGGCCAACACTACGCAATTTATAGAAATTTTTATATGAAAAGGTCGTTCTATTTTTAATGTTCATAGAGAAGTTGTTTCAAAAAAAAAAATATGTGCATAATTTCCTATGTCGATGTATTTTTTAAAAAAATTTTTGTATTTCTTTAAAAACTATTTTTGTAGAAAAAAATTCCCATAATTTGTGAAGTCTTTTTTCACACTTTTTCCTTTAGAATGGTTCATTAGGTGTCTAAGTCACATCTCTGTTATCTATAATTTAGAAACGGATATTAGACAGATGAATGGAGGTACAAATTGACTTAAAAAAGCTTTCTAGATCGATCTTTACATGAAAAGTCCTTCCGGGAGAATCGAAAAACAGCGTATGAAAAAAAAATTGATCCAATTTGTATAAAAGTAAACGGGCAACATTTAAATACTACAGAAGCGATGTAATACTTTCTAAATGAGGCGCCTACATTTTAATATATATTTTTTTAATGATTTAGTAAATAATCGCTAGAAAACATAACAATATGACTTATAATAATAATAATAACAACAATTGTATTAATGGCAATAACAATAGGACGTCACATACTTTTGTGCCAAAAATTGCATAATTTGTGTAATCAAGTAATGTCTTAAAAAACACTAACAAGAACAAGAAAATTCTGTTAATTAATTAAAACGTAATTAAATAACAATTATTCATCAAATGAATTCATACAATAATAAGTAAATAAAGATGTTCAACTATCGAAATTAAAGATCTTGCTTCTTAAAACAATAAAATGTTGAAAAGATCAGTCGAAATGAGAGAAGTCAAAAAATTAATTGAACTGGTAGATTTTCATCCAAAAAAAAAAATATGCCGCAAATATTCAAACATAAAATATTTTTTTACAAAATAGGGCGTGACCATAAATGTGATTACTTTTGGTCCATTTTTTGAAGAGCTCGCTTTTGGGTCAATACAGTTTTCTGAATGAAATTTTTCTGCAAAATTTCAAATGAACAGATAAAATTAAATCATTTTAGTAAGCTATTTTCCGAAGTGAAGAAGTTTAAAGAACTTTAAAACACTTGTTAGAATTTAGAGCCCCTTTTTATACCTGCCAAATTCAGCAGTTTATTGTAAGTATCCCATTTTAATGAAATCTGTATAAGATTCCAAAGGAAATATTAGAGATACTTTGTAGTATTAATTGGTAATAAATTCTGAAGCAATTTGACCATTTTTATTGTATAAAGATATTATAATTTAATAACATGGCTACAATATCTAGATCACTCTATTAAAGATCAACATAAGAGGATGACATTAGCTATAAAATTTAGAGTAATCAAGAATGTTCTAAGGCATTTGCAAAATCTGTTACTTAACTCAAAGTTGATGAAAGTCCTTTGCATTTTAGTGCCAAACTTTTGTATTTTCTACAATTTACATTTAAGTCCATCTAAAGTCCTTATTGTGTTAATGTTATTAATATCGTTATTAATATATCTCTCTATATTTATATTATTATATAGGAAATATCGAAATTATATAACGACGAGAAAGCGTTAAGCGAACATCTTAAATTGCCAATACAACGAATTAACGATTATCAATTGTTATTAAGAGTAAGCTCCTTCTACTTTAATATATTTATAATATTATTTCACGCATAATACGAGACGTTATATGTCACAAAAAATGTCTAATGTAAAATGTAGATGGCGTATTAAATTAAAGTTGACATTTAATTAATTTCATTTAATGACATTTCATAGTTTTTATTTAGACATTTATTGTTGTCATAATAAAGTATTATTATTGTATTTTGTTTTGAATATGATTAATTTTTCGTATATATCTTCTTAGGATTTATTGAAATTTTCCTTAACATTAAAAGAGAATATAAAAGATATTCAAAAGGCTTTAGAATTGATGCTCAGTGTGCCCAGTCGAGCATTTGATACAACATTTTTGAATAGTATTGAAGGTTATCGTGGTAATATAAATAAAATTGGACGCCTATTATTACATGAATGGTGGTCAGTTAATGATAAAGAGCAAAAACTACATGAACGTTATTTATTTCTATTTAAATCGCGCATATTGATTTGTAAAGTACGAATAATTAATGAAAAACGTTCCATATTCCTCTTACAAGATATTATTCGTTTACCCGATTATACCATAGAAAATGATCCAGTTAATAATGTAATTTGCTTGAAAGCGAAAACAAATGTAAAAGATTCTCAAATTGTTAATGTTATAATAAAACCACATAACGATAATAAGGATCAAAGGGAACGTTGGTATAAGGAAATTTGCGCTCATATTAATAAGGAGGTAACATTAAAAGAGCATAAATCAGATGATTTACGTATTGATCCGACACAAGTGAATCTAGAGCCAGAAATTAATTTACCACAAAAAGCGGAAGCTTATAATCCTGATGCAAGTGTACGGCCATCTGATGTGGCTAAAGATCACTTTTTAACGAAAGAGGAAAAAGAACGGTATCAGGCAGAATATCAAGAGTTGTTACGTTTAGAGCAAGAATATATCGAACGATATAATTTGGCAAAAATCGAAGGTAATCAATTGGTTCAAACATCTGCTATCAAACAACAAGCCACTCAAGTTGTTCAAACTCCAACAGCCCAAATATCCCAACAACAAGTTCAACAAGAACAACTGAAATTATTACATGAAGTTAGTAGTACAAAGGACAAGCAGGAGCAGCAAATAATTAAAGAGAATATTACTATTATACCAAAGGACTTAACAATTAAACGAGAGATTAAACAAGAGTCTAAACAGCAATTTAAACAGGCGTCTAAACAAGAATTTAGACAAGAGATTAAAAAGGAACTTAAACAGGGTGTGGTAGAGAACATTTCAAATGCAAATATTGATGTCTCCTCGCATGTAAATAGTAAAATTCAAATTTGTAATAATAAGGCAACAATTAAAGCCACAGAATATATAATAGAGCATAAGGGAAGAGATTTAATTGTAGAAGCGACAAAGCAAAGCAATATAGTACCTGAAATAACTGAGCAACAAACAAGTCCTGAAGAATTCAATCCAATTATAAGAAAGGAGCAATCAATTAAGAAAGATACAAATTTAACGAATAGTACAGCGAAAAGAACTGCTAATAAGGTAACGGAAATTCAACAAGTTGCAGCAGTAAAATGTCAAACGCAATGCACTGAAGAGTCATCCATTTTACACGGATATGAGAAAAAAGTTAATGAAACGAAAAACGTAGAATCGACGATATCACATGAAATCTCCAATACCAGTGAATTAAAATATAGGACTACGAAAAGTTTAAAAACTGCAACATCCCAAGAAAGAGCATCATTCGAAAAATTAGACGATAGCCCACCCATAAACCATAAAGAAGAGATTTCTTTTAAGAGTCAACCAAAAGAACAGCAGGAGCAACGACAACTGCAATCGGAAAATATTGGTAAGGCTTTTACACAAATGGATAAAAAAGATCAACAACATGATAACGCTTTAAATAGTAAAACTCTATATGTACCTAAAATTTTAAATAAGAAGCAGACAACAGAAAATTTATCCTCTCATAAATCCATTGAGCTTAAAGATATTGCTGGGTATACAGAATCGCTTAGACAAACGCCTAATTGAGAAGCAAATTCTAATAACGGATAACCTTGTACATTTAATATAAAGGATAAAGCTTCGCTTATATAATGGCAAAATACGCTTAAAAATTTGACGTACGAACAACATAATCCATATCGGAGCGGTTTTCAACCGTCGCCGATACCACCTTTGCTACTTAATTATGTGTGCATGCCAAGTTTCTCTCAAACATGCCACGCATTGCTTATGAAACTAGCATTGAAATACTTATATTAAAAACCCTTCCACCTTCATAACCCCCTCCCATTACCTTAATACCGCGCGTTGTTGTACGCAATGAAGCTTTCGAAATGAAATCAAAAAATTTCCTCGACGGTATCTATACCACAGTTGGGTTTGATACATCTATACGTACAGCTAAGAAGAAAGTACGGTTAATTAAAACAACTGTACTCAGATGAACTGATTCAATCAAATATGCGGTTGATACAGTTGAAAAAGTTAGAGCTCGCGATTTTCTTCATATATTTACACCCCCCATAAACCTCAAAGACCTATTTATGAAATTGTTGAGAAGCCATCACGCCATTATGATGCCAGCGATATGAAATCATTTTATGGTGATATGTAAACTGAGACGCGAGAACATAATGTAGCGCGTATAGAAGACCATTTATTGGTATCAACAGCAATGTATTCAAAACAACTTTGTGATACGTGTCTGTCCAATGCATTGCGGTGGCAACCAGTCCCGAGAAGCACCTGCTCAACTGGGATAGGCTCATGAGATGGTCCTTGGTGATGCCGGCCATCAGGGGGCATCATGAGTCACGAGATCCGACCAAAGATGTAATTTGGTACCACGGAATCAACAGTTTTAATATAGCCCATTGTGATAATATTGAGGATGGCTTCGTGGGGGCTTTGGTGCCCATATCGCGGGCATTGCTAGTTCAAACATATATATGCTTTTCGTGCAGGGTCCCATTTCCCGAATAAAATGGGTAGCAGGGTAGGCTTATTGAGCTAACCAAACGAAGTCAAGGAGTAATTGAAAAGCTTCGAATCTAGATACCAAAGATTAAGCCATGTATAAAAGGTGCAATACGGGCTTTAAATTGGAAGCTAGTCGTAACGCTAGCACTCATTTTTACATTTGTGTACCATGCATCCTGCACGGCAGGTATGCATGTCAAACACATACTGAACTGTCCAATGCATTGTTTACTCAATTTACTCTCTATTTAATTACGTATCCTATCCGAAATGTTTCTCTCAAATTATTTAGTCATTACAATTACTCCCACAAAGCTTGTTGTAACGATTTATGTATATGATAAAATATAATCTTACCAAATATATACCGAAAATGTTTTGCATGAAAATATAGAAATATAATAATGTTGTTCATAATTAAGTGTGCCTAATACAATTATTGTCATTTCCCGCTACATTTTCATGTTGCAAGATACTAATTATAATGAAATGCTCATTACACGAAAACGCTCTTGAATTAAAAAATGTAATTTTGGAAAGCTGGTAATATTTTGCACAAATCGCTTCTTACATTTTATGCGCATTGAATGCAACACCAATTCAAATAGGCAGTAGAGCACCTGATACCTCACGAGGTGCTTCCTCTGATAGTTTAGCTGCTGCTGAAATAGTAGATGCACTAAAAACGCAAAAGCATGTTTTAGATCACAGAACTAGTACATTACGACCTGATAGTCAATTTGAAGAACGCCCATATTCGCATCAATCGGTGCTATCTAGAAAAGAAGTAGGTTCACCAGCCTCATTTGGAATGGAGGGTCAAGCTCCGCGCTCCATAGAAAAGCCTTACGTTATCAAAATGCTTAAATGTTTACAAGCTCAACGTAAGTTTGATATTTTGTACATATACCAAATAATACTGTTTTCGTCCCTTTAAATATATATGCTTTATTTTATATTAAAAGGACAAGTATTATCTTGAAAATTCGTTGTTATGTTGTAAAAACCGTAATTTGTAAGAGAATGTTATTCAAGATCACGATATGTTTAATATTTTTATAGCTGGTGAACCAGCTCATTTTGAAATTCAGTATAGAGAAAAGCCGGGTGTTGTAGTTTGGCTAAAAGACAACAAACCTTTAGACGACGCTTTAGCTGATCGTATTAGGCAAATTGAAGCACCAATGAATTCATATCGTTTGGATATTAAAAATTGCAGAGAAGCCGATACAGGTGCTTATACGGCAAAAGCAATCACTGGTACTGAAACAACTACTTGCACTGCCCAATTGGTGGTGGGCCAAGGTACATTCATATCGTTTATTTAGATCAAGAATTATTTTATAATATTTTCATATATTTTCTTTATTATCCATTAAGCACCTGGCCATGATGAATCCAAAGGTAATATGGCTCCACTTTTCTTAGTAACATTAAAAGATGCTGAAATGTTGGAAAATACAATGTTTCGCTTTCTCATCAAACTTATGGGCGATCCAAAACCGAAAGTTCAATTCTTCAAAGATGACCATGAAATTGGTGAAGATGAATACGCACGTGTTCATGTTATAAGGGAGAAGGACTATTTAGGCTATTATGAATTAGTTATCAATGAAGTGCGAAAAGAAGATTCTGGCACTTATGTTTGCAAAGCTGTCAATATTCATGGGGAAGCCTTGTGTGAAGCCCGCGTTACAACAGTGGAAGATAAAAATCCATTTGGTTCATTGGCTGGACAAATTTTACAAACGGGTGATAAACCTATATTTACATGGAAACGTAATGGTGTCGAATTTGACCCGGAAGAACGTTTTAAAGTATTGTTTGGTGATGATGAAGATTCTTTGGCCTTAGTATTTCAACATGTTAAGCCAGAAGATGCTGGAATTTATACTTGTGTTGCTCAAACAAGTACTGGCAGCATTTCATGCAGTGCTGAATTGACTGTTCAAGGAGCTATACAAACATTGTGTCGTGAACCGGAAAAGCCTACTCTAATAATTGAGCATCGTGAAGCTAATACACATGTGGGTGGTACAGCAATTTTAGAATTACAATGTAAAGGATTCCCTAAACCAGCTGTTCAGGTAAAACATGATGGAGAAGTCTTGGAAATGGATGATAGACATAAATTTCTATATGAAGATGATGAGAGTATGTCGTTAATAATTAAAAATGCACAAACTGATGATGCCGGTATTTATAGTTTTCATGCGGTTAATGATATGGGAGAGGATACTTCAAATATTAATTTACAAATTCGAGGTAATTAATATTTAGGTTATTAATCTTTTTAGTTGTAATGAAAATTATATTATTATTTATTTTAATATAATCCATTCATTTAGCTCCACCGAAAATCAAAAAAGTCGAGGATATTACTTGTCATGTTAATGAAACAGTACGTGTAGAAGTCGAAGTGGATGGTAATCCGACGCCAACATTGAATTTAACAAATAATGGCAAAGATGTAACCCAAGAGAAGAATATTAAAATGACAACACAGTTAATGGGAAAGACTTCGGAAAAGGTTTTAATTGAAATAGCCGAAATAAAATTATCTCAAGCGGGTAATTACTCACTAAGAGCTACAAATGAACTTAGTCAAACATCAGAATATTGGGTTTGTACGGTCCATTCGAAGCCTGTATTTGTTAAGCAATTGGAAGAAGAATATGTGCATGGTGAAAAGGAAACAGTGTTAATGACATGTCGCATCGATGCTTATCCAGAAGCTAACCTAACTTGGTATCATGACGAAACAATGATTAATATAAAGGATAGTAGTAAATATTCTGTATCATGTGATGGTAATGCATATACTTTAAAAATTGTGGGTGTGACACGTGTTGATGGAGGTAAATATTCTGTTAAAGCTGAAAATGAACATGGATCTGATATCAGTTCAACGAAATTATTGATTAAATGTACACCGGAATTAACGAAAACCATGAAGAATATGACTGTGACCGAAGGTGACACAAATGTTACTTTAAATATATCAGTCGATGCTTATCCTAAACCAAATGTGAAATGGTTTATTGATGGCATTGAAATTGAAGAGAAGCGTAATGAATTTCGTCGTCAAGAAGATGACAATGATTATAAATTGATTATAAAAGAAGTAACTACTGATTTGCAAGGCACTTACTCTTGCAGCATTATGAACGATTATGGAAAATTACATAATGAATGTGTTGTTACTGTAAATTGTAAACCAAAAATACGTCGTGGTTTGAAAGATGTTGAAGTAGAGGAGGGTCATGATTTAACCTTAGAAGCTGATATTTATGCTGTGCCTGAAGCCAAGGTTCAATGGTTTAAAAATGGTAAAGAGTGTCAAGCAGATGCTCATATAAAAATCTCGCGTGACTCATATCGTAGTGAGACATTCAGCATGAGTTTACATATATGCAAAACAGAAGATGCTGGCAATTATGAAGTACGAGCTGAAAATCAAATAGGAGAAAGTTCCTCAACTTGTCAACTAACTGTACTAACTAAGCCGGTGATATCTCATGTTGATATATTTGAGAAGAGTAGTTTTGAATCGGTACCACTAAAATATGAAGTCGTTGCTCACGGCATACCTAAACCTGAAGCTAAATGGTATCAAAATGGTAAAGAAATTAAAGCAGATGGTCAACGTACCTGTATAGTGGTGGATAAGGATATGTATCGGTTAGAGCGAAAAGAATTGAAATTAGAAGATGCTGGTGAATATAAAGTGGTCCTTACAAATAAAGTTGGTGAAACAGTTCATCAAGGTGTTCTTTCATTGTCGCCTGTAGCAGAATATCGACGTCCTAATTTGAAGAAGGGTCTTTCTGATATTAGTATTCATAAGGGTGACACTTTAAATTTAACTGTAATATTTACTGCCTATCCTTCATCTAAAATACAATGGCTTAAAGATGGCAAAGAATTAGTGGATGATGATCATCGTAAAGTTACAATCGATAAGAAAGATTTTGAATATGGTCTTATTGAGTATACATGCACTGTCTATGCAAATACAAGTAAAGATATTATTCTCTAATTGAATTTGCAATTTTACCTATTAAGTCAAAATTAATGTGGTATCAAGTCATCTAATTGTTGTGATTTAATTTTAGGCAAACATGAAGATAATGGTCGATATGAATTGAAAGTGGATAATAAATATGGTGAATTATCTAGCAGTTGCTGGACAGATGTTTTATCAAAACCGGAAATTATTGGTTTAAAGGATCAAGGTTGTTTACCAGGTGACACTGTATGTTTTAATGTTATTGTTCAGGCAAATCCTAAACCGAAAGTAACATGGAGTCGTGGCAATGAGAACTTATGTAATAATGATAATTGTGAAGTGATAGCGGATGTAGACGCTGAAAAATATCGTTTAGTATTCCAAAGTGTGGCAAGTTCAGATATTGGTGTTTACAATTTAACAGCTGTCAACACTGAAGGCACTACCAGTCAAGATTTCAAATTGAATGTTCACGGTTTGTACATTAGAAACATTTTCAAATCTTATTTTAATATTGCAAATTTAAAATTTGAAATTTATATAAAAATTTATTTAGTGGAAAAGCCGAATTTTTTAACGCCACCTGAAGATCAAATTATACACGATTATAACTCGGCTTTAACTAAAGTTTTGATAAAGGGCATACCTAGGCCTAAAATAGATTGGCTCAAAGATGGCAAGCCAATTGATTTAAATGCTAAAGATAAAATTTCTGGGCAACCAGTCTACAGAATGAATTCGTCAGCTATTGGTAATGATCAATTGGCCACTGAATTAGAGATTATACATTTTGGTCTGGGTGATATAGGAGAGGTATACGGCATTAGCAAGTAACGATGTGGGCACCACAGAGGGTAAATTTACACTTAAAATGCAATCAATGGCCCCAACTTTTGCTAAAAATCTTCAACCTACCAAAGAGGTACATGAGAAAGAGCCTTTAATATTAGAATGTTTAGTAGATGGCAGCCCTGTACCACTCATGCAATGGTACAAAGATAATGAAGAGATTAAACCAAGTGATCGGTATGTATCTCCATCGGTAGTAAAACTCAAAGTATTAGAAAAAACTTCAGTTTTTTTTACTTTTACCTTCTTGTGTGTTTAGTGTTAGAATAACTGCCACGCCCAATGGTGTTATTAAATAGAAATTGAGGAAGCTCAGCCGAATGATTCTGGTGCATATAAATTAGTGGTAACCAATGAGCATGGTAAAAAGGCAGCCTTATGTGCAGTAGCTGTTACTCCGAAACCTTTGAGCCCTACATTTATTAAGCCATTGAATGAGCAAGAATTAACGGTCGGTCAACCATTAAAATTGGAAGCTCAGGTAAAAGGTTTTCCAGCACCTGAAGTTAGATTTTATAAAGATGGTGCTTTATTGCGGCCAACACCAGCAATTAATATTATAAATACACCCAACGGGCATATTGGCCTAAGGTGATTAACATTATTTTAATATATTCAATATTTTCTAATATATACAGAATACTTTACTTTCTACTTTTTTTTCTTTTTTTAGTATTGATGCAACAACCATGCAAGATACCGGTCTATATAAATGTGTTATTGTCAATAATGGTGGTGAGGCCGAATGTGTAGCTCAAGTTCAAGTATTACCTAGACCGGCTAAACCTGAATTCATTGCGGAATTGCAAGATGCTCGAAGTGTAGAAGGTTTTCCCATAAAAATGGATGTGAAAATATCAGCTTTTCCTGCACCCGAAATTAAATGGTATCATAATGGCCAAGAATTGTTGGGCCATAGTCAACATTGTATTGCCATAGAGAATCCTGATCATAGTTACAGTTTGATTATTGACAAACCAACAATTAATGATTCAGGATTATATGAAGTGATAGCAAGTAATGCTCAAGGTAGTACAGCATCAAAGGCTAAACTATATGTGACACCAATAGCTGATGAAAATGCTGCTGAAGAACGACCTGGCTTTGTTTCTGGCCTCCGCGATGTTAACGCTGATGAGGGTGAAGAATTGGCCTTTTCGGCGCCATTTGTTGGCAATCCAATGCCAGAAACGATATGGAGTAAGGATGGCATTCCACTCTCACCCACAGAACGAACATTGATGACTTGTGATGGTACACATGTTGGTTTAATTATTAAGCCAGCAGAAACTTCTGATTCTGGTGTTTATAGTTGTCTTTTGGCTAATCCTTTGGGTGAGGATTCATCTCAATGTCAGGCCAATGTTAGAAAAGTTTACAAAAAGCCAGTATTTACTCAGAAAATTGTTGAACAACAACAAGTCTATGGTGGTGACGCAAAAATTTCAGTAACTGTATCCGGCGTACCTTATCCGGAATTGGCATGGTTTTTCAATGATCATCCTATACCCATCGGTGATAAATATAGCATACGTAAAGATGGTGATCATCACACATTAACTGTAAGAGATTGTGGTGATGGTGACAAAGGTATTTATAAATGTGTAGCCACGAATCGAGAAGGCAAAGATTTTACACAAGGACCTTTAGATGTTGTGCAAGAGCTTAAAAAGCAAACACGAGCTGAAGCACCATCATTTTTGAAGAAAATCGGTGACTGCGATATATATCATGGCATGTCGGCAAAATTTACAGCGATGGCTACAGGTTACCCTAAACCTGAAGTAGAATGGTTGAAAAATGGTATAAAACTTTACCCCACCGATCGCATTCATATAGAAACCGAACCGAATGGCTTAATGCGTTTATCTATAAAAGATGTAAATGAAACTGATGTGGGACGATATGTATGCCGAGTATTTAATCCACATGGAGATGATCAATGCGAAGCAGAACTACTGTTTGATACTTTTGATAGTCATTCGCAAATACCAATTAGTGAACAATATAATGATTATAAGAAATATAAACATACTGGAGCACCAACACCTCTACCCGATCCTCCCATAATTATTAAAATGACTGATTATCATTTGCAATTAGCATGGAAACCTTCATTGTCTTCAGTGCCACGTTACCCGGTTACCTATCAAGTAGAAATGATGGATTTACCGGAGGGCGATTGGCGTACTATACGTACAGGTATACGAAACTGTGCTTGTAATATGAACAATTTAGAGCCATTGAGAGATTATAGGTTTCGTGTGCGAGTAGAAAATAAATTTGGTGTTAGTGATCCTAGTCCTTACTTGCAAACTTATCGATCTAAATTAATACCTGATCCTCCAAAGACGTATACATATTTAGCACCGGGTATTGATTTTCGTCCAGAAACGTCACCATACTTTCCAAAAGATTTCGATATTGAATGCCCACCTCGTGATGGCTTAGCTCAAGCACCACAGTATGTTGTTTTCCATTTAAGATTATTCCGTATATTTGTTATTGTTATGGTATTCTATATGATACATTTCGAATAATTTATAATGCAGATTCTTAAAACGCGAACGTGATAGTACTTATGGTATAAAGGGTCATAATACAGAATTAATGTGGTTTGTGTATGGTTATCCTAAACCAAAGATGACATATCATTTCGATGATACTTTAATTGAACCAGGGGGACGTTTTGATTTCAGTTATACTCGTAATGGACAAGCGACGCTCTTTATTAATAGGTAAGATCTTTTTATTTGCTTTTGTTAAATTTAAAATTCCTAGTTTATAGTCTCCTTTCAAATTTCAAGATATATTCCCACGAATTGATAAAGAAAATTTGAGCCGATCAGTTAAAATACTCCTTTAAAATAAAATATTGATTATTTACATTAGAAAGTTAAAATACTGCCAAGTTTGGTCTCCGCCAAATCTATTTTTCTTATTTTTTTATTGCTAAAATTAACGTTTTATTATTTTATCAGAATGCTAGACCGTGATGTTGGCTGGTACGAAGCAGTAGCTGCTAATGAACATGGTGAGGCTAGGCAAAAAGTTCGCTTAGAATTAGCTGATTATCCCCGTTTTATTAAACGACCGGATGAGACTTTTATTATGGCGCGTAAAAGTGGTCGTATTGAAGCTCATGTAGTAGGAAAACCTACGCCAGAGATACGTTGGTATAAAGACTGGCAACCGTTAGCGGAGAGTTCTCGTATTAAGATGCGTCACATTGAACCGAATGTGTATATTTTATCAATTAATGACTCAATACTTAAAGATGGTGGCTTGTATTCAATAAGTGCCCGTAATGTAGCTGGCTCAGTTAGCTCTTCCATTATGGTACATATAGAAGATAGCGAAGACCAATATATATTCAATACATATGGCCGGCATCCGTATGTACGTTTTAGACCACTACGATTTGAAGATAAGTATGATATTGGCGATGAATTGGGTCGTGGTACACAAGGTATTACCTATCATGCTGTTGAACGTTCTACTGGTGACAATTACGCAGCAAAAATACAATACGGTAAACACGAAGTTCGGCCGTTTATGCTGAACGAAATGGAAATGATGAATGTGATGAATTGTCGCCATCTAATACGATTATATGATGCCTTTGAAACCGATCGACATGTAACACTGATTTTAGAATTGGCAGGTGGTGGAGAATTAGTTAGAGATAATTTACTGAAACGGAATTATTATCGTGAACGCGACATAGCTAATTATATTCGTCAAACCTTATGGGGTCTCGAATATATGCATGAAACGGGGTTAGCTCATATGGGTCTTACAATTAAAGATTTACTCATATCTGTGGTGGGTGGTGATATTTTAAAAATAGCTGATTTCGGCTTAACACGTCGTATTCATGGACATAATTTAACAACTTTAGATTATGGCGTACCAGAATTCGTTTCCCCAGAAGTGGTTAATAAAGAGGGTGTTGGCTTTGCTCATGATATGTGGACAATTGGTGTTATCACATACGTACTACTTTCCGGCTATAATCCATTCCGTGGCGCTAATGATCGTGAAACTTTGCAACGTATCAAAGATGGTCACTGGGATTTCAGTGATTCATTTTGGCAACATATTAGTGCAGAAGGTCGTGATTTTATCAGCCGTTTATTAATTTATAGTCCATCAGAACGCATGGATGTACATACAGCTTTAAGACACTCTTGGTTTTATATGTTGGAGCGTGAAGTAAGTGAAGACGAGTATCTCATTAATACAGATCGCTTGCGCAATTATTATAACGGCTTTAGAGATTGGTATGCAAATGCGTCGTGTAAACATTATTTCCGCCGTAGACGTTTAAGTGGGTGTTGGACACATCCTTCGAAAATGGTATATCCCCCAGGCTTAATTCATACACCTGAAAATACACCTGAACCTGTACAGGATCCCAAGGTACGTTCTAAAAGAATAGAACCGTTCTCTAAGTATATGCATCCTGATTATGAATTGGGCCTAATACAATCGGAAAGTCACTATCAGTATGGACCCGACACATACCTTTTACAATTGCGTGATGTCAGTTTTCCAGTACGTTTACGAGAATACATGAAAGTGGCTCATCGTCGTTCACCTTCCTTCGCCATTAACGATAGTGTAGATTGGTCGTTACCCATAATACGTGAACGTCGTCGTTTCACTGATATTATGGATGAGGAAATCGATGACGAGCGCACACGTAGTCGTATTAGTATGTATACTGCACAGGATTCATTTTCTTTACGACGTTTACGTACTGAATTAGGTCCACGATTGGATGAATATACTGAGGCCGAAGCTTTAATTGAATGTCGTCGCGAAGGATATCCACCCTTTTTTAGAGAGAAACCTCAAACTTTAGCTATTACCGAAGGCCAACCAGCACATGTGCACTGCTTTGCTGTAGGCGATCCGAAACCTTGTGTTCAATGGTTTAAAAATGATAAAGTTTTGATAGAGAATAATCGAATTAAAATCCATACGGACGAAGATGGTCGTTCGATATTACGTTTTGAGCCGGCCATGCAATTTGATGTGGGTATTTATAAGGCGGTGGCCCGCAATAAAGTTGGTCAAACTATAGCTAGATGTCGTGTGGTAATTGCATCACAGCCAGATGCACCCGATACCCCAGAGATATCGGCAACCAGTGGCTCTGAGATATTATTGCGCTGGAAACAACCACGCAACGATGGTCACACTTCTGTTTTATGCTATAGTTTACAATATAAACGTGCCGACGGTGATACGTGGGCCACGATTGCCGATAATATAGATCATGAATTCTTTCTAGTTCATGATCTACAGCCCAATACCGAATACATGTTTAGATTAGCGTCTCGAAATCGTATAGGCTGGAGTAAAATGTGTTTACCAATTAGTGCTTCCACAAGTAACATAGAATCATCTAAAATACATATAACTAAAGCCATGAAAAATCTACAATTGCAAACAGAAAATGGTCACATTGTAGTGCCGGAAGAAGAACGAGTTCATACCGATTATCATTGTGAACGTGATCCGCCAAATTGGGTAACTGATCATGCTATAAATGAAAAGTATAGTTTTATATCGGAAATTGCCAGAGGTGAGTTTAGTACAATAGTAAAAGGTATACAAAAGTCTACAGATGCTGTTGTTGTGGCGAAAATTTTCGAATTAACTGACCAAAATGAGAATGAAGTCATGGATGAATTTAATCATTTTAAAACGTTACGCCATGAACGCATACCAGCTTTATTTGCTGCCTATAAACCACATAATGTTCCTGTAGCTATATTTATTATGGAGAAATTACAAGGTGCTGATGTTTTAACATATTTTAGTAGTCGCCATCAATATACAGAACAAATGGTATCTACGGTCATTATACAACTATTAGATGCTCTACAGTATTTACATTGGCGTGGCTATTGCCATTTAAATATACAACCTGACAATATTGTGATGGCATCGGTGCGTTCAATTCAAGTGAAATTAATCGATTTTGGTTGTACACAAAAGATCAATAAATTAGGTAAACAAGTCAAGCCATGCGGTATACTCGATTTTCAAGCACCCGAAATTGTAATGGAGGAACCAGTTTATCCTCAAACTGATATCTGGTCTGTAGGCGTCCTAACTTATTTACTTTTATCAGGTGTCTGTCCATTCCGTGGTGCTGATGAATATGAAACACGTCAAAATATTGCTTATGTACGCTATAGATTTGAAAATCTTCATAAAGAAGTTACACCTGAAGCCACACGTTTCATAATGTATTTATTTAAACGTCATCCAACGAAGCGGCCTTATACGGAAGATTGTCAAGAGCATAGATGGTTAATGTCCTCCGATTATATGGTTAAGAAGCGTGAACGTGCCATATTTTTAGGACAACGTTTAAAAGAATTCTCTGATGATTACCATACTGCGAAAACGTCTACGGCATCACCGAAAATAACATTTGAAGGTGGCCCAACGCCTTCACAATTATTACGTTCGAATAGCATACAAGAAGAACTATTAACGACTTATTAATAAATCAGAATAGAATTTTTCGAACATTCAATTTTCTTTCTCCTTTCTTTAGCGGTCCTTGCCTCTTTTGGAATCTAACTTTTCTTCTCACTTTCCTCTAATTTACTATTACTTTTACTTTTTTTTATTGGTTTCTATTCTTTTCTTTTGTTTCGCTTTTTTTTATATTTTTGTGTTATCGTATATGGACTTTTACAAGAAAATTATGGAAATTTAACATGTGTATAAAATGATAATAATTAAATAAAGTGAAATTGGAAATGGAATTATCTAAATAAATGCAAACTAAAATATAGAAAATAGAAAAATTGAAGATATATCTTCTTATTACATAAATCTTTGAATAACAATCTGAAACGATTTTCATTTTTCACATGATTTTCAAACGGCAATTCTGTTTACTTTTTTAATAAGAACATTTCATTTCAGTTTTTCATTTTATTACAACGAAATAAAGTTGCAACATTATATATATCTGGTTCATAAGTTTGTTCAGACTAACGCTACAAATCGGCTCGCTTTAATTCAAATCAATGCATTTTACATACTTTGAAACTTTTTATATCACAATTAGAGCACCTTAACTCAATTGCAATGAATACTTGGTCCAAATATAATCTAAATTGTTGGAGCTATGATTTTGTTTAAGTACATTAATCATAGAATTTTTATTTAAGGGATTAGTTTTACTTACGTAAGCTGTATCGATTGCTGTTAATGACGTTGACGTGACGCCTATGTATTGTAAACGGACGCGACAATTTAAATTAATATAAAAATTTTGCAGCAAAATGAATTGATTTTGTAGCGCTACAAAAGAGCGTCCAATACATTACATTTAAAATTTTATTCGCTTCTCATTTTGTTTTCTATTTTAGAGAGACTCCCGTTTAACCAGTATTTTCTTAGCTCTCTCATTGTCAAGCTCATTATACATTGTACTCTCTTTTGGGTATTACTTTCAATATTGCATTCTCTCCCTGGGCTTCCTTACATCTACATCTCTGCCATTTTCGTGAGTACCATGAATGGGCCAAAAATTTTTACTTTTTTCGCACATTTTACTATAAGTACACATAATGTGTGGATGTGTTGGCGTTTTGTTCTAAACTAAAGAGAAAAAAAATCATTTGAATAAATTAATTAATAATATTAAGATAAATAAGTTTTAAATGGAAAATTAAAAAAAAACAAAGTGGGAAATACTTTAAAAAGAATTGTGCATTTAATAAATTTGGTTTAAAAAAAAATTAAAAACAAAGAAAAACACCGAAGAAAATTTACAAAGCCATTTCAAAACAAATAATAATAATAATAATAATAATAATAATAATAATAATAATAACAAAAATAAAAGAAAAGAAAAAGAAAATCATGATTATTTCACTTTATATAAAATATTGTACATACACATTTCTATTGTATGTGTGTATGTATGCTAATAAATTAACATATGGATTAGTTGGTTCTGATTATTATAACAATGTTTATGAAATGCAATCTGGATGGGAAGCAAATATTAAGAAGTTTCCACTTTTAATGCCAAAAGTTCGGCCACAAATTGTAAGTTACCCTTTCGTCATCTGACCCAATCTCTTTTCATTATCCTTTTGTTATCCATGGTTGTTTTAATTTTTTTTTTAAATATTAAGACATTTAAAGAAGTATTTTCTCTGGTTCATTTAGCAATTTAATTATAAAAGAAATAACTTTGAAATATAATAATAATAAAAACCACAATGAAAAATACATATAAGAAGAATCTCCAACTCCAATCTACGTAGATTAATCTTAAACATGAATGTACAACATGAATATATATAATATATATATTATAGGTCAATATGTCTCGAGACTAATTGCGCCTCTTTGTAATTCTTTTTTTCTACAGTAATAACAACTAACAATAACAATGTTAACATTACAAAAACAAATTTATGTAGTATGAATCTTATAGTCAATTGGGGTCGACTTTTAACTAACCCTACGCCAATTTTTCTCCTGCACTTTTTCATAAAAAGTTGAGGAAATGAGTTGTAATTCAATGAAATAGAAAAATGAAATTTTCCAAGTATTTGAAAATTACTCGAATGGTGAGTTATATGACTGGGGGTTCAAAAAATTGGACTGATCTGAACCAAAACTTACCCCCTTTAAATTACAAGATAGAGCCAAGTTTTTTTTTAAATAAATTGCAAAATTGCAACATTTGTCCATGCAAGGAATTTTATTCGAAAGAAAAAGTTGTTACATGTGAAGGGCTCGTAAAAATGGGCCAATCTGAACCCAATTTTATACACATATTTTTCATGTTAAAAAACATGAAAACATCAATTTCTGTTAAAATATACTTAAAATTGCAAATTTTTTACATACACCAGCATTTTTTTCGAAATATCTGGAATGGTGCGAGAAATGGCCCGATTCTAAACATTTTCAATAGTCCATTTCTGGGCTGAAACACGCCCTTGTATCAAATTTCACTTAAATATCTCAAAAATTGTCATGTACAACTTGATAACAGGCGGATAGGTAGACAGACGGACGGACATGCTCTAAGCAATTTAGAAAGTGATTCTTAAGCGATCCAGAAAATATTAAATGGTGGATCTATCTCAACATCTTTTAAATGTTACAAACACTTTCACAAACGTATAATAAAACCTTGTAATACAAATGGTGTAAAGTATAAAAAAAAGGTCTCGAAATATTTTGAACGCTGATAATAAAATTTTCATCTTAGAATAGATAACCTGAACTGAAATAGGTTTTTCCCACATATTTTACACTTACATGTGTTAAAATGTATGTATAAAATATTTTTACATGATATTGGCATTCAATATTCATGAACAAAATAAGTCAACACTTATTTTGTTCATGAATGTAACGACAATTTTCACTTTTGTCGTTAAAAAAGGCAAAATTGAAAATTGATCAATTTTATTGATAATATATTAATAAAATTACCTTTGATAGAATTGTGATCTAAATATATTATTTTCTTAGAAGTGAACCATTTCATCATTGGTGATCAAAGTAAGCCGTAGTCACAATTTCAAATTTATCAAAGTATCAAATTATATTAATATACTACAGTTCTATTTAAATATTATGATGGAATAGGTGGTATAAGGAAGCAACTAGGTAACATAATTTGCCAGAAAGCCTTTTATAAATCTCAATCTAAATCGATCTCAAAATATTTACTGCTATTCTATTTAATATGCTGCTTTTAATTGATGCATTCTAAAAATTTATGTATTATGGTAAAATTTTTGAGAAATTATTGAAACTTTCTTTATGCAAGTTGAGTTAAATCGTTTAAAAGACACGCCTACAGTGTAAACTAAATAAATTGAAGAGACTTTCTAAGCATAATGTGGCTGCAAACTCGAATATTGCAAAACTTCAAACAGTTGTAATGTTTTACATTTTGTTCTAATCCATAGTCTCACAAAATTTACCGAAATTCATAAGCAAAAAGAAAAATTTAAGACCACAACTAACAGTTATAATGTTGTGACTGGTTCGTGGTTATTACTGATTCTATCAAAGCCAAATATTGCATATGGATTTTTATTGATTGTTTACTTCTACCAATAAAAAGTATTTAACTGAATACTTTTTATTATATTTTTAATATTGCTTTTGAATTTCCTCATCTCCGGCACAGCACGCCAGGCATATCAAAATATTTAGCTTTCGAAGCCATCTATTGTATAATAATTTATAATAGCACAACTTGAGCCACAAGATCGATTTAAAGATTTCAATTGGTGGTATATTTTAAGTGCATCTTAACTTGGGGTCTATAGGGTTTGTCTCACGGTAAATTACATACAATGAGTGTATTGTATGATAAAGTTATCTCGGCAGATGTTTAGCCCAGTGAACATACTGTAGAAATTGAGGGTTAAGAGTTCCGAGGTGTACTGCCTTGTAGTCTCATAAGTCTGATACGTCTGGTCTAACGAACCACACTTAATTTATCATAATGAAATAGACTCCGATTTTTAAGATGAGGTTGCTTGGACGTTGCGATATCTGCATTTTCAAAAAAAAGTTATACTTTTAAGGGACAGATTTCATTTTTTATATTTAATTTTTGTTTATTTTAATGAAAATTCGTCAAGCAAATTATTTAAGTTTATTATTTATTGTTTTATTGTTATTATTGTTATTAATATTATTAGTATCGCTATAAATATTTTATACCATTTATTTTATATTATAATTTTATGCATTGCCTTGGGGACTTTTATAATGTTACGCTTGATTCTTGTCAGCCCGAATTATATCTCTGTACGCCCATTAAAATTGACAGCACTAAAAGTTATTACATTGGTAAGTACAATAGAAGAAAGAGAGAGAGAGAGGGAGAGAAAACGAAAAGGAAAAGCACACTAAGGAATTTTTTTTATTAGAAATTAAATTAAATTCATTGTATCGTTTTACTTGATCTATCCGATTTTGTAACATACACTTTCAGAATTATCTTATTTTATTAGAAAGAAAAAATACAGAAATTTAACTAACCAAAGAAACTTATAATGGATAGAATTTTATAAAATCTTAAAGAGGGAGTGTTAGAGTAATAGTTAATAGGAAACCAGTATCGCCCTTACCGCCAATACCGCCCGTGCTGCCGTACCAAACTAAATATAGATTGTAAATGGAGATATCTTTTAATTAAAAAGAAGAAAGAACTTTAAAGAGAGTTGGTCTTTTAATTAAAAGGAAGTAAAAACTTTATAGACGATTGAGGCGGACTCTAAAATACTCTACGCCACTTGGTCCAATTTGTTTAAAAAGTCAACTAAATGAATCACAAAGTTGACAAAATGGAAAAAGCTGTAACTTTTTTACTTTTAACTGATTTAAAACGTTAATTATAAGGAAGGCTCTTCAAAAAACGCATTCATCTGGATCAGATTTTTCGTATTCATATATTTTTATATCAAAATACAAGACCGTGCCAATTTTGCTTATTTATTTAATTTTAATATAAATTCTCGAAAATATTGTCAAAAATTGTTTATTAATCTTTTCAGTGGGTTTTGAACCGAATGCCACAATGAATATCGCCCATCATATGCTATTATTTGGTTGTGGTGAACCCGGTTCAAAAAATCAAATCTGGTAAATCGATAGAACATATCAAATGATTAATTGATTCAACAATTTTCAATAATTCTTAATGTTTATATTTTTCGAAAATTTCAAAAAGGAATTGTGGCGAAATGGCAAGTAAAATAACGGGAGAGACGGCAAGTCCTTGCGATGGTAATTCACATTCCCAGGTATATTTATATTATTTATGGTGTCGTAATAATATTTCAATTGTGTAGGTGTGTTTTATAGATATTATACGCTTGGGCGAGAGATGCTCCTAAATTAGAATTACCATCGGAAGTGGGTTTTAAAATCGGTCATGATACATCAATAAAATATATGGTCTTGCAAGTTCATTACGCCCATATAGATATATTTAAAGGTACAAACAATATGTTTATTATCTATTATTCACCAAAGAATTCAGAAAAATTGAGAAAAAAATAAGAAATGAAAATCTTGTATAATTTTTTTAGATAAATCCGTAACAGATGATTCTGGTGTGTTCTTACATTATACACAAAAACCGTAAGTTTGTTTATAATGAAAGTGTAATTTGAATGAAAACAAGTAAGAAAATTCTATATGGTGGGGGCAAATTTTATATACCTACCACCCATTATGATTTAGAGGCTGTTTCAGTTCTCAGTTTACATTGAACTGTAGTCATATCCTTTGATCGATTTTGTTCATTTTCAATACCAACTTGCTTGCAAGAACTTCCAATGTTTCTGCCAAATTTAAACTTAATATGTTTTTTTTTTGTGACCGGGATAAATCGGACGGACGGACAGACATGACTAAATCGTTTCAGAATTTAATATTGATCAAGGATGCGTGTCCTTTGTAGAGTCTCTAACACTGTCTTTTGGGTGTTACAAGCATAAGAAATTGTACATACCCCCAAATTTTGTGTGGTGGATATAAAAACATTGTTCAAAAAATGTTGTTGAAGAAAATGCTGATTGGTAAATGTTAACAAGAATTTGTTGGCAGAAGTTTTCAGCGACTTTAACTTAGAATTTCCTCTGATAATATAACAATAATTGATTCGATTGAAATATCAAGTATCGTAAATTTTGAAAAGTCTACGTTGTCTGAAACAGTATATAAATCTAGTTAAAATTTCGCTCAAGAAACATTTTTATTAAATGTTTCATCTATTTTTAAAGATTTTGTTTTTTTATATTTAACTTCAAAATTATGTTAGCATAATTATTAAATTGATTTTTATGTATTAGAAGGGAAAAATTAGCTGGCGTTTTATTAATGGGCACGGCTGGCATTATACCACCTATGACAACCGAACATATGGAAACCGCTTGTGAAATTCATGAAAATAAAACGCTGCATCCATTTGCATATCGTGTTCATACACATAGTTTGGGTAAAGTCGTTACCGGTTATCGAGTTCGACCCGATTCACAGGGACGTCATCATTGGACCGTATTGGGTAAACGTGATCCATTAACACCGCAAATGTTCTATCCTATAATGAATAATAAGCCAATAGTGCAGGGTGATATTATAGCGGCACGTTGTATAATGAAAAGTACCAGGAAACGTTATACGGAAGTTGGGTAAAATTTTGATATTAAATTGAATGCAAAAACAGATAAGGCAAATAAGGCAAATACTAATTTTATCCTTTTTGTTTTTGGTTTTTTTTTTCTAGAGCCACAAATATGGATGAAATGTGCAATTTCTATTTAATGTATTATGTGGATCAAGGTGAACCTTTATCATTGAAATATTGCTTTAGCCAAGGTCCACCCAATTACTATTGGCATAATGCTGATGCTGCTTTAAATAATATACCGAACTTTGAAGCAAGTTCATTATAAATGATCACTTAAAACATCTAAAAATTGATTATACATCTTTGTTAAAACTTTGTATAACTTTTCTGTCACACTTTTTTTCCATCCACCTTGTTTCCGTTCAATTAGTATCAATATCAGTATGAAAATATTATGCAAGGGGCTTCGAAAAAGGAAACAACAATATCAGCAGCAAAATAGCTCAAGAATTATTGCTAAAAATGCAATTTTTGTTTTTGTTATAATTCATTCATAAGCACATACACACAAACATACAGTAGTACGTTGCAATACAGTACAGTAAACAGATTACAGTGCAGTACGGATTAACGTAACATGTAATAAGTAAATCTGTATGAAAAACAAAAAAGTTACATTTGGTTGGGGCCAAACTTTCAACATCCAATATTTAGACACCAATTTTAGTAAATTTTTTTTTTGCTTGTTGTAATTTTCAAAAAATAATGTACCATCCAAGTCAGTGTATATCAACAATATAGATTTTGGTTAATTATATCGTACATCACTTATGGTAAAGGGTATTATAAGTTTGTGTAGTTGTTTGTAACACGCAGAAGGAGTTGAGATTGATCCACCTTTTGTTAGACCGATCGACTCAGAATCACTTCCTGGTTTCATTAAAGCTTGTCGGTCCGTTTATCTATTTCTCTGTCAGTCTACATGGTTGTCTGTCCCTCTATATGTCGGTGTGCCCATCAACATGTCTCTATATTCGTCTACATGTCTGTCTGTCCATGTAAATCTGTTATCAAGCTTCAGGTTCCAATTTTTAAGATAATTTAAAGAAATTTGTTATAAGAGTGCATTTTGGCTAAATCCTACTAAAAATGGTTAAAATCAGATCTCGCCCCATATAACGCCTTTTTTAAGAAAGAAAGTCTTCATGTGTAAATATATTACTATTTTGCATACATTTTAATGAAAATTGGCATGAAAAATATACATACCTAATTTGGTTCAAATCGAACCATTTTTACGGACATTTTCTACATAAAAACTTTTTCAAAAAAAACATCTATACTTTACAAAAGTTATTATTTTGAATATATTTTAATTAAAACTGTCACTGCCATATATTTTAACATAAAACATGTATGTACCGAATTTGGTTCAGAACAGTGCATTTCTTAAACCCTATTTTCATTTAAACCTTTTCAAATAAATTTTAAGTAATTTAAAAATTACAATTCCTTACTTCGTTGACTTGCGATTTACTTATTCAACTTTTTATTTACATTAAGCCATAAGTGATGCATGATATTTAAGAGTCGACTCTAAGCGACTGCAAAATTCTCACTTTTTGTGTTAATAGAAAACCAAAGATGCACTCAGTTTAAGATTTGCTGTGGGTGTTTGCAAATGTCGCCATGAGCAAACACTTACCCTCATATATTGAAGTTAGGCTGGTACTTAAATCGGACTAACTGATGCGAAAGGTTACTGTCCACAGCTACTTCTCCTATATGAAAACTAGGCTAGTACTTGAACTAGACTAATCACTGAGAAGGTAGTTGTTTGATTATTTTCTTGTATTGAGATCAGGCTAGCACTTTAACTAGACTGATCAATTAGAAGTTTTTCTGTGACTCTTAAGGCACTTTTACTTCAATACTCTTGACGAGATTTCGTAAATTAAAACACAATAAGTGATTTACACGACTCAATGGTTTGGTAGCAAATGAGTGCTTTTCTTTTCAACTTTGTTTCAACTTTATTTCCATAAATTTAGTATAAAACTAAACATCGCAGGTTTGTGTCGTGTATACATTGTTCAATGCTTCTTTGCATGTCTAGGCATTTTTCAAAGAATTTTAAGTTATTATAGCACAAGATTTTTTTTTATTTATGAGGTATTGTATATGTAGTTAAAAGGTATATGTGTTAAAGCCTTAACAAAAGGAAATGGTAAAAAACAAGGCACTCTTGATTAACTTAATCTACACCTTAAATCTAACTTACTTCTAATAGTAAATCTAGGACTAGGAGTATGAGGCACCGTTAAGTACACCTGTCGTGTTGTACAGCGTATTACTGAGGTTATATGATCGTTTTCTCCTATGACAGAAAAGCATTTTATTTTGTTCGTTTAAAATCTTCTCTTTTTTTAGAATGTATAAGAAAGCCACATCCATATATGGTTGTCTGTAAAGCAACCTAACATCCATGGAGTACAGGCAGTTCCTTACCAGGCTGTTGTCAATGAAAGTACATTTCTCCAGGTACTTAATTGCAGTCCCTACCAAGAAAGAATCTATTCTGGGGATGTTAGGGGCTTGGTAGATTTTTTCGCATGATGGATTCTTAATTGTGGCATCAGGCATTTTAAATGGTTGCAGATTACAGCAATTGCGCAGAAGTTTTCGCTCCAACTTCCTTAAGCGCTCCGTTTGGTGAGAGGAGATTCCAGACCAGATAACAAAAGCATAAGCAATGACAGATCTAATGACTTGTTTGTAGATTAGGGGCTTAATATTCTTATTCAAAATACATTTGCTTCCAGTTAAGCCCTGATACATGGCATACGCCTTTTTGGCTTTATTTGTTATGTAGTCAAGATGCCTGTGAAACTCGAATTTCTCATGGGAGATTATTCCAAGGTATTTCATATTACTTGAGAAGCTGATTTGGTAATTGTTCATAAATATTTCAGGTACGTATTGCCTGGCATTCTTGTAAAGATTTTTTCTTTTACCCTTAATGATGATACCGTTGCATTTGTTGTCGTTGAGCTTTAATTTCCAATCCTGACAGAATTTGGATATTTTATCTAGATAGCTGTTTATTTTTCTATTGGCTAGTGCCGCTTTTGCATGAGAAAATCATCAGCGTATAGTAGCAATTGCACATCATTGTCCGGGACTGGTATGTCACTTAAAAGAATATTGCAGAGTACTGGGCCTAGTAGCGATCCTTGTGGTACACCAGCACTGATAGTCTTGATTGATGAGGTTACACTAGATAGCTTAACCCTGAAAGATCTATTGCTGAAGTATTCAATCAATAATCTACATAGGTTCTTATCCAGCCCATAAGACTGACATTTGTATATAATACCAGATTGCCAGGCTGTATCAAATGCTTTGGCGATGCCACTACTATTAGCAATTGTAGCACTTCGTGCATTAATCTTGTTGATAATGAACTTAGCAAATACCATTAGAGCATGCGGATAGACCTCGTCTAAAACCAAATTGGAAATTCTTAAGAGTGTTATCCTCCTGCCGACGCGTGCACTTTTCGGTGCCGCCTAAGAATATTTTATTTGATTCCACTTCCGTATTGTTATACTTCCTTATTGTTATTCTTATAATTTTTTTTGTCTAAAGTTTGTAGGCAAAAGAAAATTAATTTAGAAACTCGTTAGTTTATCTGCTTCCTCACTTACTGTCTTCAAAATCGATTGAATCTCTCAATGATCAAAATGAATGAATCCGATTCGTGTTCAACTTTTCTTTGCAGGATAAAATATTCAAATAATTTGCCAACATTAGAGAGGAGGGAGATAGGCCTGTATGAGTTTGCTTGTTTTGGATCCGCACCCGATTCAAGAACAGGATGAATGATCGCTTTCTTTCAAAGTACAGGGTAGTAAAGCAGATTGAAACAGTGGTTAAATAGGATTGAGAGGTAAACCCATGTAGCTAAGGCCGTCTTCTTAAGCACCAAATTTGGAATACCATCTGGCCCAGTCGATTTTTTGTTATTTCTGTATTTAAGGGCATTTCCTACATCAGCAGCAGTGATAAGGAAAACAGGGTGTGCGTTTCTGTTACATATTGTGCCATCAGCCATCATGTCCAAATCTCGTTATTGGCGAGTTATCACATAGGTGCGCAATGGTGTTATTTACTGGGTCTTCTATGTTTGGGTTAAGTTCATTCCACTAATTGTATGGCTTTGCTCAAAGTGGTCAGCTAGAATGTTTGCTTTAGTGTGATCATCACTTATTAGGACACCTGAAGAGTTTATGATGTGTGGCATACCATTACTTTTGTCACTTCCTGCTAACTTTTTAACTTCTTTGTACATATCATCGTTTTTTCTTATCGTTGCTATACGGTTTTTCCAGTTGCTTTGCTCATATATTCTAATGGAATTCTTAATAATTTTACTCAAGTTCCTTATAGTTGCTTTTAAGATATTTAAAAATTTCCGGATTTTGAGTTCTGTGCAGTTTTCTTCTGAGATTTTTTTTCTCATTGATGAAATCTATAATGTGTAGTGGCAAGTTAATTAGTCCTATGTTATTTTTTTTAACCTTTTTAATTGAGTTATCCATGGCTAGCTTAAAAGCTTCGTTAAAGTGCAAGATATGATCATCAATCTCTCCAGCAGTCATGTTTCTGTCAATCGGAGGCTGATTCCCCGTTAAGCGTCTGCTAAGTGTGCCATTTAACCTCTTTACATTTATGCAATCATAGGCATGCGTACTTTGAAGTTATTTGTTCTTATGACTGCTACTACTGCTCTATGATCCGATTTAAAGTCTAACGTTTGGAGTCCCATTCTGTTATATTTGTAGTGTTGCTCATTTGAGATTGAGGATGATGCAATGAAATAATGTATGAAGGAAGCACTGGTATTGGTTACTCTGGTAGCGTCCACAGTTGGAAGAAGAGTAACATTCAACGTATTTGCTATCCAGTTCTGTAAAGTAGTACCTGCAAAATTTGTTGCTACGCCGCCCCAGTCAATATGTTTAGTATTCAAGTCTGCTCTTATTAATATTTCACATTCGTTACAGAGATTTTCTAATTGATCGCGATCAGAGTTGTATAATGTGTCATTTGGTTTTTTGTAAAGTGAAGCTACCAACAGGTCTTGAACGTTTTGCCTCCTCAATTTAACAGCAGTATTCTCAATGTTTCTTAGATTTAATGTGTATCGCTCTGACACTAGTGTATCTTTGACGAATACAGCTGTACCTCCACAGCTTGAATTTTGCCTTGCCTGTAAGTATATGTTGTATCCCTTGAAATATATTTTATGTCTGGGTGACAATTTATGCTCTGCGGTGAGTAGCACATCACGTTTATGAGTATTTAAGAAGATATTTAGGTGGTGCCTCTTGTATTTTGAGATCAAAGAATTGACATTTATAAAAATGCATTTGAAGTCTCTACTCATGTAGCCTTAGGGAAAGCAGTAATTCGAACATGGATCGCGTCCATTCTCCATCGTCTTTTAGTTTATTATAGCTATTCACGATTTGTGTTATTTTTACTAGCAGATTTGTATGTCTTTTCCTAGCAACCTTTTACATTCACTATCAAGATGGTTGAATTGATTTTGCGCACGGACAGTAGGCTTTTCTGTGCCTTGTGTGGAAATCTTACACACAAGGCAAGCAACAGTTCTAGGATGGTACTAGAACTGTTGCTTGACTTTCTTCTTCTTCAAAAGTTGGAGACGTTTTGGGCAGTTTTTTTCACTAGCCACGTGGCCTTCAGTTTTGCAATTAGCACATTTAATGGGAAAACCAATTTACTTTTTGATTTCTCCAGTGACAGGATCAGCAACGAAGTTCTCAGCAGTGTTTTGACCTTTCGGCGGGATTTTGCAATATCCAGGTCCATGATCGCCACTGCACTTTGCACAGCGGAAGGGCATTCTGTAGTTGGATGAGATATGTCCAAAGCGTTGACAATTTTTACATTGAATAGGCCCTTTTTGTTTATGTCTTTTCATATAGATTCTATAATTTAATATGTACTTGATCTTAAGAAATTCTTTTATTTTGCTTTTACGATCAAGTTGAAGAATCCAGTTATCGCCTTTTAATTTGATAAGTTTTAGGATTTTAGCCTCAATTGACAAGGTCGCTAGATACTGCAGTACTTCGTCTTCATCGTACGTTTCAGAAAGCCCGTGTATATTTAATGACTAAGGCTTGGATTCAACCGGGGTATATGTATAGTACTTGTATTTAAATTTATCAAGGTGACTAATGACTTTACTGTGATCTTCACATGAAAAAACAATAATATATGTTACATTTTTGTTTATTATTTTTATGGTGAAATTAGTATGACCTAATAAGTTTATAAGATCATTTGTTACAATATTTACATTAATATTTTAACATATTATTGCGGTTCGACCTTTTAAGGGCTTATTATCGGTACTATGTAATACTTTCCTTATTTTAACGCTTTCAGCATAATTTTTGATTGGATTAGAGCTTTGCTCAGCCATATTAAAATCACTCACTGAGGTGTTTTGGGATTGGGACAGGGTTTCCTCAGAGTTATCTTCTGGTTGTTCAATTTCTGCATTATCTCCGACACTATCTTTTTCATTGTCAAAAATAATGGCACTTTTTAGTGTGTTTATTTCTTTCTCTAGTTTTTTATTGGTTTTTTTAAATTTATTATTTTCGTGTAAAACACTTTTATGACTTTCTTCCAGTGAGCTGTATAATTCAGATAATTTTGCAATTTTAACCTGCAACTCATTTATGACAGAGGAGGATGCTTGCTCAGCCATTTTTTGTTTCTTACTTCCTTTGGAGTCTTCTCCTTCAGAATCGCTTAATTGCCGACGCGTGCACTTTTCGGTGCCACCTAAGAATATTTTATTTGATTCCACTTCCGTATTGTTATTCTTCCTTATTGTTATTTTTATAATTTTTTTTTTTTGTCTAAAGTTTGTAGGCAAAACAAAATTAATTTAGAAACTCGCTAGTTTATCCGCTTCCCCACTTAATGACTTCGAATCTTTGAATCTTTCAATGATCAAAATGAATGAATCCGATTCGTGTTCAACTTTTCAAAAACACTTCTTTACATCAGTTATTCAATGCGATTAATGAATCTAATCAATCTGATTCTATGAGTGCTTTTTTTATTGAATTCATAGCTTATATACTAGTTTTCATATCTTAAGTTCTAATGGTGTGTGTGTGTAATAAGATACATTAAATTATGTGGTGTGTTGTCAGCATAATTTTAATAACTAGGACATATTGCAGGTAGTAAATTATCCTGCAATAGAAGAAGTGTGTGATTATATTAAATCATAACCTAATTTGACAGTCTTGGATGATACAAGAATGTGGGGAAAGAAATGTAACACCATATGACAAATACTTGCCGCGAATATTGTCAGCAAAATTTGAAATGTAAGGCATTTAAAGGATGTGACCAAGAATAAAAAATTAATAATATTGCTTGGTCAGTAATAGTATAAAATAAAATATATAATGAAAAAGAAGACAAAAATACAGAATAGTAAGTTTATTTTTATTTCTGATATGAAACTTATCAGTTTCGTATGTGTAACTTAACAGTGGGCATGTCTTCTACATTATTTACGTCATCTTAATTTTTAATTATTGTAGAAGAACTTTCAAAAGTTCAAAATAATAAATTTGGGAAAATAATACACAGAGAAATGCATAGGCCGGGACTAAATCAATATTGATATTCATGCTCATTAATTTTTAAGGTCTTTAAAGCTACCTTTTGGGTTTTAAGCCACTCAACACATTTTCTTGTGGATGATGGGTGCACAAATGCTTAGAAAATATTAAATAAATGTACACAAATATGGCACAAATATATATCAAATGTAAATTAAAATGAAAATTTTGTAAATTATTAAATAACATAAATCAAGGAATAAGAAAAAAAAACCATAAAATCTACAACAAAAATGTTATTGTAAATGTAAAATAATAATGTAAATGTAAATGTAGATGTAAATGTAAATGAAAATGAAAATGAAGATGTAAATGAATATGCAAATGTAAAATGAAAATGAAAATTTAAATGTAAAATGTGAATATAAAACGTAAAATGTAAATGTAAAATAGAATTTAAATGTAAAATGAAATGAAATGTTAAAATGTAAAATGTAAAATGTAAAATGTAAAATGTAAAATGTAAATGTAAAATGTAAAGTGTAAAATAAAAATGTAAATGTAAACTAATAGTAAAATATTGAATAAATATCTGGAACAGTTGATATCACCTGAACTACACGGCTCAGTTTAAAATTATACAGAAAACAGGAAATATACATTTTCTTCTATAAGTTGAAAGAACATTCCAAAAAAAAGAACGAAAGAAAGCCATAAATAGTTATAAATAAGTTAAGTTCAATTATCTCTTAATTTTATGTTACAAAGTAAACGACTGAATTATCAAAATCTAATAAAGATTATTTATTTTCTTTAGAGTAAAACATTAAAATTTAAAGTGTCTCGCTGATGAATCCTTAAAAACCATATCACAGAGCTTGACTGATAGTTATCGTTTTTGGACGGACTACATGGCATTGCACTTAGAGCGTGAAAATAAAATTTTACTATCGGAAATCACTAGAAATAATTAAATTACTCAAGGAATAATAATGCTTAGTAATATTAGCCAATTATGAAAGATTTTTGTTTGATAGATTCCGGAAATATCTAAAAATATATAAATATAAAAAATAAATTTAAAAAGTTCTTCAGTCTTAACTTTTTTAGGGTATAAATTATTGGTACAAATGAAATCTATACTTTGGAGATATTCTTTTAAATGTCTTATATCTATCTTGTATAATTTAAAGGATCAATACAAATATTTCCAAATAGTTTATTTTGAATCATGTTTCCTTTTTGAACTCAATTTCATTGAAATGATCATAAAATTCAAATTCATTGTTATGCATGAACAGAAATTGTTTGGTCAAAGTCTTTTAAACTCATTTCATAGTACTCTGTGTGTATAAAATTGAATATAGAATCAAATTCTAATTTAATATTTAAGTTTTGAAATATGATAATTTTGACATTGTACTCAACTCTATTTAAAATTAATAATGCCTAAGTAAACTTTACATAAAAAGCTTGATTTTATTATTATTTAATTTTAATATGATCTGGTATCAAATCTATTGAAGTTTCGTTTACTCACTTTTCGTATATAGGTAAGAATTTTGAGAGAAGGCATTGTAAGCAAATATTTATTTTATGTTGAAAGTTTTTTTTTTTTTTTTGCTTATTCTACGTGAGTGAAACATGAGTAACCAAAAACTGAGTAAATTGCCCTTTTATGGATACATTTTGCATTTATATTGTAGAATTATACGTAAAATGGACGCCGATAACTTTTGTTATCTTCTTTATCTTCTTAATTTATGTGTACTAAGTGGAAAAGGCAAGTCCTTTGGGGACGACTCTTAAAACGGTTATAAGATTTTACATACATAATTTTATTTATATCATGAAATAGCAGATCAGATTATTAGAGAAAATGGTTTATGCAATCATGGAACTCTAAGAATACCCCAAGGTATTTTAACATAAAAATATAAATCAAAATATTTTGATCCTCAAATAATGAATGAGGAGCGTGCCCTTTGAGTGATTTAGCATAATTTCAATACCAAATTATCAGCAAGAATTTGAGCTCGATATCTCCAAATTTACAAACGCAAGGATTATTACAACATGCAAATAGACAGACAGACAAACAGACAGGCAGACAGACAAATATGACCAAAACGATTCAAAATTTGTTGCTGATACTTTATAGATTCTGTAATGCTTCCGTTTGACCGTTACAAACATAATGATAAAATAAGTATATCTTCAACTACTGAATGGTACATTTTAAAAGAAAATCTGTACAAGTTGCTCGGAAAAGAATTATTTTAATTATGGCAACATTGTACTACAAATAATTTAATAAATAAAGAAATGAAAAATAAAAACAAAATGAAATGAATGTCATATATAAATATTACGTGTGATTTAATATATTTAATTACTGATTTATTTTGGTTTTTGGTTTTTGGTTTTTTTTCTTTTTTGGTTTTTCGGGTTTTCTTGTTTTTGCTAAATATTCAAATGTCGAAATTTCTTTGTTAAATTGTTAAATGTATTTTTTTCAAAAATATTTTAATATGGAAATTGTGAAGATAAATTTATCGTTTGCGATTATCAATTTATTAATAATTGTATGTATATATGTATATATATATACTTACACATAAAATGAATTGAATTACATATTTATTACAGATTATCGTTTCAAGTCTTTTACCGTTAGCTATTCTGTCATATAACATCTATCCAAATACAATTCAATTGTATTTTGATATAGCTGATGGCGTCATTGCATTAATTTTAACAAGTGTTATGTTAATAAGCGTTTATTTTATACTTAAGAAAAATAATCGTGCTGCTTGTATTATGGTGAGTATACACACTATGACCATCAAACATACTCTGATATAATTTACATAATAATGTTAATTTAATTATAATTAATTATAATTAGTAAAGTAAAATTTTTTATTTTTACAATTTTTCTTTTTATTTGAGAGAAATTTATAACTTAATTATGGGCAGATTGACTTTTAAAGGATATGCCAAAAAAAAAAAAAATGAGATATATAGAAGGATATTGCTCAATAAGTAAAATGGTAATATTCAAAAGGAAGCGTTAGATACTTGAAAAGCAGCTTGTCTGTCCGTGTGTCCATCTGTACGCAAAAACAACAGAGTTATTAACTTTATAGTTGGCAGCAACCTTTGATAGTTCATAAACATTAGTGGTAATTACAAAAAAGCTAAATCGGTTGAAGCACACGCCCACAAAGCAACATAAACTGAGAACATTTCAGTTTTAAATAAAAATTTTTACTTAATAATTTATAACTTGAAAATTGGAACACATAGAAATCTAAAATATTGTACAGAAATTAAGGCCATTATTTTACAATGTCTAAATGTATATCATGCTAATTAGCCATACCTCTTCTAAATTTAACAATTTTTAATTAACTTGCTATACCATAAAATATCAAATAAGATCTGGATGAAGGGCATTTAAGTTGCAATCCCAGTCAAATATAATTTTTTTCTTCTAATTATCTTCTTTTTTTTTGTATTTTTTTTTTTGTAATTTTTTTTTTGTAATTTTTTTCTTATAAAATTATTATTTTACTGTAACATCCTTTTTTTCTTTAGTATATTATCCTGGGCATTATTTGCGCAGCTATTTTTTTACAAAGTTTTAGCTATAAATTAGCTCATACATTGCCAAAATCACCAAGTAATCTTAAATTAGCTTTTCAAAAGGGTAATTTAACTACTACGGAATTAGATGTAAGTGCCACATTTATACATTGGAATTTAAATTCTGAATTAATTTAAGAATTATCTAAATGAATTGTCTGCCTTCATTACGTTCTCTTTATCTATTTTAGTTTCATTGTTGTGGACTTAATGGCTATAAGGATTATGAAGAAATTAAATTACCAATACCACCAAGTTGTTGCTCAAAAATTACAGTGCATACATGTGAAATAAATGAATTAAGAAATGTACCTGGTTGTTATAAAGCCACAGAGAGATACATGATAAATCAATCAATTGGAATAACTATATTTATGATTCTATTTATATTAGAATCAACTGGAATAGGTTTAAGTTTATATTTATTAAGGAAAATAACAAATAATCAAACAAATAATCAAACTGAAATTTCAAGCCAGAATCAACCACAAAAACAAAAGGCTACTGAACATGCTACGCATAATTTAAACGTACACTAATTAACCAAATTGATATGGTTTGTTAAAACCGTATATCACTTCTAGAATAGATGGTAGATAAATTTGTACGGATATATGTAATGCCCAGAAGGAGTTGAGATAGATCCAGTCATGTCAAAGTTTAATAAAATATTAGTTTTCGTCAAAATTAAGTCAAAATTGTCTCCATATTTTCCTAAATGAAACCTTTTTTTCGAGATAGGCTTTATATGGGCAGATGTCTTACAAAATAGTTCGATTCTAAACAATTTCATCTCTGCGTAATAAATTTCATGAAACGTTCTCAATAATTGCGACTTGTAGTTTGATAACAGACAGACAGACATACAGGCAGATACACAGGCAGATACACAGGCAGATACAGGCTGATAGATAGCCAGACAGATTTATATTGGATTAGAGATTGAGTTCTGAGTTGAAGGGTCTATCTGAACTCCTTTTACATGTTACATACCCCATACCACAAGTCGTTTGGGGGTATAAAAAGTAGGACTAGCAAACTCATTTTAAAATACCTCTCCCTTTTACACTATCTCTCACTCTCTCCTGCTTTCTCTACTTCGATATTTAACTTAATTTAAATTATTTAAATTATTTAAGAAATCTAAAGCGTCTGAGATTCTTATGTTTTATACTTTTGATGGGAACTTGTTGGATATTACAAGAAAAACAATTTTGATCTAAATTTTAGCAATTGCTTGTATACAATAAACAATTGATAATGGACAACAAACAGGTAGATGGGTGCCAATTGTGCCGCTTATCATTCATCTTTCATTCATGTATCATAAATAAATTGCTATAGAGAAAATATCAACAGTAAGTAGAGCAGCAAAAATAATAATAATAATAATAGCAACAACAACAACTAACTACTACTACTACTGCAACTACAACAACAACAACAACAACAACAACAACAAAACACAAAAAATAATATATAATAATAATAATAATAATAATAATAATAATAATAATAATAATAATAATAATAATAATAATAACAACAACAACAATAGTAACAGCAACATTATTATTATTGGTGACTTGTTTTATTTTTAGAGTGCAATCAATATGCAATTATTTATATGTGTGCGTGATAATTTATTTAATTTTTTCCTACATTTTTTTTCTTTTGCCCTTTTCCTCACGCCACAATAGCTTAAGTAATTTATAATACTTAAACAGAGGTGGCCAACTCTAAACACATACAAATAACACTTTCATTGTATTGGAAAAAATTTCTGAAAAATATATAAAAATTTTGTTTGCAATTTTTCATAAAAAATATTTATGAAAATCGCGCATTAACATTGATGCCAAAAATTAAAAAATAGTAAAGATAAGTGAGGACTTTTTAAATAGAAATTGCAAGACTCAGACACTCAACCCTATGCCATCTCTTTTTCGTAAAAAATTAAAGTTAAAAATAAAATTTTCGTATAAGAAGTTTCTTCGATATAATAATTATTTCTGGAGAATAATTATAAAAATGATACAATCTTGCAGTTTGCATCAAGATCTGCCCATTTTTTATGATAATCTGTAATCTCATAATATATTAAATAAAAAGAAGAATGAAGAAGGTAGCAAGACTGAACATTTTATTGCTCAGTATAATCCATATAAATCGCAGATGTTGCAGCATTTTATCATTTACAAAAACAACAATAGAAAATAATATCGATGTGAATTATTGGAGTTTATCCAAACAAAAAAAAAAAAGTTTCAAAAATATAAAAAAAATAAAACTATTAAATGAGCCGGCTCATTTAATTATAACCACAGATGGCATATAAGATTGTGGTCTATACAAATGTCTAAAAGTTTTACATAATTATTATTGTAATGGTTTCATTTTCATATGATGATCTTTTAATTGAATAATCATTTCTCTCAATTGATAATGTCAATTTTGTGAGTCCACAAAAAGTGCACTATCGTTTGGCCAATACAGATGATATTACATATATTTATATATATATATATATATATATATATATATATATATATATATATATATATATATTATATATATATGTATGATGTATGTATATATTTTACATATATATTTCCCATTTATAGAATACGGAAGATAGAGCGAAAGCTATAGTTCAAGGTTATACAGAACTCATGCTCATGCTCATGCTCATGCTCATGCTTTTATTCATGCTTGTAGTCATACTCATACTTACATGGTTACATATCGCATAAAATCATTTTGTTGGATTTTTAATTAATACAAAAAAAAACACACACACATGCACACATCTATATATTCATTTAAATCTATCTTATCTATGGGAAAAAAAAAAAAATTCTATCAAAAGCAAAGAAAAAACTTTTAAAAAATGAAAAAGAAAAAGAATCGAAAAACTCAAAGAAGAAAATTTGCAAATTAAGATTACAAAATAAATCCTTACATTTGGATCGAATTATTATAATTATATATATAGAACTTTAGATTTACACAACGAAAAATATTATAATTGATCAATCGAAAGCGATCGACATTCTAAACATTTTACATTATCACTCATATCATTTGATTAAAATGTGATCAAAGCAAAAGAAAAAAAAATTGATTAAAAAAGAAAGAATAAGAAGAAGAAATAGATGCATGGAAAGCATTCCATAGAAGTAGACTGATTTCGAAAAGTTTATTCTACATGGAATAAAAATATTAAAGCAATCTGTATCAAATATTTTCATAATTTGTATAAATTTCCAAAAAGTTACTTTTTTGGTCCATTTGAAAGCATTTCTCAAAAAAAAAAAAAAAGAAAAACGACTTCAAATTGGAGATAATACTCATAAGAAGAAGATGAAGAAAAAGAAGAAGAAATGATATGATTGTTATTACTTATTAAAAATGCCCATAAAAATCTTTATAAACTTTTCATTTCATTTCATCGGATAACTTGGCAATGGTATTGCAATTACATGGCTTAATTTGTTATGAAACTGCAGATGAAAGAGCTGAGCAAACAATTTGGACAACTTAAATTGTATTAGAAAGTAAATTTGAATCGTTCGATGTAAAAAAAAATAAACAGATCCATCTGAAATTTTGTACGCAACAACAGCGTGGCAGGTTTTAAAAACGTATCAGATCACTCTAAGTGATCTGATACGTAGGAGAATGGCAAAGTGGCCAAATTAAAAACTTGTCAAACATATGAACTTTAGATAATTAATTTAGGTTTACGAGAAAATATCTATTTGGAATAATTGAATGGTATTTTTTTTGTTTTTTTTTTTTTTTTTTTTTGTATAATTTTTACAATAACAATTTCAATTGATTTTCACATGCAGTGAGTGACAATCGTTTATCATAAATAGATGGAAATATATTTATCATTATTTATTGTTTACACTTTTACGTTGCTTCATTTTGTTTTTGCAAAATTCTCTTTTTTGCTTTTCTTTTTTCAGTGACTCAGAAATATGTGTGCGTTTCTTTTTTTTTTTTTTTTTTTTTTGTGGCGTCAAATATATGTATGTCTAACTATTTACAGCTCTCTAACTAACTCAAACTATGTTATTATTATTATTATTACATTTCAAAATTTCTCTAATAAGGATTTTACAGTATTTGTAGAGTTTGTGTAGTGTGTGTATTGTCTTTGTGTTTAAACATAAAGAAGAAATAAAAAAAATAAAAATAACAATAAGAAAATTATTTATGCCGTTAACTAAACAAAAATTGTAGTTTTCTATGTTTTAACATCTGGATTATAACTGTAAATAAGATTACACGCACAAGCGCACATAAATATGCAAGCAATATCTCTTAAATAAACGATTGCTAAGAAAAATAAAAAAACAACAACAAAACAACATAAAGAAAAAAAAGCAAAAAATAAAATTATATAAAAAATAAAAGAAAAAAAAAAAGTTAAATAAAATTCAGATTATGAATCATATAATATAAACATTGAGTTTACAATTACACACACAAAAACAAAAAACAAAAAAAAAAAGAAGAAAAATTGAGGTTTCGTTATCGGCTTCTTTTTTTTTTTCATATGATCTACAAATAGTAGCACTCTTTGAGGGTAAATAGCAATAAGTAAAATATTAAATTTATGTAATGGACCATGGTCATTATATACCAGAACATAAATTGAATTATATTAAAAAAAAAAAAAAACATATTTAGAATTTAATATTGATACCTTCAGATATATTCATGTAACTTGATTCAATTACCACACATGGCTGGACAGACAAAGAGAAATATCTAAATCGATTCAGAATTTGATGCTAATCAAGAATATTTATACTTTATAGGATCTACGAGGCTTCTTTTTAGACGTTACAAACATGATAACAAAATGAGTATAACCACATTCTCTATTTGCAAAGAATGTAAGAATCTAAAAATCTATTTTTACAATGCATCGACTTTTTCTTACAATCATTTGTCAAGATATCTAAGAATAAATCGGTGTAAGTAAAAAGTTGACGGAATGAAAAATTATAACTTGAAAATTAATTAAAATCGTATAAATTGTAATAATTTCTCGTTTGGCCTAATAATTTCAATTTTCAAAAAAAAAAAAACAAAAAAACAAAAAAACTAACTGAAGAAGACATTATTTTATTTATACAAATTCGTTGATAATTCTAATTGGCTATAAATCGTAAATCGTAAACTGTTTGCATAGAAGGAAAATATGTAAGGAATGTGTAAAAATTTAAATATATAGACAAATAGACGATTAGATGATTAGAATTGTTATGTGTATGATGATAACGATGAATGATGCTTATGAAATATTTTGATAAAAAATTATTATTATTTTTTTGTAATAGATAATTCATGAGATGCGTCATTTTCTTAATGTAACTTTATTATTCTTATTTATCTTGATTTAAGTGAAGGGCAGTCAGCCTTTTTAAAATTTATTATCAAAATATAATGTAAAGAATGTTGAAAAGAATGTTTAATGTATTTGTATTAGATAAGAAATGAAATTAGATTTATAGTTTATTATAACCAAAAATTTAGATGGATTAAACATTTTAAATATGATCGAATTTATATTGTTGTTGATATTAAATTAGTTTAGAAAGAAATTATATTAATCTTTGAGGGAAATTATATTGAACCAAAGCATTATTTTAAAATGTAATTGGATTTTGTTAAATAACTTTTCTTTTGTTTTTGTTATTTTTTTTTTTTTGTTTTTTTGGAATTTCCAAAGATTTTATATTATAAATCAATTGTCTTATTTTATACTACTTCTCTGTAAATCATCCAAATTTATCTTTTTCAAAATCTGGTTCATACTTTTTATTCTCAGAATTTTTTTTTTTATTTTTTGTTGGTTTTTTTTAAATCTTTCGATATAAGAAATTTATCTTGTCATGTTAGATTTAGATTGATGGATTATATTTTGTCTTTATTTTTTATTTATTTTTTGCTTTCATATATTTTTTTTTAAATACTTAAATACTTAATAAATAATTAACAATAGAAAATACGAAGAAATTAGTTAACAAACAAACTATTTGAATTTTATATTTATATAAAAAATGTTGTAAATGTAAATGGAGATTTCTTCTTATGCCATCATTGATGTAAGTGTTTAAAAAAAAAAAAAATTAGTCCAAACACACATACACACACATATATACATTACTTCATAGGACGATTTCAAGCTGAAGCTCCAAATTTTTTCCATTTTCCTTATTTTTTTTTTATTTTTTTATTTTTAATTTTTTTTTTTTTTTGGTTGATAACAAACATTAGTTGTGAAAGAAAATTCAATAAATTTGAGTAAGCCGGCATAAATTAGCCTTTTTTAACATGAAGAAAATTTATTAAAAAACAAAGAATTTTATTTCCATTAAAATTAAAAAGTAATAAAAAAAAAATAAAAAAAATATTAACTTTTTGATAGATCTATTTGCTTTGCATTCAATGATTGGAGAATATAAAAAAAAAAAAAAAGAAAATGATTTTCATTTGATAAAATATAAAAAATGATAAAGAAAATTTGATAAAAATTAAGAAAACATGGCCATAGAAAATATAGAATCAGTTAATTATTATAAATTACAACTGGAAAATGTTTCTTTGTTCATTATTTCTATGCGTTTTTTATAGGGCTATTGCAAAGTCTTGTTTTCATTTTATGTCAAAATGTGTTTTGCTTAAAAATTCTAAAAAATTTTTCATTTTGTTATCAATGCATGTTTGCATCTTAATCAATAAAATATTTATTTTCAAGTTTTGATTGTGTAGTAAAATTTTTAATGTTTATGCTTAAAAACAGTTTTTCCACTTAACTTCACAACTAAGTTCTTACTTTTTGTTGTTTTTTTTTTGTTTTGTTTTGTTTTGTTTTGTTTTGAGATTTTTTCAATGTTACTTTTTTTAGTTGTGTCTTATCACATTTCTTTGATAAACAAATTTGTCATCTATTTTAGACAAATTATTGAAGAGTTTATGATTTAAACTTTGACCTTGAAAATTTTAAAGAAGAGAAGAAGCAAACAAAATCCAAATGAAATTCAAGTAAATAATTTTCAAAAGGCTTTTAATGCTGGCTTATTCAATACTCTATGCACACTCCGCACTATTTCAAGGCGCTATATAAAAATATATTAACTGTAGCAAGCTTTTAGGAGAGAGCTAAAAGAAAAGTTGAATAGTTTAGTAAGTAAGAACTACCACCATCAGACGTATGATGATGGCTTAGGGCCCTCAGGGCTTTGTAAAGCCCTTTAACTTTCGCAAAGAATTCTTTATTTTGATGCTTTTTAACTCCTCTATAAACGCATTCTTTGAACTTTAACTTTTCTCATTAGCTATAAGAAAAGGAAGGTACACGTTTAATCGGACTTTAAACATTTCATTTGACAATTTAGAAATTTGATCACTTTAATTTCAGTGAACTTAACTAAATCATTTATGAAACATTTCAACACGAAATAGTTATTAAAATCGAAGGTACTTTAACATCGATCAGGGCCGTCCTTTTTTCCATACAATAATTTGTTTTTAAAAAAAATCTTATAGAAGAAGTGATCGTAAAAATGGTTCAATATTAAACATTTTCAATGCCAAATTTCATTAAAATACCTTAAAAATTGCGAATTGTAACTTGAAGACAGACGGACAGACAGATAGGTAAGTAGGCTTAAATTGAATTAGCAAGTGAGTTCTGAGTTAATCGGCATACAAAAAGATGGCGTCCATCTGAAATTCTTCCAGGTGTTACAAACATCTGCCCAAACTTATAATAACCTGCACTTCATGGTGTTTAGGTTTTAATGAGAGTGAAACACTGCTCACTTTATCGCAGACAATTTACCATACCTGCTTCATATAACCTAGTTAGAAAGAGAAAGAAATATAAATAATTAAAGAAAATGTTTTGCAAATAAGAGAAAAATAAAGCAGCAATTATGTAACGCCCACACATTTACACACATTCATCAATATATCAAAAAAAAATAAATAAATAAGCAAAAAAAAAAAAAAAACAATGAAGAAGATTATAAAAAATAAATTAAACAAAAATTGATTTTTTCTCAAAGTTGCTTTTATTATATTTATTATTTTATTGCTAATTATATATTTGGCTGATGCCAACTGATGTATACCCATCATCCAAACACTGTTTAATATTATGTCGGTACAAAAAATTTTGTAACAAACATTATGAAAAACTGAGTATACCTCAATATCTGAATGGTGTACAGAAAAATTTCATTTTCATGTGTAAGCATTTATTTGTATTATGCATAATAAATGTGTGTGCTTGAATGTTTGTATGTTTACATCAAACATATATACATAAAAACAAAAAGAAGAAGAATGTGAAATCCAAAACGAAAGAATAGAACTCATTAAATTTGCTGGTGTTGTTATTCAAAAAAAGCAAAAAAAAAAATAAAAATAAAAAATTCAAGAGGAAAAAAATAACACAAAACAGAATCAGAGGGGAGAAACAAATTAGAAAAAGAAAACAATTTATAAAAAGTACAACAAGAAACCTAAAAACAAAAAAAAACAAACGAAAGAAGAAAAAAAAAATTATGGAAAAAAAAAATGAAAGAGAGATTCATTTACTGACATGATTTATTTATTGTGTTATATTTAATGACATTTTTTCTTCGGATTCATTTGTTTTTTTTTTTATTTTAATTTTTGCTTTTATTTGTGCTTTACATATACATGCACATACATAAATTATTATGAATACTTAATGGCTGCTTTTAAATACCTGGTAACTGACACCGCGACCCAATCAAATGTATATCTATAGAAAGTTATGTACACACATACAAAAAAAGGCCCAGTTATAGGCCTAGATATAGGCTCAGATATAGACCCAAATATACGCTAAGATGTAGGCTCAGATATAGGCCCAGATGTAGGTTAAGATATAGGCTCAGATGTAGGCTAAGATGTGGGTCCAGATATAGGCTCAGATATTGGCCCAGATATAAGCAGAGATATAGGCTAAGATATAGGCCCAGGTGAATTTGGGAATGATGACTCCTAAATATGCCTTCATTCATAAAGGAAAAGTGGAATATACTTTTTGGCATTGTCCACTCTTCTCTTCTAGTAAGATTTGGGCAGTGTTTAATATCAGACACAATGTAATGAAATTAATTTCCATTTTGGTGTCCATTCTGGTTCTGGAGTTTAAGGAGATTTGAGTAGACTAGAGTAAACGTCAAAGAAGTATAACGAATGTATAATCTTATAGAAGTATTTATTGGAAGATGCAGCAACAGATGCTGAAAGATGCTTTCTATATAAAATTAAAGATTCATTTAAGAAAATTATATAGAAATCCTACGCAAAATTTATGTTCAATTAAATGTTGGAACAAATCTACATTTTTAAAAGACATATTTTCTTTTTTAAATTCTTTGTTTCATTTTGTTAAAAGTAATCTGCTGAGCATTGCTACTACGCAATACAGTCGGTCGTCTCCAGTTCAATCAGTCCTATTGTTCATGGGTATGAATAATCATTTAAATATGAATTTAATACAAAAGAAAAGCAAAAACAAAAAGAAAGATGAGGAAAAGAAAAGGTATAAGCAAAAATGGTCAATGAAGTTGCATTCCATCATTTCTGAATCACCGTGTCAAGTGCAATGACACATAGCAATTGTCTGTTCTCCTAATGACTTTGTTTTTCTCCTTTTTTTTTTTTTATTTTTCTTGTCCTCACCATTTAGACTGTTGGCTTTACACTGGTTTTGTTCAAAAGACATTTGTGCTACCGATATATTGTTGATATTGATCTCCATCTGTAGCACCAGAAGAAGCATCAGTTCAGTTGGATTTTGAAGTCACTTTTATTGGCTGCGCGTTCATTGTGCTGCCCACAAAGCAAACCTCCTAAATCATTCAATTATATTTGTATATGCCCTGATATTAGTCCAAAGATAGGCCCAGATATAGGTACAGATACAAAGATATAGGCTCAGATATAGATTCATACAATCATATTCATATATGCCTGTTCCCTTTAATGAATAGATAGCTGATGGAATTCAGCTTCCAAATCGAATCTTTTGAGAAATTATAGAAAGGTTTCGATACGCGATGTAATATGAGTTTTGGATTGATAGATAGAATGTCACGTTGTTATGAGCCATAGGTTAGATACCAGCCCTAGGCTAAAATTTTTACTTAATGTATCAGGCAGGTTTCTATATAAAACAAATTGTGCTAGCTCTAAAGATTTCGATAAATCCAATTTTAAGTTTGCCATAGACATTGAAACCCTCTGGCTATAAATAGTCAAATCATTTCAAATGACACGCCCTCATTATAAACTAAGAAGATTTTGTGCTTCTTCTCCAAAAATGATTTTTAGCAAAAAAGTTATAGAAATAAAAATTTGTTTTTCATGTTTTTTCGAAACATGACGAAATTTATCAAAATCGAGAACAATCATCAATGAATAATGATCAATAGCTAATGGACGGTGGGTATTCAAGATTTTTGTAACAATTAAATATATAAATTTTTCTCTGATTATGCCTTAATGATTCTCAATTTATCTCTCTACGAAACTCTAAGAAATTAGAAAAAAAAAAAAACTAATGATTAGTCATTAATTTTTTTTTCTGTTTGTTTTTGTTTTTGTTTTTATTTTTATGCTGTCTCTACATTTTATTCTTGTTGTTTTTTTTTCTTTCTCTTTTTTATTTGTAGTATTCTTCTTGGTGATTTTTTTGTTGTTATTATTATTTTCATTGTTTTGGTTTTTTATTTTTTCGTTTCTTAATTATTATTGATTACATTTTATGGAAATTACATTAAAAATAAATGTTTTCTTAAAAATAAATTTTTCTTTATATAAAAATTATGGATATTTTAAAAAAATTATAAAAGAATTGAATTACATTCTTCTTCTTCTTCTTCTTTTTCTTTTTCTACCTCCAAACTACATCTTGAACTAACTTTATGCAACTGCATCTGCTGCTATAAATGAAATTTTTGTTTTAAATTTTTTAAAATTAAAAAAAATTTTTTTTTTTTTCATTTTTTAAGTAAAGTTGAGGAACAGTTGCCAAGCAACTAAAATCTTATTGAATCATATTTATTGAATAACAATACAAAGTGTATTCAAACCCTCCCCAAAAAAAAAAAAAACCGTGAAAAAAAATTGAAAAAAAATTTTGACAAGCATTTATGTATGTAGACGCTTAAGTAAGAAAATTATATTTGGCTGAAGCCAAATTTTTGATACCCACTACTTAGATACCATAATATTTCAGAATTTCAGAATATGTTTCAGAATTTGATTCCATTATTTAGGAGTCAGTTGAAAATGTAAATCATAAAAAATTGAAAATTTGATATTGTATAACAACGCGTATAGTAAGCGCGGCCCATTTGCATGGATTTTTAGATAGATGTTGTAGGCCACCGTGGCCTCACTACTTGTACAAACTATCAGCCTTCTATCATTTGCCATTTATAGGTAATGGGCAAAAATATATTTAAAAAAAAGTTACTTAAATTCGTGGTGTTTTAAATGGGCATGTGCGCACTGTGGGCGTGTCTTCTGACCAATTTTACCTATTTTCAATTCCAACCTGCATGCATGCAAGAACTTCTAATGATCCTATCATATTTATGCTTCATATCTTAAACTTTACAATTAGGGGAATGTTGAGAACATAAAGTAAAGCAGAAGGACAGACGGATAGACATATCTTTATAAAATTTTCAATGCTGCCTTCTAAGCGTTACAAACATAATGGCAAAATGAATATACTGCCAACCTCTGAATGGTGAATATAAATGTGATATGCCATATCTATATATACATACATATATATATATATATATATATATATATATGTATGTATGTATGTATGTGTAATGTAATGTAATGCAATGTAATTGAAAGCCATAGAGCAAATATCATTTAGTTATTTGTACAGTAAAACTTTTTATGCATAAACATGCATATCTATGTATACATATATATATATATATATATATATTAAATACCATATATGTACATATAAATTATATATATATAAAAGTATCTATAAATATATTTATTTATACATGCATAAATATAAATCGCTTACTAATTAGTATGCACGTGCGAAAATGGCTATTTCCATACATGCGATATATATGTGCATATATTTATATATATATAAAGAGGTATATATATATATGTATGTATATTTATATATAAATATATATAGATATGTTCTCACAACGAATGACATGCATTCAGTTGCTTGGAAAAATAAAAATCTAACGCAAAACTCAGAAAAAAAATACGCCATTATAAGCCACAAAAAAAAGGAGTAACAACAACAACAACAATTACATAAATAGCAAAAAAAAACGTCTTTAAAAAAGCGAAAAAAGAAACAACTTGATCTACGCAGGCAACGTAGGCAACGCATTATGCTAGAGTTGGGCCAAACTCTTTATGAAGTGGGCTCCGTTCATTTATTTTGTAATGTTTGTTGATGGTTGCTGGTTTTTTTTTTATTTGTTTTTTTTCTGATTGCTTTTTAAATATTAAACTCCAAATTATTAAATTTATTTAGTGATGAATGCCCATAAATATCATGATTATCAAAAATGAAAGCATGCACTATAAACTGATAACATTAAATGAAAAGATGGACGTATAGACAATTAAATAATTCTAAGCATTTAATTTATTAGGAAAAAAGTGAAAAAAGAAAGGAATAAAAAAACTAAACAAAAATCTTCAAATAACAATGACAATTCATTTATTTTACTTTTATTTAACATAGAAAATTTGCAGATTTTCAATGTTCATTGTAAATTTTTTACAGAAATTACAAATTTGCCTCAAAAAAAAAAAAATCAAAGAAAAAAAAAGCTGATATTAAAAAATTACTTCATACAGGTTTTGAACTTATATCAGAAACTTCTAAAAGTTTAATAATTTTAATAATAATTTTTAATTTAATTATTTTTTAATTTAATTGTTAATTTAATAATTTAATAATTTTTTAGTTTCCGATTCATTTGTTTGACAAAATACTTGAATTTTTAGAAATTAGAAGCACGAACATTGAGAATAACTGCTTCTGCTTTCTGCAAAAAAATTTTACATTTTAATTTATTTGAATTTTTTTTTTTTTAAAGAACTTCTGGATTATTTTGTGCCACAGAAGAGAAATATTTAATTTCATTTATAAAGTCAAAATATTCACACATAAACAAATTAATTGGCCCATTTTTATTGATCAATTTGTACTTTGTTCCTTTACCCTCCTTAAAATTATCTCTCCAAAAAAAAAAAAAAAAAAAAAAAAAAAAAAAAAACAATAAAATAAAGGAGAAAAAGGAAAAATTTCAACTAAGTCAAAAAAGCAAAATCTTAATTTAAAAAAAGAAAAAATCATTTCAAGAAAACATTTTATGTGACTTTTATAAGGAAAATGGAATTTTTGAAAAACAAAAATTTTTGTGAATAAGTTTTGATTTGGTTAACTTTTACAATTGCATCCATGAACTCAAAAAAAAAAAAGAAAAATATACTTACTTTGTCAAAATGTTTGTAATGATTAAAAAATAGGCTTCAGAGTCCCCATAAATTATGAACAGCAACAACAACAAATTCTAAATCGATTAAGTTATGCCTGTATGTCAGTCCGTCTATCCATCTACCAGTCTGTCCATCTCAAAAAAAAAAAGAAATATCGTCGTCAAATTTGGCAGGTACATTGAAAATTAATGTCCATTGATTGAGATTAAAAATGGATTATATCGGTTAAGGGACACGCCCATAGGGCAATACAAAGTGAGAAGCAAATATTTTTTTTTAAGGAAATTTTTATAATTTTTCACTTTTAAATTAAAAACTGAAAAATCTAAAAAGATGAAATTTTGTCCAGATGTGAAGACTCATGCGATTTACTAAATTCGATCATCAACATTTTTCAACTTAATCGATATTATTGATTATAAACAATTTCCTAGGCAATAACAAATTACAAATAAATCAATAATCGAACACAATTAGCGTTCAATTGCCTTCAATGTTAGTCTTAATTGCATCATATGGATCCATTAGATATATCTTGATATTATTTAAATTCATCGAGCATATTCAATTGAATTGTATTGCATCAATGCGATAATAATCAGAATAAATTAAAAAGAAATTTCCATTAATTAATAGAAATTTAACTTAGATGCATCGATGTCGCAATATCTGAATTTGAATTGATTTAAATATATCTAATAATCGGCCATGCAATATTATTCTCAAGACATTTTTTTTACTCTTAAATTAAAAATTAAATTAAAAATTATTACTTTTAATTAGAACTGCCTAACTTTTCAAATTTCTAAAATTAATTGCATTTATTTTGTTCTTATTAATTTTCAAAAATTTAGAAAAAATTTTCCAAATGATGCTTTTATTTTGCAGGGTATTTCAAAGCAGACCATTATCAAATATCAACTTATTTTATAAAACGTGAAATATTCTCAGATTCTCGATTTCTTACCATTTCCATATAAATTTTCCTATAAGTTTTATTTTGTTATATTTTTGTTCGACTTTCTACTTCATGAATCTATCAATTTCTAATCACTTTCTAATTATTATAATCATCATCCAGAATTTGGTGATATACTCATTTTATTATTATATTTGTAACATCCAAAAAGAAGCATCGGAAACTGTCTATACGTCCGTCTGCATGACCGTGTTTTATTAAACCTCTTCTGGAAATTCTTGCAGGCAACTTCTTATAAAAACTAGCCTAAAATGGAATGCTGAAATTTTTGTAAAAATAGAAGTTTTATTGGGCTTCAAAATCTATCAAAAAAAATCATGCAAATCAGCTACGCTAATGCGATATGTTTAAGTTCTTGCCCAATGAAAAACCTGAAATAGGCTCTAAATCGTAATATCTTGGTATTTTAGGGCTAATGGACATCTAAAATTTAGTCCCAGCCAACCATAATTTTCTTATTGGTTTTTAACTCAAATGATATGGATAATAATCGTATATCATAAATATCCATATGCATATACATGTATATGGATATATATATATATATATATTTATATATATATATATATATTTGTTTATATATATATAAAATATTATAAGCACATGACTACACATAAATTTCAGAAACAACAACAAACAACAAACATCAGCAAATTATTTACATAAACCAGCTGACTGAGTGACTATTCTTCACTATTTTGCCCATATGAACATATGTGAGTGATTGTTTATATATATGCATATCATTTAGCCATATATACATACATACATACATATATTGTATTTATATTCTAAATAATCACCCACAATATTGTATCGTGTTTTTTTAACTGAACCTGATTTAAAACTAGTTACACCAGTCAGTCAGTCCACAAAATCAACAGATGATATAAAAATAAATAAAAAATAGAAAATACAAAACAAAAAAAACAATGTTATGTGTACAATATAACAACAACAATAACAACAAAAACAAAGCTAAAAGGCTTAAGAAAAATAAAATTTGAATAAAAGAGAATTTTCTCTTGTTACTTGTTGCTTGTTGCTCTTTTCAATAACTCTTTTTGACTTTTGTTTGCTTCCTCTTCTCTTCTTCTTTCGTTCTTCATCATCAACATAAAATTATAAACATGCATAACATTTATACTCTCACACACTCTTTAGAAAAGCAGCAGCTACAGCATATTAAATGAATTTTTTTTTTTTTTGTGTTTTCACTTTTTATGCTATCAGTCAGAAAGAGAATGAGATAGACAGAGATAGAGAGAAAGAGAGCTGGTAAGCTAGATAAAAAATTAAAAAAGTTAAACATATAATTAATGTGATAGGAAGAAGAATGAATTATGAAAAATATCAAAAAAAAATAAAAAATAAAAATACAAAAATAAAAATATATAAAAAAAATAGTTGTGAGTAAGAAATAAAAGAAACAAATAAGTAAAAATTAAAGAAAAATGTGGAATCTGTTTTGTAAGCGGTTGCAGTCGACTTTTAAGTATTTTCTATATTCTTTCCTTCCCAAAGCATCATCAAATTAAAATCAATACGAAAAAAAAAAATTGAGCAAATTAAGAATAAGGAAAATTTTCAAAAAGATCCTTAAGTTAAGTAAAATTCGAATTACTTGAACTTTGCACAAGAAACGATTTATGCCAGCAGTAAAAGAATTAAAAAAATTAGAAAAGTTAAAAAAAATTAAAAAAATTGGAAAAATTAGATAAATTAGAAAAATTAAAAAAATTAGGAAAATTAAATAAAATTAGGAAAATTAAATAAATTTAAAAAATAAGAAAAATTAAAAAAATTAGAAAAATTAGTAAAAATAATAAAATTAGTAAAATTAAAAAAATTAGAAAATTAGAAAAATTAAAAAACATTAGTAATATTAGTAAAATTAGAAAAAATAAAAAAATTTAAAAAAAAATTAGGTAAATAGTAAAATTAGTAAAATTAGAAAAATTAGTACAACTAGATATATAAAAAAAATTAGTAAAATTAGAATAATTTGACAAATTTCTCAGATATAATAAATTTTTTCAATAATTCAATTTTTTCAATTTTCTAAATTATGAAATTTTCTCTAATCTAACGATTAGTTTCATTGGAAAGAGCGTGCTCATAAAAGTAATTACCATCTAAAACATTTTCATATACAATTAAATTATCTCGAAATTTATGAGTTGTTGAGCTTGAAAACAAACAAAAATCAATTGACTGGATAGACAGACAATTGAAATCTTGTTTTAAAAATGTTACTAAATCAAACTATTCAAACTATTCTATCGATTTTCATTTGTTTTTCTATTTGTATTTTTACTTTGTTTTGTTATGTTTCATAGGTTCGCATGCATTTAATATATGCTCTGCCACAATTAATGTAGATTTAAAAAAAATTCAATAAAAATCAAGCAGTTTTCTATGCTTACACATGTTCAGCAATTTACATTATGCATGTATGGATGTGTAATTATATGCATTCTATTATATACACAATTTATACGTATATTAATTACATAAAAAGAAGAAGAAGAAGAAAAAATAGAAAATGTAAAAAACAAAACGAGTAATACAAAAAAATATAGAGAAAAATATAAAACAAGTGAGAAAATTATATTTGAATGGGGTCATATCTTCGACACCCTCCCTCCAGGCATATTAATGTAATATTCTGACATATATATAAATTGAAGTTGTGTAATTTCAAATAGTCATGACAGAATGATGGCCTAAATTTCTGAACAAAATGTCAGCTTTTTATCAATTTGTTTCAATTTTCAAATTATTAGCGAAAATCTGTAAAAATTCGCTTAAAAAACAGAGGTTTCAGTTTATGTTGCACTGAGGGTGTGTCCTTTAACCGATATGGCCCATTTATAATCCCCAGCAATATACATGAACTTGCAATGTTTCAGCCGAATTTTGAACTCAGTACCACACTTTTTACGCCCAGAAAAATATTTACCACACACGAACAAACTGATAGACGGATAGACGGATGGACAGACATGTCTAACTTGTTTCAGAATTTACTGAATAAGAATTTATATATACTTGATGAGATCTCCAAGCTTTCCTTTTAAGTGTTACAAACATAATGACACAGTGAGTATACCACCCCACCACTGGTTGATTTATATAAAAAGAGAAAAAGAAGAGAATAACATTGGCACTTAAAATCAACGTAAGTGAATTTTCTCATAGAATTTCTACCTTAAACAGCATTCACATAAATTAAGTGAAGTAAAAACATTTCATAGAAGTTTTTTTTTATATTGTCTATGTAATTTTCTTTTCTTTTTAGAATATTTTACAAAAAAAAATTTAGAATAATGAGACCATTAATGCAATTTCCAGCTAATTGCATTTCAAAAAATATTTTTATCATTTGAAGTGAAGTTAAAAAACTTACGATTTATATTTTTTGCCTAGCAAAGGTTGCATGTTAAAAAAAAAGTACTATTGATTTTATGCAACAGATTTTTACTTCATACCTCGTTTCAATAATAGAAAATGAAATGAGAGGTATTTTTGTTAAAATTGAACTCTTTTCTTATTAGAAATATAAAAAAATGCTATTCAAACAAAAAAAATAATTATTCAATGTATGTAGAGAATTTAGTTTTTATTGATCTGATTCTGTTAAATAATGTTTCGACAATTTTTTTCGTTGCAGAAATGCAGTACACTTTGAAAGAACGTCTCAAATTGATACAAATTGTCATAAAAGAATTTATAAGATCGTTAAGAGATTAGTTCTATCAAAGCACGGATGATTATCCCATGCATCACTTATGGTTCAGGAAATTATGGGTTTGTGCTGTTGCAGGTCACAACCACAAGTAGAGTAGAGAAAGACTCACTTATTATAAAGAATTACAGAATCACTTTTTGAATTACTTTATGATTTAAATATATCTGTCCATCGGTCTGTCTGTCTGTATGTCCGCGTGTTCCCCTGTCTTTGATTTGAATGTAATTTGGCCTAAGGCGTACTTTCATCCAAAGATACACGGCCAGGCCCCATGTAATGCCCAAGAAATTTTCATATTGAGGAAATTTTTCAAAATTAATCATTCTTTAAAACCGTTGTAAGAAAATCTTAGAGCCATATGTAAAGGTTCTTTATAGACCCTAAGTTAAGACACTGCTTAAGAACGCATAATAATTAATGTTGATTTTATATGATAATTAATATGACATTTATTTCATTGAGCCTAATTTTTTTTTTAATATTTAGAATAAGGACAATAAACTTGATGCTTCTGAGTTATATCTTACATGTAATTTTATTGTTGTTTTATAAATTAACTTGTTAATTACGGGCATTAATTATTCTTAATATTATCATAATACAATTGAGTGTGTGTCCCCCCACCCTTCTCCGTCCATCACCAACCCGATACCTTAAATCGTGCCATATATATTTATATAGATATATATCAGTTTGTGTACTTGTATAGTTAAAGTTAGCAGGCTTGACAGTTAATCAAAGTAGACATTTAGGCATTAAGGCTGTAAATCAGAGCGGCCAATTCAACAGGAAGAAATATGATGAAAATTTATTTTTACATTTATAGAGCTGCTATAACTATTCACAAAACGATGTCTCTTTTCATTCTGTCTCTCTTTCTCTCTCTCTTTCATTCTCTCTCTAATCTACTATATCTCTCTATTTCTCTTAAATGTAATACGAATCTCTTTGTGTGATTTAGATTGTTTCTCTAAAGTAAATGAAATTTATTTATATATTTTATCTATGTGTTTGTGTGCATATTTATATATGCATGTATTCATATATATATATATATATATATATATATATATATATATATATATATATATATATATGTAAATAATAATGCATATTGAATAGAAACATATGATTCACATTTATATAGAACAGCTGACTTTTAAGGAAGCGGACTCATAAAAAAAAGAGCAATTGAGACTTAAAATTTGTTTGACAATGAAAATGTGTATGTGTATGAGTATGAGTGTGAGTATGAGAATGAGAGACAGGTAATGCAATAATATATAAAATATGAAAATAACAATTTCTATTTATAAATATTTTTACCAATATTGAGGGTATATTCGGTTTGGACATTATGTTTGTAATGGCCAAAATTATGCATCGCAAGTTTTAGAAAATAAATATATTCGGATGCTAATTATGATATTCTAAAGAGATTTAGATATAACTGTCGATTTGTCCATCTGTCCGTTTGTACGCCAAGTCGCCTGCCTATGTGTCCGTCAGTCCGTCTGTACGTCTGTATGTTTCTCTGTTGTAAACATTCTTCTAGTCGTTTAATTCGGGAACTCTAATTTAAAATTTAGGGAAATTATAGAAAATGTTTGCACGCCTTTTAATATGAAAATTCTGCTAAATCGCTTAAACGACACGCCCACAGTTCTATAATGCAGTTATACAATATCAAATTGTACTTACACTATTTTTTCAGAATTTTTGCATTTAAAATTTCATCGGCTTATTAAATTGTTTGTAACACAAAATTTTAATGCTTTGAGTGGTGTGTAATCAAGTTTTCCATGCAATCAAACAGAATTTTCTTATATTTCGCTTTTTGTGTTTTGGTCTTGTTTCTATTAGAATATAAACAAAATAAATTACGAAACATAAGAAATAATCATCAAGCATACGATTAATAATAAGCAAACAAACAAAACAAACGAAATAAATAAAACACACAAGCAAAAACCTCATGTAAAGTTAAGCAATGCCAGCCAGTCAGGCAGACAATCATCCTCAGCTAACTTAAAGCTAATTAATAACTAACTAATCTAATATTTATATACATATAAATATTTATGTGTGAAAGAGATATTGCGTGAGAGAGAGAGAAGAGAGAGAGAGAGAGAGAGGAGTGAGTGTGTGTGGTAAGAGAGAGTGTAAGAAAGAGTGAGATAGTGATATATAGGGAAAATTTTAATGCATTCTTTATCCTCCTCCCTTTCACTCAATCATATTTTCTATTATCCTCATTCTTTCTCTGTCTCTCTTTCTATCTATCTATTTTTGCTTTTTACTTTCATCTAATCATAGTACAATTAATGCATGTTAATTTTGATTTCGTTTGTCCAGAATACGAATCTCTTTGGAAAATTTAATGAAAAAACAAAGAAAAGCAAAACAGAAGGCAAGAAATAAATAAAAAGTAAAAAAAAAAATTATACCAAAAATTTTTTGCTGTTTGTTGTTATTGTTGTCTCCATTTTTTTTAAATTTTTTTTTGTACGTTTTTTTTTTTTTTAAAGGCGGAGTGTAATTAATCAGTCAATAACGCGCTGATAAGGCACGGCATATTGAAGGGACTGTGTGGCCCGATAAGAATGCGGCGCATTAAAAACGAAAAACAAAAAATGAGAAAATAAAAAGAAAAAAAAACGAAATCAAATGAAATGAATTGAAAATGTTTTAATTTTATTTTGTTTTCATAATCACTACTGACCTACACACACACATACACATACACACACATGTATATGCATACAAATGCATTTATGCATAAATTTAATCTGCATTGATTTCATTTAAAAGAAAAGAATTATTGTAAAAGGCAAAAAAAAAACTGTTCAATTTTTTTTTAATTCGTTTTATTTGCAATTGCATTTGTTGTTGTTGTAATATTATTATTATTATTTTGTTTAAAAGTGATTTGACACATTTTACGATAAGAATCATTTCAATTCATACATCTGTTGCTTGGTTGAGTTGGTTGGGTCGAATGGTTGGTCGATTGGTTGGTTGGTTGATTGGTTCGTCGATCGTTTGTTTGGTTGGTTGGAACGATTGGTTGGCTTGGATGGTTGCTTGGTTGCTTGGTTGTTTGGTTGGTTTGATTGTTTGGTTTGGATGGTTGGCTTGTATTTCATGATAATTATTTTATATGATGTAAATCTACATGAATTTATGTGCATGTGTATGTGTGTACATGTGTGTACATATATTTGTGTATGTGACTATTATAAGCATATTATATGAGATAATTAATAAAATTAGAAAGAAATTATAACAACAACAACACTAAAACAATAATAATAACAATTAAAATAAATGCGCAATTAAATAAATCTTTTTTTTGCTTGCAATTTTTTTTCATTTCGTTTATTTTTTTTATATTTATTCTTATTTTTTTTTTTTTGGTATTATTTTTTGCAATTTTATTCTTCTATTTTGGTTTTCATATCAATGACTAATTGGGCTTGGTTTTTTTTTTTCAAAAATTTTTTACCAATATTTCTATATTCTTTTGCTTTTTTTTGCTTCTGTCCTCAGAGATTTGATATTTTCTTGATGTTTCTTTTTTTCTTACTCTTTTTATGAATAAAAGTTTAAATGTGAACAATTATAAACGGAAAAGTTTACTTGAAAATTTCTTTTAGAATCGTTTTATTGTTTCAAAATAAGGTCTTTCATGGAAAAATAGAAAAAAAAAACACGGGGCTTCTTGCGTCTTGTAAATTTAAACAAACCAAAAAAAAAAAAAAAATTACAAATAAAACAAATCCTTTTTATGGCTTAGTCACATATACCGATCTGATGGTTCATATGTTTCTATGAATTTTAATTTTTTTTTTATTTTTTGAAAAGGACAAGTAAAAATTCCAACTTGCTCTCATTTATGGCCATTTCCGTTTTATGGATAAAGAAGAAATCGTTAGTATTCTCAGATAATAATGAATGGAACCGATTTAGTTTATATTTAATCAAAAATCTAAATCTAAAATTGCCTGCTTAATTCAAGTTTGATACTTTCTTTTTTTTTATATATATATTTTTTTTGAGGCCACAAGACTATTTACAACAGACAGACAAGGTTCTGAGCATGGTTGTATATGCTTTAAAGGATTATGGAGGCTTGCACTTAAATGTTGAATATGAAAATGAAATGAAATGAAATTAGAAAATTTTTTCATTGAAATGATCTATTTTTAGAAATTGGAAAGTTCATGAAATTTAATTAATTAAAATTTTATCAATTCAAAAATATGATTATACTATTTATATGAAGGATGGGCCTATGGATGAAGGAAAAATCAAACAAATAAAATTTTAATTGATTTGTTTTTTCTTTGCCCTTAACTCAAGAATTTCCTTTACAAAGCCTAAATGGAAATTTTTCTTATTTCTTTTTTTTTTTTTGTTGTGTTTTTTGTTTTTTTCTTTAGTTAAAATTTCTACACTCCAAGTTCAGGATAATTTCTTATTAATAATAAATATCTAGGAAATAATAATTTATGATATTGTAATATTTGAGTGAGGGCAAAATTGAAGATATTTTACATTTGTAATATGACAATAACAATAAAAAGTATAGATAAGGATTTTTGTCAAATATAAATAAGAACAATTCGTTAAAGATGGCTCCTTGAATATTAAATATATTTTACATATATTTAATACCGTTATATATTTTATTCAGGTTAATTCTATGAAATATACCTGAAATAGATGTAAATAGCAAGCAGGCAAAATAAAAACAATGCCATAGAAAAATAAAAATTAAAAATGAAAGAAGAAAACAAAAACAAAATTTTTATTACTTGTGTCATGGTAAATTTTACTCTTAACAGAATTTAGCGGACTAGGACGATACAAATTTCATCAGATAGAATAAATTGAAATATATAGAAATAGTTAACAATTTTTGCTTGTTATTCATAAAATTGATATTTCTATGAAATATGACATTTATCACGTCAAAGGTTAAAGGTATATTAATTTTGTCATTAAGTTTGTTATACCTCAAAAAGAATTTATTATTGCAATTTATTATTGGGATGAGCATTTGAAACGATTTAGTTATAATTGTCTGTCCGTCTGCCCATCTGTCCGTTTGTCCTTATGTTATTAATATTCTAGAGGTTGAGCTTAAATTTGATAGAACCATTGGAAGTTCTTGTTTTAGCAGTTTGCTATTAAAAATAGGCTCAAACGTTCCAAGGCCACGCCCATAGTGCAACATAAGCTGAGAACATCTCTGTATTTTTTTTTCTAAACAGGTAAAATTTCAAGGGTTTGCTATGCAAACTACAGAAATTGCAAAAAGATAGAAAGGTGAAATTTTGCACAAATAGGAAGGCCTATTCCAATATCAGATCTATTCCAAAAATCATGCGAAATTATTATTGTTATTATTAGGAAATTTTAACTATTTTATGTTTATATCCTCAATTTACAACTCTAAAACTGAAACTGGCTCGGAATTGTAATAGCCTAATGGATGGATTTGATTTCGGCCAAATATAATTTTTTAACTTGCTATAGATCCACTATGCTATTGGGTATAATTTTGGGTGTAAATTTATTCATTTATATGGAGTACTTAAAATAGTTTAATATAAAATTGAAACACTTTTCACGTAGCATTTTCAACTTAAACCATAAAACGTCCAATCAATTGAGCCAACATTTTTATATCTGCCTATCTAATCTAATCCTAATCTGTTTTAATCTGCCTTAAACTGTCCTAATCTATACCGCCCTGTTCTATCTTAACCGGGCCTAATTTACTCTAACTTTTCATGTCCTGTCCTCTTTTAAACTTCCGGTTCCATTTGAACCTATCGAAAGTTAATTAAAAATGCTTTTGTCTCTAATGAATGGATAACTTTGGGCCATTATACCATAAGCATGATCTAAAGGTCTTAGATAATCTGAGTTTTTCGTCAAAAATAAAACGCAATGAGAAATTTTTACTTAGCATCTAAAAATGAAGGCTAAAATAAAGCAATTTATAGTTATTAATACCAGCAAAAAATTTTATATCTTGTAATTCCTGGCAATCTTTAAAAAAATATATTCAATTTTCATGATCTTGGAATCCCTAACAAATGACGCCCGATGGATTATAAAGAATTTCAAACGTTTCCATAAACTTCAACTCTTAATCAGTTTTTTTTTTCTTCTTTTCTTTTCATGTATCTTTCTCATGCATGTTATATATGTTTGTGTGTATTATTTTTATTACTTTTGGAATGTCTAATACGTTTTTCAAAGTCTTCTTTTCCTTTTTTGCTTTTTTTCTTTTGTTTTCTTTTTTTTTTTTTTTTTGGTTTACTATAACAAAAAAAATTAAAAAAAATTTTTTTTATTGAATTTTAATCATAATAATTGCAATATCTGTCCTCCAATTTTTTTGTTTTTGTTTATTCTTTTTTCTTTTTTTCTTTCTTTTTTTTTTTTTTTTTTTTTTTGTTGAGCAATTATAATGGAGAGCAATCAATAGATGAGACACGTGTGTGTCATTGTGTAATTAATTTATATGATTTCATCAGGCATTGTTTGCTGCGATTTATACTTCGTTTTCGTTTCTTTATTATTATTTTTTTTTTTTTTTATTTTGTTATATATATATTATTTCGTTGTTATTGTTGTTGCTTCTTTATATTTATATATATTTTGTTTTTAATTGCCTGCTTTTCTTCTTCTTCATCATCTCTTCGTTTCTTCTTTTTAATGATTAATGTTATTATTCTTCTTCGACATTATTTTTACATTTGTTTTTGTTATTTTTATTCTTGTTTTTGTTAAACTTATAATTCTCTTTCTGGCGTTTTATATATTTAATACATAAAAAAAAAATCAATGATAACGGATTAACAAATAAATCCTTTACAAAAGCAATACAAAAATTATAATAATAATAATAACAATAACAAATAATAATAATAATAATAATAATAATAATAATAATAATAATAATAATAATAATAATAATAATAATAATAATAATAATAATAATAATAATAACAATTGTAATAATATTATTATTAAATATTTTACATTAATTAATTTAATTTAATTTAATTTACATTAATTAATCTAATTAAATTAAGATAAATAAAATTAAATGTAAAAGTGAATCATAGGCATAATAATTAATAAATGGGGGCCATTAATTTTACTTACCTGTTAAATATTCATAATAATAATTTCCCTTTCAAAATCAAAACTAAATCATATTCTCTTACAAACTCTCATCATCATCATTTAACTTTCACTCTTAATATTTTTTTCTTATCTTTCTATCATACAATTATTCTCTTGCAATTATATTACATATTTGTGTTTTAATTATATTTGATTTTTTTTATTCTCTTTTTTGAGATATTTGTAACTCTTCCAAATGAAATATATAAAACTATACAAAGTATTTGTGGTTTGTTTTGTTCGTTCTTTTCTTCTATTCATTTCTTGATATTCTTAAATATCTATATATATGTGAAAGATATTTTGCTTACCACTACCATAACAAAATTACCAAAAATTATAGTAAGTAGAGAAGTAGAGGAAGTGTAAGTAGAAGTATCTATTTAATCCATATATACCTGCTGATTTGTTGTTTAAATGTAGGTGAGCAATATCACTTTTGCTGTTACTATTTTGTTTTGTTGATTATTTATTATTGTTGATTATATATTTATTTATATGATTGCCATATAGTTTTCTAATAGAAACATCTGATTTCATTAAAACTTTTAATGAAATTACAATTAACATATGTTTGTACGATTCAACGATTCAGCGATTTAACGAGTCAACAATTCAATGATTCAAAGATTCAGCGATTAAACGATTCAACGATTCAACAATCCAATGATTTAACGATTCAACGATTCAACGATTCAGCAATTAAACGATCTCTATATAAATTAATTAATATACTTTATATATGTAATGAGTTCTAATACTTTAAAGGCCTTATATGCCTAATACAGGTCTATATGCCTAAGACTTATTAGATAATTTTTTCTAAAAAGGTTTCATGCATAATTTTTCTGAAAAATTATTTATTTAAATTTATTTATTAATTTAATATTAATAAATATAATGGCAACCCTATTATATATATATAATACAAATTATAATACTGTTACTTTTAGGTGTGTGTGTGTGTGTGTGTGTGTATGCAAGTATGTGCTTATAAGCATGTATTTCATAGAGTGTGTATTTATTTTGTCTGTTTTATTGTGTTGCATTACTGTTGACAATATTGAATAATGGCAAAGAGAGTAAATTATATGACTTGCATATGTAGTTGGCATAGCTTGTGGTAGAGCTAGAGCAACAGCTAGAGCTATACAATTAATTCAGTCTTCATTATTTGACATTCGTGTTTTTTCGTTCGTTTAGTTTACTACAAAATTTGCTCTTTTAAATGATGGCGCGCTTTACAAAACTTAATTGTTGAGCTTTGATATAAAATAATAATATGAAATAAAAAAAAAAAAAAAAAGAAATGCAAAATGTAACAACAAAATTATAATTAAAAAAGCATAATACAAAACAAAAAACAAAAAAAGAAAAAGTAAAGAAAAGAAAAAATAAACGTAAGGAAATGCATGAAAATTGAATAGTTGAAAAATTCCAAAATCATTAAAACGAAAATAAAGTAATTAAAAAAAAAACAATTAAATAGAAAATTTCAAAATTTTTTAAATTTTATTTATCTATTAAATTTTTGTTGTTGTTTACTTTTGATTTGTTTAAAAACTCCTTCAAAAATATTGTTTTCTATTATTTTCGATTATTTACTCGTTATTTCTTCTTCTTCGTCTTCTTCGTCTTCTTCTTCTTTTCCTTTTTTTATTGATGTTGAAATATTTCAATGTTAAATTGTTTGTTATTGTTGTTAGTTATCTTGTTGTTGCTTTGTTTTATTATTTTTTTTTTCTTTGATTTTTCATTATAATTTATTGCTGTAACTGATTTAGAAATATTAGTTAATGTAATCATTTTAACAAAATACATAAAATTAACAAAACGGAATCCATTAGTTTGGTCAATATGAATCGAAATTGCCTAAAAAAAAGAAAAAAAAAACAGAAGTTTGAAAAAAAAAGCGAAAATTTTGTTTTTTTCGGTAAATTTTTTTTTTTTTTGTAAAATTACAAATTCGAAAGGAATAATTACAAATGAAAATAGAAAAAAATTCTTTCAAGAAAAGTAAAACAGAAATTCGGAATGAACGATCTCAAATTAAGTAGTAGCAGTCATCGTCACAGCAGCAGCATCAGAGTCAGCAATAGCAACAGAAATAAAAACATAAGCAAAACCCAAAGAAAAAAAGTGAATAAATGTGGTAGTAAAAGTGAAAAAAAAATTAAGAAAAATTAGGAAAAATTAAGAAAATATTAGGAACAATTAAGAAAAATTAGGAAAAAATTTAGAAAAAAATTAGGAAAAATTAAGAAAAAGTTTTAAAAAAATTAAGAAAAATTTAAAAAAATTATGGAAAATTAAGAAAAAATTTTAAAAAATTAAGAAACAATTAAAAAATGTTAGGAACAATTAAGAAAAATTAGAGAAAAATTAAGAAAAAATTACGTAATAAATTAGGAAAAATTAAGAAAAAAAATCAGGAAACAAAAAAATTAAAATATATGTAACAAAATAAGTGTAAAGTAAACAAAACAAAAAAAACACAAGAAAAAAGAAAAAAGGCAATTCTCATGGAGCGACTCAAGCGAGAGAATTAAACTGAACAGAGAAAAAACAGCTGCGCGATTTGTAATTTAATTAAAAATTACAATTTTCATATAAAATGAAGAAGCAAAAAAAATTAATTAATTAAGGAATGCATAAATTAATAAAATTCTCTTCATTAGTAGTTCTTGTACAAAATTCTTGATTAATAATTTAAAAATGTTACAAAAAAATTTTTTATGAATTTTGAAATGGGCATGTTCAATTTTGTTTCAATAAATGGATTCTAGAATTTATGCGAAAATTGTTTTGGAAGGCTCAGATTTTCAGATGTTCCGTTTGTCAAACTTCCCTTTTTTTTGGTTATAAATTTTCTTGTTTTTTGTTTTTTTTTTTTTTTTTTGAAATTTTCAAGTATGACAGAAAAACAACTATTTTTTCCAGTTTTCTAAAATCTTACATTTTATTAATAACTCTCATGTAAAAATGAGTGTAAAAAAGACAAAAGAAAGAAAAAACAAAAAAAAAAGACTGAAAATTATTCCGAGGTTTTACATATTTTTTTATGCGTTATAAATTGTTGCCAATCGATTGATCTCAATTTCACATTTACAGATAAACAGATAAAGAGACAAATAGACGGACAGACGGATAAGACAGCAATCGGATTTAAATCAATTCTGAAAATAATTATGAATTAATTGCTATAATAAAAAGTAAGAAAATTATATTTGGCTTTGAATAAATTTTAGATACCCACCACTTAAACATCGTGATATTACGATTCAAAGCCGTTTTCAGTTTTAGTTTTTTCAGAAGTAGATAGAAAAAATAAGCATACAAAAATTGAAAAATAATGGGAAAATAACACAATGGTGCCTTCAGTTTATGTTGTACTTATGCGTTGGTGTTTCCTTTGCCCGTTAATGCCCATTTTCAATACCAAACGTTTTGCAAGAATTTTCACGTAACTAACAAATTTGTCATCGAAATCTCTTTTTTTTGGCGATTAACAGAATGTTAACAGTTTGCGGTCAGAGGGCTAGATAGACGGCCAGACAGACATATCTAAATCGATTCAGAATTTGATGCTATGATGCATACATTTGGGTGTTACAAACATAATAAGAAAATGAATGTACTGTTCACATTTGGTTGAATGATGGATATAAAAAAATTGAGATTAACGCATCTACATAAATTTTTTTTCCATATTCAAGTATAACAAAAGCAACAAAAAATGAATAAATAAAAAACTAATCATTTATATACCTACACACACACACACAAACACACACAAACACACACACAAACACACACACACACACAACACACACACACACACACACACACACACACACACACACACACACACACACACACACACACACACACACAACACACAACAACACAACACATCACACACAACACACACACACACACACACACACACACACACACACACACAAACATACATGCATAAATATTTTTATGTTTACATATAAAAGATACGTACTGACAAATATTTGCCATTTATAAGAAAGAAAAATGAAAAAAAAAACATACGAAACATTGAAATGATTTGTTAATATTTGGCTGCTGTTATTGCTATTGTTATTGTTACTTTACCGTTACATTTACGAATTTTTTGCATTTACACTTTTTTGTAATATTTCTCTATTTTGTTTTTTATATTTTTTTTTGTAAATATTTCTACAAACATTTTCATCAAATGTTTATCTCATTCATCATTATCATCGTTAACATCATCATTATTACCATCATTATTATCAATATGAACTATTTTGAAGTTTCAGAGATCGTTTCAAGTTCGCCTTTCGCTTTTTATGTATTAATAATAATTAATGCTGTTATTGTTCTTATTCTTACTCTCGTTCTTGTTCTTGTTCTTGTTCTGTTTAATTCTACATGCTTAGTGTTGCATCTCTAAACAATTTCACACATATAAAAAGAGAAAGAAAAATTAAATTACTAAAAGAAAAGGTAACGGTACTTGCATAGAAAACGGTAAACAAAAAAAAACTGCAAAAAGAAATCAATTCAAGTCAAATTAGTTGAAATTAGAAGCAGAGTTTTCATACAAAATTCATGCAGGCAGGTAAATTATAAATAATAATAACAACAACAATAGCAATAATAATAGTAAAAAATAAAGGAATAATAATAATAATATTTTGAAGATATTGAGATAGAAAAAAATTGTTAATGATTTCTTTTTTGTTTTGTTTTGGCAAAATCAGCAGGTTGTTTGCTCTTTTCTATAATATGCCAGATTTTAAAACCCTCTGATGTAGGCAACAGTTTGTTGCAACCTGAGAGAGCTCTCCGCCACATGCAACTTTTTTCCTCTTAATGAAATATATTAAATTGTCATAGATATCAAAATTGCGCTCCTCCTTTTTTATTGAGACAAAAGCGCCTGTCAAAAATTCTTGCGCTCAAGTTGATACATTTTGCATTGAACTTGAACTTGAACTTGAACTTGAGGTTGTAATAGAAGTTGTAGTTGTAGTTGTAGTTGTAGTTGTAGTTAAGGGAGAAAGACCCAAAAGAAGTTGCAACGAAACATTTTCGTTACATTTATTGTTATTGTTTTGTTATTATTATTATTAGTGGCTTTTATTGTTTTGTATTTGTTTTTTTTTATTACAAATATTATTGAAAATTCATATAAAAGAGTATCGAACATTACAAAAAGAAGAAGAGGAGAGAAGTGAGAAATATTAAGAATAGAAAAATTGTTCGAATACAAAAATTTTCCACACGAAAACGTAAATGAAAATGTAGCAGTAACAATAAACAGTAAACAGTGCATACACACATACACACATACATATATTCAGATATATGTACACATGCATATTTATATGTACATAACAAAATGATGATAATTATGATAATAAGAATGAAGAATCTTATAAGATTGAAAAGTATTAAAAGACCTCCCGACCATCAGATAATTGTGTTGTGTTGTGTCCGAAAAGTTAAATAAAATATAACAACAATAAGAACTAAACTGTAACGAAATTGAATCGAATTGAATTGAACTCTGTTGTCTTATTTCGTGTTGTATCGAACAACAGAACTGAACCGAAAAGAACAAAGCATTGTTAACTAAACTACTGGTTAAGCAGATGAGAACTTTGCAGCTTGTGTTTCGAAGTGTTGAGAAGTGAGAAGAGTGTAAATGAACAAGAGACTAAAATGCAATAGAGTATAATAGAATTGATATGAATTGAACAGATGACCGAAGAGAAACAGAAATTGAAATGAATATAAACAAATGTATGCACATTGAGAGTAAGAAAGAGTAAGAGATATATATATTAATGGAGAGGATATGGTGGAGAAAAAGAGAGAGACAGCATTTAATGTTAATATTATTATTATTATTATTATTATTATTATTATTATTTTTGTAATTAATTTTATTTATATAAAAAATTTACATTTTGCCTTCAGTTGTTATTCAGCAGTAGGCAGCTGAAACTCAAGACGGTATAAATTTTTGAAGAAGTTAATACATTTATACATTTTATGTATAAATATAAATATAAATATATATGTAAAAGGAAAGCGAATTATCTAAAAAACTAAAAAAAAATTTAAGAAAAAGTTAGAACGTGAAATTCATAAGAAAAAAATTCAAAAACAAATAAATGTGGATTATTTTTTTCGTTACAAGTGCGGCCCGATTAATTTTTTTTTAAATAGAGCATTTTATTATTGTTTGAAAAATTTAATTTAATTTTAATTAGTTTTTTTATTGCTTAATACAAAAATAAAATGAAAGAAATTTATTTATTTAAATCAATCAAATAATTAACTATAAAAATTATTAATATAAAAACAAAATTTATTTTTCTACTTTTTTGAAAAGGTAATTTATCAAGAGGCAGAAAAAAATGCAGGAAATAAAATTTTAAAAAAATTAAAATTAAAAAAAAATTATAATAAAATTTGAAATTTTTATTCTTGAAATATAAAATGGCATGCAATTTGAAGAAGAACAAAAAGAAAATATTTGCAAAATTTTCAAATTTAATTTGTTATTAAACTTGGAAAATAATTTAATTTTCATTGGTTTTCTTCTCATTTTCTCAATTTTTTTTTGTCTTTTTTTTTTTTTTTGGGCTAAGTTTTTTCTTTGCTGCGTTACAAATCAATTAATTAGAAACAGAAATTTAATTAATGATTCTCGCACATTTAAATTAAGCAATCAAAATGAAATTGTGCATAATTAAAAATTAAAATAAATAAAAAAATAAAAACAATAACAATAACATAAAATTAGTTAAAACGGCAACAGTAACAGTAACAGTAACAGTAAGAACAGTAACAAGAACAAGAGCAAAAGTAACAATCACAACAAAAAGCTATAAAATAACAAACAAAAATATAAAATGCTGCAAAACGAGAAGAAAGATTTAAGCAAAACATTCAAAATAATAAAAAAAATTACAAATTATTGATTGAATTATTTAAATAAATTGACAAAAATAGTAATTATCCAAAAAAATAAAAAAATTAAAAAAATTAAAATAAAAAATATTATAAACAAAAAAAACATAAAAAGACATTTTTTGTTAAACAAATCGTAAATGCAAAAAACGTAGGAAAAAATTTTTATATCTATCGCTTTAAATTCAATGGAAGGAATAATCACTTTAAAATACTTTTAAACTTAATTTTGAGAGAATTAATCATTGAATAGAGAATTTAACAATTAATTAACTTATTATTAATTAATTAATTAATTAATTAATTAATTAACTTAATTTTAAGAGAATTAATTAATTGAATGGAGAATGTAACAATTAATTAATTAATTAAGTAAGAGAAGTAATTAATTGAATGGGGAATTTAACAATTAATTAACTAATTAATTATTTAAATAATTAATTAACCTATTAATTAACCTAATTTTGAGAGAATTATTTAATTGAATAGACATATTAACAATTAATTAACTATTTAATAATTTAACTAATTAATTAATTAAATAATTAATTAACTTAATTTTGAAATAATTAATTAATTGAATAGAGAATTTAACAACTAATAAACTATTTAATTATTTAATTAATTAATTAAGTAATTAATTAACTTAATTTTGAGAGAATTAATTAATTGAATGAAGACTTTAACAATTAATTAATTAACTAATTATTTAATTAATTGATTAAGTAATTAATGAACTTAATTTTGAGAGAATTAATTAATTGAATGAAGACTTTAACAATTAATTAATTAACTGATTAATTAATTAATTAAGTAATTAATTAACTTAATCTTAAGAGAATTAATTAATTGAACGAAGACTTTAACAATTAATTAATTAATTATATTATAATCATTATTAAAAGATTAATAAATTAATAGTTTAATTAATTAATTATATTGTCCAATTTTAAAATCTCTATATAAAGTTTTAAATCTAATATTCGAAATATTCTTCATTTACTTAACAATTCTTCAATTTTCGTTTGGGAAGAGATCATTTTTATTTTACATGATACTTTTTTTAATATTAAATTTCCATTAATAATATTTAAGAAATTCCTGCTCTCAAAATTATTCAAAACTTTAATATAAATTGATTGTTCTTATTTTTCTATAAACTAAAATATTTTAAAAATTTAAATTAAAATGAAAAAAATATCAATACCTAAAAAATAGTTGAGAAGAGGATGCTTTACCAAATTACCCAAATTATTCGATATGACTGCCCATAAAAATTTTCTGCATTCTTGAACCAAATTCTGAACACCACACACATAACCAAAATTAAATGTCAAAAAAACTTTATAAAAAAATTGCGCCCTATAAAAGAAAAATAAGAAAAATATTTAGAAAATTTCTAGATGGATTAACAGACGGCCGGATCCTAAATCTCAGAAAATGTTACCAAATGAATTGAAATAATTAAAAACAAAATTATTTTACATTAACCATAATTAACCATAATTAGCCATAATTAGAGTAACATACTTTGAATATATAAAAAAAAAAGGTTAATGGAAGTGAAATTTTAAGTTATCGCAATTTTAGACGTTTATTGCAGTTCTCGTAAATATTTTATAAAAACATTCTGAAATAATCAAATAGAAATATTTCAATGTTAGAATTTTGTACGACTTGCGAATAACGTGTAAAAGCATATGGCCACATAATTAATTAAGTCTTCTTACATTTCTCAAATTGGCTTTATATATATATATATATATATATATTTTAAATTTTCAAGTAACAAATAATAACATCAGAATAAGAAATCTGGAAAGGATTTTAGAAGTTAGTTTACACTTAAGGATTTGCCTCAATGATCTTGTTTTTTTTCTATAAAAAAAAAAGAAAGATAATGAAGATAATAATGAAATAAGTTCATGTAATGAATTCAGTTCTGAATTTATAAAGTCCGAATTTGATAAGCCTTTTTTTTATTGTACACAAAATTTAAATAATATTTGACTCAAGTAATGAAAATAATTTCGTAGAAATATTACGATTTTGGGAATGGCTCAACATTTTATTTTGCGAAAATTTTTATAATCAATTAAAATTGAAATTTATATAAATTGCTAAATAAAGATTTATTCAGTAGCCACTTCCAATTTGAAATTGACTCTTAGAACTATACAAAAAAAAAATCTTTACAAAGCGTTAAGGTATCTAAAAAAAAATGTACTCCTAATTCAGATTTAATTTTAGTAATGTTCATTAAAAGTTCCGTTGTTTGGGAAATATGTTAATTAACAAAGAGTTGGGAGTTGGGAGTCGAGAGTCGGGAGTCGAGAGTCGAGAGCCGAGAGCCGATTAAAGAGTTGAGTTGAATGTACTTTACAAGCAAAAAAAAAATAGTGTTTCATATTCCAAGTAATATTAGAATTTTTTGTCAATTTCAATTTTAATTACAATTACAATTTCAAGGTGTTTTGTTTTTTTTTTTTTTGTTTTAATTCTTAATTGAATATCGACATATAAAATCTTTTTTTTTTCAAAAATTCAGTCGCCTGGTACTTTTATATGAATTATTTGTCTTTGTCTATTATAACTGTCAATAATTTTCTCAATCATTAATCGAAGGTGGTGTTACTTTTTAATTAAGTTAATTAATTTATGTGCATAAATTTTGCTTAAAGAGATAAATGAAAAAAAAGGCTATAAAAGCGATAAAAGTGCATAATTAGAAAAAATAAAGTTATAATAATCACTTTTTTCTGTTTTTTTTTTTGTGTATTTTTTCTTTGGTTTTTTTTTGCATTTTTTTTGCACATTTTTTTTTTTTTTTGTAATACAAAGCCATTTTATGGAAGCAAAAAAAAAAAAAGAATACAAGAAAATTGCACTTTGGTTAAAGTTATATTCTAAGTACCCACTACTCGGACGAGTAGTGTGGTTTAATTTTGAATAGAAAAACAAAACAAAAACAAAAAAGATCGGGCAGAAAGAAAAAATGTTAAAGGCCTGGCTTGTAATTGAAAAAAAAAATCAGGAGAAAAACTTAAAAAATTATGCCAAAAGTCAAAGAAATGCAAAATAAAAATATTGCAAAAAATTGAAATTTGTAAATTGAAAATGAGTTGGGCATTGAAATTGGACCAAGCTGATTCAAGTTCTGAATACACAATTTGTTTACATTACCTACAATTTATGAAAATCTATTAATTTCTGCTTCAAATCTCTGCGAAAATCTCGGTTTGCTCTTCTTTCTTTTTTTTTGAAATCAGATCGCTTGAAAAATTCCAAAAAAAAAAAAAAAAAAAAAAAAGAAAGGAAGGAAGGCAAGTTTCTGTAAATCCTGGCTGGGATAACAAATTAAATTAAATGCATTAAACAGACAGACAAGCAAAAATTTACATAACGCTAAAAATGGAAAAAAAAATATAAAATAACGGGATCGATCGGTCGTTAGCGAGTTAGCGGCCGCTCAATTTCGTTTTTTCTATTCTTTTTTTATATCCATTACTTATATATGTGTGTATGTGTGTATGTGTGTGTTTGTGTGTTCTTACAAGTAAATTACATGGCTTTTACAAGTAAAAGCCATGTCGAGTCATCTATCGATCACTGGCAGGCCAATTAAACAGTCATGCTTGCACAGACAAACGGACAGACAGATACGCATACATATAAACACACGTATGAGCATACATCAGAAAATTTATATATTTTGGCCGTTCATTCGTTCACTATTTTTTTTCTTCTTCTTCCTTTTTGTTTTGTAATTTTTAATTCTATAGAATTGACATTTTTTTCCGCTAGTTTTTAGTAGCGCTTTCTTCTGTCTCTTCTATTTCTACAACTTTTTCTTTATCTCATTTTTATTCGTGTTCTTGTTCTTTTTCTTCATAAGAAAAGTATTCGCAGAAATGTTGCCGCCGTTTTATCGTTTTATCCAAAAATGCAATAAAATAGCAAGACATGAAACCAAAAGAAAAAAAGAAAATAAAGAAAACAAAGAAATGACAAAAAAAAATGCACTTTGAATTAAAAACGTAACAAATTTGAAAAGCAAAATTTACTCTTCTTTTTTTTGTAATAAATTTTTATTTATATGTATGTATGTATGTATGTATGTAAGTATGGGTGTACGTGTACGCTGGTGGGTGTGTTGTGTGTTGTGTGTGTGTGTGTGTGTGTGTGTGTGTGTGTGTGTGTGTGTGTGTGGTGTGTGTGTAGGTTTGTGTGAGTGTTGTGTGTGTGATTGTTGTTGTGTGTGTTGCATATTTTTTGTGCATCACAATAATAATAATAAAAATTCTTTAATGCAGATTAGAAACGGAATGCAAGGAAGAAATAAAAACAAATAAACAAACAAGAGCAAAGAAAAACAGCAAACTGCCATCAACAACAACAAGAACAACAACAAAACAAGTAAATAGAAAATAAAATGGCAACAACAAAATTAATTCAACTCAGGTTAAAAGGAACAAAAAAAAACATTAAAGAAAAATAAAAGCAAAAACAAAAAAAAAAGGAAAAGAAATTTACGAAACAATAAAAATTCGAGAAGAGAGCGTTTTATATATTTAAATGAAATGTGAATGCGTTTTGCGTTAAGTGTAACAAAAAAAAAATAGGAAACCAAACACAATTGGAAAATGAAAACAAAAACAACAAAGCGATAAAATTCCTAAAAAAATCAAAAACAAAAAAGAAAGAAAAAAACGACAAATGCAAAAAAACAAAACAAAACAAATCATAAAACGCGCCAAAAAAATTTTTTTTAATTATTGTTATTGAAAATAGAATTTATTAAGAGTAAAAGTAACAACAGGAGCAATAGAATAACAACAGCAACAACAACAAAATCAATATACAAAAGATAACAATTTTTTATAACAACCAACAACAGCAGCAGCAACAACAACAACAAGAATAGAAATAATCAAGAATTAAATAGCTTGTTCTTTTTCTCTTCTTCTTCTTCTTCTTAGTATATATCACACAATACATTTTAATGTGTGTGTCTGCGTGTGTGTGTGTATGTGTGTGTGTGTGAATAATAATTTATGATGAATGCGGAGAACTTTATTTATCTATTTATAACAATTTCCATACAAATATATAAAAATAAATAATTAAATAGCACAACAACAACAACAACAACAACAACAACAACAAACAACAAAAACAACAAAACAAAAAACAAACAAGCAAAAACAACGACAAGAAGAAGAAAAAGAAGAAGACGTGAAATTAACAACTACAACGACAAGGAGAAGAAGAAGAAAAAGAACGACAACAACAACAACAACAAGAACAAATAATAATATAATTTATATTTATTTGTTTTAAAAAGAAAACCAAAACGACTTCAGGCAAAAGCGAGCAAAAGCCAATCGCAAGCCAGCAACAAAATAGCCTTCGCCACAGCAACTTAAGCTACCTAGTGAAAAAAAAAATGGTTAGTCATAACTACAACTACAATAACAATAACAAATAATAATAATAATAATAATAATAATAATAATAACAAAATAATAATAATAAGAATAGAAAAGCAAAAGCAAAATCAAAATCAAAATAAAAATCAAAATAGAAAGAAAAAGGAGATATAAAGGAGAGAAATAGGAAAAAAGATTTGTTAATTTTTCTAGCAACTTATGCGTACATATTTTTATATGTGTACACATAATTAATAAATCGATAAAATAAAACAGAAAAATTAAAGCAAGCCATTTTTATATAAAATCTATAAAAAAAAAACTAACTCAGTAAATAAAAATTGTGCATTGACACGTATTTTATAAATAAACGTAATAAAATTAAAGTAACAACAAAAACAACGAAATTAACAAAAATAATCAACAATCAGCAATCAACAATTTAAAAGGTAATAAGTCTTTTCTTCAAGTGAATTCAATTTAATTCAATTTAACTCAATTTTCATATATAAACTACTTCTCGCTCTCTCCCTTTCTCTCTCTCTCTCTGTTAAACTCTGTCTGTATCACACACGCTCTCTCTCCATTTCTTTATTCTTACAAATTAAATAAAATCTCATTGTAATTGTATATTATTTATACTCTCTAATTGTTTATCTAAGAATTTAGATCGATCTTTTTGCTGGGCGTATCAATTTGATAAAACGGCATCACAAAATCAGCAATAACAAAAACAATAAACCAAATGAAACAAATATAGAAAAACTTTTTTAAACAACAGAATCAAATATAAAAAAAAAGTAAATGCTAATAAAAACAACAAAGGAGCGAATAAGCAAAAAAGCAAAAACAAAATCAAATAGAAATAAAAACAAAAACAAAAAATAAAAGACTGCAAGACGAGAATTGAAAATGGAAAATCAAAAATCAAAGCACCTGAAAACCATATTTTTGTAATTGAACCTCTTTTTTTTTGCGGTTCTCATATTTACTTATGATGAAAGTGATAGGACTTTAAGTGCGTTTGTATATATGTACGTATATATATGTGTATATGTATGTTTATAGAAATATATATATATATATATATATATAAATGTTTATATGTAAACAAACCTTAAGAAGAACAAGAACTCCAGGGAAAAACTAAAAAACAAAAAAACCAAGAAGAGAAGAAGAAGAAATAAAGTACAAAAAGAAAATGTTAATATTGCACAAAAATAAATATCATTCTGAATTTTTGGAGAGATCATTGTTACCTATAAATCTAACTGCAATTCTAACTGTAAATGTAACTGTAAATGTAACTGTAATTCTAACTTTTATATCTTTAATTGACACACTCAGACGAAATGAATAGAATAACAGTAAAAATAGTGATAACAATAACAACAACAGCAGCAGCAACAACAACAACAACGTATATTTATAATAACAGCAACAACAGTAAACAGCAACAAATAATACCAACAGAGTGAAAATACTGCCATGAATAACAGTAAATATAAATCAAATACTGCCATCGTAAACATTTTTTTTTTGGAGAGAAATTAATTTTTGAAGAGAAATTATTTTTTTCTTAGTTTAGTTGTAATAATTTTAAAGATAGCAACAAAAATTAAAGAAAATATAATAAAAATCAAAACAAAACTAATAAAATTAATAAATAAATAAATTTATAAGATAATGAAGTAAATTAAACAAAAAGGAATTTAATTAATTAATTAATTAACAAAACGAAAGGCATTTTACTAAATGAATAAAAAATAAAACAACAAAACAGAATTAAAAAGTGTGATAAGTGAAAATTTCATGCCATAGGAAAAACATAGATAGAGATAGAAAAAACGAAAGAAGCAACAACAAAGAAGGGGAAAAAAAATAACCGCCATATAGAGAAGAAACTAGAAAAACTTTTGATAAATAGAAAAAAAGGCAAGAGAAAAAAAAGTAAAAGCAAAAATAGAGAAAAAATAGAAAAGAAAAACAAATTAATTACAAATTTCTTAGTTTTTAGTTTTTACTTTTCTATTTGTATTTATTACTTCTTTATTTCTAATATTATTGCCATTTATAAAGAAATTTGTGCAAAGAAAAAAACGAAGGAAAAACCAATCGAAGAAAGGACGGCAAACAAGCAAACAGAGAAAAATAGGTTTTAAGGCAAGTATAAACAGTAACAGAAAAATAAACAAAACCAAAAAAAAAAAAAAAAAAAAAAAAACGGGAATAAGTGAAAGTAAGAAGATAAAACGCAAATTATTATTGAACAATTAATAAACGTTACCAATAAAATGGTTTTTATACTTGAAAATTTAAAAATTTCTCAGCGACATTTATTACAAACATGTGAACAGTCTCAACAACAACAACAACAACAACAACAACAACAACACACTGTTAATTGTAGTGACCCATTTATTTGGTCTGAATTACAATTTGAATCGCCACCACCAAGTACCAGCAGTCTCCTCAGCAATAACAGTAACAGTAACAGTAACAGTAACATTAATTGTGACAGCTTAAAAAATTATACTAAAAATATATGTGCGAATAACAACAGCAGCAACGGTGATAGGAACAGCCATAGTGATAATAATTCTAGTGATAGCAATTTTATTTCTAACAACAACACAACAACAACAACAACAACAACAACAGCAGCAGCAGCAGCAGCAGCAGTAGCAATAATAATAATAATAATAATAATAATAATAATAATAATAATAATAATAATAATAATAATAATAATAATAATAATAATAATAATAACAACAACAATTATACAGATGGTATTACAATTCATGATTTATTTGTTGTCCATGATGATTATGAATTAGATGGCAGCGATTTAATTGAAATTTGCGAAGACGATTCTGCTAATGATAATGATAATGATGTTAATGATAATGATAATAATATAAATCTTAATAATAATAATAATAATAATAATAATAATAATAAATAATAATAATAATAATAATAATAATATAATAATAATGCAGGCAATGATGAGAATAATCTGTATAAGGTTCATCATTTATTATATGACAAATTAAATTGTAAGCAAAGCAAAAAAATTCGTAATGTTAATAATTTCACAAAATATAATCAGAATAATTATAAAGAAAAAGAACAGGACGACCAAGAAATCGTTCATGATAAGATTATAATAAAGGAAGAAAATTATCAAAGTGACGCGCTAGAGGATAATCGAAATGATATATTCGATGAAGTTGATGAAACGAATCTTTTAATTTGGACAAATAATCGTACACCATCGCCGATAACTGCTTTGCCACCACAACAATTATTACAAGAAGTTGATGAGGTGATAGAAGAACAACAAGAACAAGAACAACAACAACAAAGAAGAAGAAGAAGAAGAAGAAGAGGAAGAAGCAAATGTTAATTTAGATATAAATTTGGATATAGAAGTTGAAGTTGAAGTTGAAGTAGATGAAGTTAAAGTGAATGCTCAAGAAATTTCTAATAATAATTTACAAATTGCAAAAGTGATTGATAGAAATTGTCAAGAATTAGCAGCAATAGAAAAGTGTATAGAAGTGATAAAAAAAGAAGAGGAAGAAGGTTTAAGAGGAGGTGCTGGAAAAGGTGATGGTAGTGGTAGAGGTAGAGGTGGTGAAAGTGGTGGATCTGTAAAGGCAAAATCTAAAAGGCCAAACAAAATATTAATAAAAAATTCAACAAAACGATTAAGGGAAGTAACGCCAGATCTATTGAAAGAGATCAAATTAATTGAATCGATGGATGTACAACAGAAGAAACGTAAATTATTTAATTATAATAATAGCAATAGCAACAACATTAGCAGCAATAACAATAATAATAATAATTCAAAAAGTAACAACATTATCGGCAGCAATAATGGCGGCAACATTGTTAACAATGCAACCCAAACAATTATTGAACAATTTAATGCCTCGACAAATAATATAATTGATAATAATGATCATTATCCTAATCATCATTTTAATCATCATCATCATCGTGATAATAAAAATGATAATGATAATGATAATAATAATACAATTAATCATTTAATATCGAATAATAGCAATTTGTGCGATAATAAATTTATACTTTTATGTGATAGCAGCGGTAGCCTAAGCGGTAGCTGCAGTTATCGCAGCGACGATGATTTACAATATAATTATGAGAATAATTTTAATTTAACTAATTGCAACAACAACAATAATAATAATAATATTATTATTAATGATAATATCATTACAACAAACAATAATAACAACAACAATCATAACAGTAGCAGCAATAGCAATAACAGCAGCAATAGCAATAATCGTAATAACAGCACAAATAATCATAATAATCATAATAATAATAATGTTGGCAATAACATCATAATTATCAATAATAATCGCAATACAAATAGCAACAACAACAATCACAATAATTATATAAATAATAATAATAACAATAATAACAACAACAACAATATTGGCAATCGCCATATCAGCAACAACAACTTAAATTGTAAAAGCAGCAACAGCAGCAGCAGCAACAACAACAATAGTCGTTACAACAACATTATCAATATTAATAATAATAATTAATATATAAATGATGATGATAGTAATGATAATGATAATAATGATAATGATAATAATGATAATGATGATAATGATGATGCAAATGTAAATGCAATTGATGATGATTACGCCGATATCGATAATAAAGATTTACCAAATGTCTCAATAATTCATACATTAACGAAAGAACAATTAAATACCTTAAGTAAGGAGCAAATACTTGATATGGAATTGGCATTATGTGTAAAAGAGATGCTCTCACATCCCATACAATTTGGTTCGATGTCAGTTAAATCCGATTCAAAAACGCCATATACGGATGCAACACAAGTAAGTTAAAAAAAAAACAAAAAAAAAAATATCAAAAAAATTTCTTCATCATAAAAATTTCATAGTTATACTCAAAAATTGGACAAATTTATATACAAAAAATATTTCTAAATTTATAAAATTGAGCTAAGTAAAAAAATTGCTGCTTTAGAAGAAAAATTCTAAAAATTTAATGATAACTGCTCTACTTTCTGTTAAAATAGAATAAAAATGGAATAAAAAAAATTCATAACTTCAAGACGTAATATCCATAAGCCTATAAGCCCTTAATGTATTTATAGTAAACTGCAGAAATGTTTCATGTAAATCAAAAAAAAAAAATGAATTATTTTGACCCTGAATTTTTTTTTTTTGGTGGCTTCATCTCAGCTAGGGCTTACTTGACTATTACTTTATTATTCATAACGAATATTAATCAAAATTGTGCATCTCTACAAAGTCCATTGTATCTATAAAATTTTTGATAAAATTTGAACTATAATTTTACTTAACAATTTATATTGAATTTTCATTATTTTTTAATAACATTCTTGAATTGCCGGCCCATACTTCTAATGTCGAAAATCTTTTCTCTAACTATTGCGATAATCAAATTAGATCTATTGTACTTGTTCCAAAGCATCATTTAGATGATTCAAAAAAAAAAAAAAAAAAGAAATTGTCTTGAGTAGTAATTTTGATTTCCGTTTATTCCAAACTGTTAACTGAAATAGCTGATAAATAATACGTCTTTAAAGAATATTAAGCTATTTTAAGGGATGTTATTGTGAAATCTTTTAAAATCCCTATCAAAAATAATAATCATTATGGGCCATTTTTAGCCAATTTAATAAATTTTTACAATTTGATATTATTAGGCAATTTTTTAAGCCTTTTTCCGATGTGCCCTGTCATTTATGAAAATTGTTTTGGTACAATGCTGTCAAGAAGTGTCAAAAATTTTAACACTTTCGATCATTTTGCCCTAAAATTTATTATTAAAAAAAAATATCGTCTAAAAGGCTTTTTCTCATTCCATAATTGTTTAGGGAAGAATTCTAACGAAACTTTGCTTTTTTTTTGTTTCCTGTACATTGGGCCGTACTTCCTTATTATTTTTTAAAAATCTGTGAAAAGTCTTGCTCTCAACTTAAAAACTGAAAAATGACTTTAGTCGATCGAGCCTAATACAAATTTTATGCAAATTTGTCTGATAATTACAAATGTGCTCTGTAAGATTGGGCCTCAATCAAAAACGTCAGAGACTTTATTATTTTATTATCTTATTCTTGTTCAGTATTAAATTCTGAACCGATTTAGATATGTCCGTTCGTCTGTCCATCTGTCCGCGTGTCCATGTTTTCAGTTCAATTGTCCGGCTGTGACAAACAGTCTCCTAATTGCACAACATTGAAAGTTCATGTATGTTGATTGATATTGAAAATAAATTAAAACTATCTATGGACACGCCCACAATGCAATGTAAATTAAAAAGTATTTTTAAATGAAAATTTATAGTTAGTTTTTTGGCCAATAATTTCAAAATGGAAATTTTATATAAAAATCCTACAAAACGACCACACCTACTATCTATCTATTTATAAAATATCAAATAATAAGTCTGAGTGATGAGTAACCACTATATGATGGCCCCAGCTAAATAATATAATTTTCATAGTTGTTTTTATGTCCGTCTTTATTTTTCATTGCTATTTTTTTTTACTTTTATATTATTAAAAAAATAATAATTGCACATATATTAACATGTAAATATTAATAATATTATATTTTTTAAATGATTATTATTATAATTATTATTATAAAACGGAAGTCTGTCTGTCTCTCAAATAGATTTTTACACATATAAATGAAATGAAATAAATTATTTGAAATTGAAAAGATGTCTGTATTGAAATTATACAAATATATTTTAAAGTGATTGGTTTTAAAGTGTATGGTTAGAAAAAACGTTGCTGGGTGGTTGTGGTGGTGGTGGGGGGGGGGGGGGGGGGGTTGGGAGGATCTGCTTCCCCTTAAACATATGTTACTTCAAATATTTTGTATGCATTTTATTTTCACTTTTATTTTTATTTACATCAACATTTACATTTTTTATGATATCAATTCCTCCTTTTGCCATTTTATTTAAATTTTCTTTTTTTATATATAATTATTTATTTTTATAATCACCAATCAGTGATAGAGGGGGCATACTCGTTATGTCAATATATTTGTAACATTGTAACATCGGAGACTCCCATAAAATAAAAATATTCATGTCTGTCTGTCTGTCTGTCTGTCCATGTGTCCACGTGTCCTTGTGTGATAAACATTTTACTGGACATAAAAACGAGGTATCAAGCTGAAATTTGCCAGAAACATTGCAAATTTATTAAACAAAGGAGACACGCCCACGGTGCAACATAAACTGAAAACATCTCTGTTTTTTTTTTAATTTTTTTAAGCGAAATTTTATTATTTTTCCAAATAAGATCTGGTTGGGATGGATATAAGAAATTTGGCCCCAACCAAATATAATTTTTCTCACTAGTTTATATTGGTTTTATGAAACGTTTTGTTTTGTGTGTTTCGTGTGTTTTGTCTCTAGTTGAGGCAGGTTCCGCAAAATAACACACACAATGAAAATATGTATAAAAAAATAATAAAAAAAAAATAATAAAAAAAATAAAATTGAAAAAAAAACGTAAATAATTAAAAGTAAAATAAAATAAACATAAAATAAACAAACAAATAAAACAACATTAACAATAACAAAAATAATAAAAAAAGCAATAATAATAATAATAATCCTGAGTATGGCAGCAGCAGCGATCGTAGCAGCGGATAGCGAGACGTAAAAGCAATGACATGCAAATTTCTATACAAGTTGATTGCACTGTACAATAATCATCATCATAATAATAACAATAATAGCAACAACAACAGTGGCAAACAATAATAAATACACTATGCTTATTTGTATTATACATATTTACGCACAAATATGTTAATGACATTAATTGTTTGTCTTCAGTAATATAAAGTTAAATTTGCTTTTGCTTGTTCACCTCCAGTTGTTATTCTCATACATTTTTCGACTGTTTACTTTAGTCTACAATCGATCAACTCAATAATAAAGTGTAACAGTTGCAGGCGTTATATAGAGGCGATATATAGAGGGTTATTGGGGCATATATATAGAGGCGATATATATAGAGGCGATATATATAGAGGCGATATATATAGAGGCGATATATATAGAGGCGATATATATAGAGGCGATATATATAGAGGCGATATATATAGAGGCGATATATATAGAGGCGATATATATAGAGGCGATATATATAGAGGCGATATATATAGAGGCGATATATAGAGGCGATATATAGAGCGATATATAGAGGCGATATATATTAGAGGCGATATATAAGGATAATGAGCTATATAGGGGCGATTTAGAGTGAGGCAGTGAGTTTGTTAATGTGAAAAGTATATGGCATTCTTAATAGCCTTTTTTTGTAAATAGATTTATCGCTTTTTAGTTTGAATAATTTCTCGCAATATTTCTACGAAATCTTTTGCAATTATACAGAGCGTTATGTATATGTAGCGAAAAGCCTCTGATAACACTAATTAAAATATCATTTTTAATAAAAAATCTGGATATTTGATTCATAGAGATCAAGTACTATTCAAAATGAGCTGAAGTGGTATATTTGATGAAGTAAATTCTATTTGGCCAATATGAACCAATGTGGCCGAAATTCCAATGTTTTCACCAAGTTTCGACGTACCATTTCTATTTTTTTTTATTGCGGACATATAGGCAGACAAATAGACAGACGGACAGACATATTTAAATCTACTCAGTATTTGATGTTAATCAAAAATATAAAATAGTTTGTAGGATTCTCAGGTGTTTACTTTTAGGCATTACAAACATAATGATAAGATAATTATGCCCCTGGATAATGGGTCTAAAAAATATATGGCTTTATCTAGAAAAATTTAAATGTCTGATTTTTAAATAAGTTACATCAAAATCTTTTTTCATTGTGCATAAAATTTTCATGGGTGGACCAATTTTTCGAAACATTTTCCATATTTGAAACAATACTGAAATGATTTGTGCTGCCTTATGATGAAAAATTAATTTCTTGTTGTGTAATATGGTAAAATTATACATCAAGCTCGTTATGTGTGGCTTGTATCCGATAGGATTACTATGATGGAACCATTTTCATATAAATGAGATTACATTGTAAAGAAGAAGAACTTGATAGCCATGCCATTTTTTTTCGTTTTATGATGCGATATTAGGCGATATTATGCGATATTAAGCGATATTATCTGATATTATGCGATATTAAGCGATATTAAGCGATATTATCTGATATTATGCGATATTAAGCGATATTATCCGATATTATGCGATTTTATGCGATACTACGCGATATTTCCATGGAAAGTTAAATTTCAATTGTTATTTTAATCATAATTCTAACACTTTGACTTTAATTTATAACACTTCTTCTCACTCATTCTCTCTACTTCTTCTTCTATCTCGTGAACAATTTCGTTCAAACATTTTTTTTAAAGAGAATATACGTTTTCCCATAATTAGCTAATGAAATTTCTTAATTTGGTAGATTGGTACAGTTGATCTGTTTGTCAGTACATTTATTTGATGGTTTAAATTCCGTCATTCATAATTTTCAATTAAAGGTCAAGTATTATGAAAATAAATTTTCTTCTACTACTTATTCTTCTACTGTTTCTTAATATTGAATAAGGTCATTGTCCTTAAATTATAGTACAAGTATACGCACACGCACACACACACACACACACACACACATTTAAGAAAACTTTTAATGAAAACACTTTATTATGTGTGCGTGTGCGTGTTTGTGTGTGTGCGTGTGTGCGTGAAGTGGTGAATGAGTTTTGCTTTAACTTTTGTCTTTTTACTTTTTTTTTTTTTATAAATTTAATTTTAAGTTATTGTGCTCTTTATTTAATTTCATTTCATAGTACTTTTTGCATTTTTTGTTATTATTATTTTTATTTCTTTTACTCTTTTTTTTTCATTCTTTACAACATGTATAAACACAAACCATAGTAATGACCCTTAACTTAGACGTATTTATATGAGTAATTATTTATTGCTTGGTGTGACGCTTTCATAGATCTAGACGCCACGATCACTTTAATTGCAATATTTGCCATTTTAATAAATCGTCATCAACAAAAAAAAAAAATACGAATCAAAAACGAACAAGTAAAAAAAATTTATGTATGGCTGAAGCAAAATTTTGAATAACCTTCATCCGGGCGTCATGATATTACGATTCAGAGACATTGCAGTGAGTGCTTTACATTCATACCTGCCGCGACGGCTTCAAAGCCGCTAGCGATCTTTATGTACAAACGTACATAAAGATCGCTAGCGTTGGTAGACACGTCACACAGAGTGCATACTACCGTCACGACTAGCTTCCAATTTAAAGCCTGTATTGCACCTTATATACATGGCTTCATCTTTGGTATAAAGATTCGGAGCCTTCTTATTACTTCTTAGCTTAGATTAGATTAGCCCAATAAGCCCAGCCAGCTACCCATTTTATACGGGAAATGGGATCCTGCACAACAAGCACAAATATGTTTGAACGAGCAACGCCCGCGACATGGGCACCACAGCCCCCACGAAGCCAACCTCAATATCACCATTATGGGCATATTAAAACTGGTGATCCCGTGGTACCAAATTAAATCTTTGGTTCCGATCTCGTGGCTCATGATGCCCCCTGATGGCCGGCATCACCAACGACGATCTCATGAGCCACTCCCAGTTGAACAGGTGCTTCTCGGGACTGGTTGCCCCCTCGATTCGACTTTTCAAAAATAGATAAAAAAACTTAAACATAAATTTTTAGAGTTGGATAAAATAATGCACAAGGTTGGCCGATTTGTATTGATTTTCCCTTAGCTGACCAATGCAAATGGCCTTAATACTTGGGCAAAAAATTCAGCTTTCTATTTTTGCAGTTGGCAAATAATGAGGAAAACACAAAAATTTTGCTTTAAAAAAATCGAATCGAAATAAAAATGTTCTCAATTTTCGTTGCACTGTGGGCGTGTCTTTTGACCTATTTAGTCAATTTTCAGTATGAATCTGCCTGCAAGAACTTACGGTGTTTCCGTCAAATTTGAGCTTGAAAACTTCTTTTTTTTTTGGCGAACGGGGAAATGTTAACAACACATAGACGAATGAATGGCCTGATAGGCAGATGGACAGACATTTCTAAATCGTTTCAGTGTTTGATATTTATCCAGGAGTATTTATATGCATTGTAGGATGGACCCTTCCTTTTGATTGTTACAAATATAATGATAGAATAAATATACCTCCATGTTCTGGGTGATACATAAAGATGCGACTTTGGCATACATTGAGTCATACAGAAAAAAATAAATATAAATGTGTATGTATGTGTAATAGAATAACGTTAAAAGAAAATGAATAAAATTAAGAAAACGTGGGGAAAGAAGAATTACGAGATGACGTAGAAAAACCATATGTCTAGAGCAGCAAAAATTCTGTGCATGATTCTATGTTTGATGTGGCTTGCAAAAGATAAGCCAAAAATGTGGCCACAACGCCACGTGCTCATTTAATCCATTTCCAACGTTTCTTCACAAGTTGATGTCTGAAGTTTTGGGCCCACAACAAAGTCAGTGCAACTGGCAGAAGTTTAAGCTGTCAGAAAAATGTATGGAGAAGATTTTTAAAGAGATCGATATAGAATTTGCTATTTATAAGACTTTCTACGATCCTGAACTTTTACGTTTTTTTTTTTATTTTTTTTTCATTGTTTTTAGATTGTAAAAAGAATAAGAGCGAAAGACTCAGCTCCTCCAGAAGTGATGCAGTATTTTATTTTATTTTTTCACAGTAACAGCTTAATGACCTTTTGCAAGGCCGCAGAGCTTTTTTTCTTTACTTTTTTATATTTTCTTACTCTTCTTCTTATTCTTCTTACATATACTACTACATATATATATATATATATATATATATATATATATTTGTATAGTGTGTGTGTGTGTGTGTGTGTGTGTGTGTGTGTGTGTATTTTTATATTGTCGTCAATAGCGTAATTGTTGTTAGTGCTGGTGCTGGTTTTATTATTACAAATTTGTACTTGTTGTTCTCTTATTTTGGTATCATTTACGTGCACATTTCTTTTTTTTTTTTTAGTTACGCATAAAAAGTAAAAATAAAAATAATTTTTTTATATTCACAATTCAGAGAAGTTTTAAGAAATATATTTATCCATTTTTTTCATGTAAACTAAACGTTCTATAAAAAGGATACATTAAAGACACTTGATCAGAATGGAAATATGAAATGATCTATAGTCCCCGTATATATTCCTTAGTCTGTCTGGCCGCTCCTATGTTTGTATGCCAATTTGTCAATTCATTCGTTTAGGCGTCCATCTGTCCGTTCGCATGACTTTTCATTTATCCTGGCATTTGATCGTCCTTCTGTCTGTTTGTCTGGCTGCTTATCTGTCTGTCTGTAAAATCTGTCAGTTTGTCCATCTGTCCAGCTACCTATCTATCTGTTACTCTGTCTGTCTGTCTCTTGAAGATATCATGTTGATCAGAAGAAAAATGCTAGAAATCGGACCTAGCTTTCCAAAGTTTTAAAATTCCTATTAACAATCTCATTTTTGCTGTTTTGCTTTGTATCCTCAATGTGATGTTAAATTATCTGTACAAATTATGCAAAATGAAACACCCAAAAAAATAAGTCTGTGCATGCCCATTCTACTGCCTGTTTAATTTGGGTGGGTACATAAAAATTGTCTTTAACTAAGTAGAAATTTCTTATAGTTGTTTTTCTCTCTATCTGTCTCTCATTTTCTTAAAGAAATGCTTGGGGCGGATTAGTTTTACAAACCCGAATATAAAATATTCAATATTTTATGTCTGTCTGTCTGTCAGTCTGTTTCTCTATCTGTTTATATTATTAAATGTTTATATTTGAAGAAAAAGTAAATGTATGTGTGTGTGTGTGTGTGTGTGTGTGTGTGTGTGTGTGTGATGATTATAAACGGCATAGGGGGTAGATGTTTAATGTGTACTTGTTTGTTTGTTTTTTTTAAGCAGAATTTTTCATATAGAATTGACCTGCCCAACGCTATATTCAATGTGTCTTTTGTCTGGCTCTTTTCATTCTATCTCTCTTTCTTTCTGTTACCTTCTTCCACTCCCTTTCTCTCTCACTCTCTCTCACTCTTTTGTTTTTCTAAATATATATATTTATATATATTGCCTTTAATGTCAGAGCACTTGGAAATTGCTACCATCCAAAGAGCTTATAATCGATTCCAAATTTTATTTCATAAAGATCGAGTCAAAGTGATTTTTCGAATCCATTTAATTTCTGTAATTTCTATAAATATTTTGTTGAAATTTAATGTTTGTTCGGATTTTATTTAGAAGCCCCTCTCTTTCTCTCTGTCTCTTTCTCTCTTTCTTTATGTCTCGTGTGGTATCTGGTAAATGTTTTTTAAGGAAATTACAGGCCACAATTTTAGGGATATTTGAATAAAATTTGTTTTATATGGGAGGGTATTTGGGTAACCGAAAAATTTCACATTTTTGAATAAGTCGCTTAATTTTTGATCCAAATAAGTATGTATCATTCTTTGTCGAACGAATTTTTCAAATCATTTTTAACTTTCTGGATTTTTAAAGCATTTGACCGATATTTTTTATATCATATGGCACTATAGCAATGTGGCATTATAACGATATAGCGATATGGCGTTATGGCGATATGGCGTTATAACGATATAGCGATATGGCGTTATCGGGATATGGCGACATAACGTTATGGCCATATAGCGATATGGCTATATAGCTTATTTTCCATGCTTATTCGCTCTAAACTCCAAGTTGCCTAAACATAACGAGAATACATAGAATTCTGGTAAATCTGAGAAACCAAACCCAAGCAAAAAATCGTCAAGCAGACATTTCGACTTAAAGTTCTCCACATCTCCCCTTATTCCTTGTTTGTCTCCCTTTTTATATTTAGCTGGATAAAAGTCAGCGAACTCTAAACCTTGGCTCATTACCGTTACTCGTGCATCTTATAAAAAAAAAAAAACAAAAAAAGGGAAAAAAAAATTTATTTTTTATTATAAAAATTTTTTTTCTATATTTTCTCGTCTTCTCTGGTTATTTTTCACTGTTGCCTGTTTTGTTGTTGTTATTGTTTTTGGGAAACTTTGTTTATAGTTTCCTTTATGCCATATGAATTCATATAGTTAAACATCACCACATACATATATATATTTTATATAAATATTATTATAACAGACTTTGTCTGCACGCATCATTATTTTTTTTTGCTTTTTTTTGGGTTTTTTTTTCAAAATTTTTTTTTTATATCATTTTATTTCATTTCATTTTCTTGTAAAGAACTGTAGAAATATACTATTTGTATAAATGTGTGTGTGTGTATATGTGTGTGTGTGTGTTTTATTTTATAAGTGTGTGTGTGTGTGTGTGTGCATATGTTTGCTTTTTGAGTGGGTGCGTACTGCATGAGTCTTTTCTATCCTTGAAAGTGGTTTTTTTTATTTGCTCACTTGATTTTCCTTATTTTTTTTATTTTATTTGATTTTCTTCCCTTTTTTTTTATATATTCATTTTTTTCAATATTTTTTTTATTTTTATCGCTTTATTTTTCTTCTTATGTTTTCTTGACATTTTTGTTGTTGTTTTTTTATTTTGTTTGCTTGCAATGAAAAATGTGAATAAACTCAGTAGCGTGAATTAATGTGTTTTTTTCAGTCTCTTTTCATTCTTCTTTTTTTTCCATTTCACGTCTTCTTTTATCACTTTTTATTTATTTGTTATTTATTTTATTTTGTTACTGTTTTTCTTTTTTCTTTTTTATTTTTTGATATTTTATATTTTCCATATTTCTTCTCCTTTTTTTCATTTTTATTATTTTTGTGTGTAAATTATTATTATTGTCTGTCTTATTTATAATATTCCTTGTAAATGGTGATTAACTGTCTGACACAATCTGACACAGTCACGTACGTGCAATTTTATTACAATCAATTCATATTATTAATTAAATAAGAAGCTTTTCATTCATTCCATTGAAAATATTTTTCTAAACAAAAAAAAAAAGGGGAAGTCAAAAAGTTCGAACGGCCTTGCCTTACGCCCAATTAACTTTAAATAGATAGATAAGTGGAAAAAGTAGATCGCTTGGCAGAGATTGTTTTTTCTTTTCTTAAATCTAAAATAAATGTATTGGAATATAAAAATATTAAAACTGCAGGCTTGATTGAAAATGGAAGCTTTAATAAAAATTTTGGCATATCAAAATTTGATTAGATTTAATGTGTCAATATAAATTTCAATACCGCTCACTAAGCTGAGTAGTATTTTATTGAAAGAGAGAGAGAGAGAGAAAGAAAGAAAGAGAGAGAGAGAGAGAATATGAGAAAATTTCGAGTAGTAGCAAATGTACCTTTGGGCGTGGCTCCCCTTTGATTCCATATTTAACTTTAAATGCATTTCTCGTTCATTTATTTGAAGACAAAACTTTTGGAAAGTTAGAAAAAAAAGTCAGTCGGTTTTGAGAAAAGCATTTCTTTCTAAAAGATTTACATCAAAATTATTTAATTACTTAACTTATAATTTTAATTATAAATTAAGTCACAAGCAAGTCCCTTTTTATTACAAAATGATAATTTCTTTGAACGGTCTAAAATATGAATGAAAAATTTTGAATAGAGCTAAAATAAAGCTGAGTCAAAGTTGCAGTTGTAATTAAAGTTAAAGTTGAGTTAGAGAATGGCTCTCTACAGTCTAAATTACATAGCAGAATTTTGAAATTGAGATATAAGATAAAAGATGAAATAAATTTAAAGGGACAACTGGAGTGCGAGTTGAGCCAGAATAGATTTTATAGCTAGAGAATTGAAATCGAATAAGATTAAAGTAACGAAATAGAGCCGCAATTAAGTTTGATTAAAGATAAAAATATAGCCAGATATAGAATTAGTTAGAAAAGAGTTTTAATGGAATTTTAATGGGAATAGTAATTGGTATAAGAAAATAAGAAGACTTTGAAGCAGATTAATGTTAAATTTAGTTTAAAAAAATCACAGTGTTTTGGGGAAATATGAAATCTGAAAGTAACAATGAAACTCATGACTTATAAAATATCACTTAGCTTATTATTTTATATAGGCACTTGAAAATTCTTCACACCATCATCATGGCCCATTCAAAAATTCTAAAAATTTTACATTTTAAAGGCGATTTGTTCATAAGTGTTCATTAAATTTTATATTCAAGTGATGAAATCGCAGCAAAACAAAATATACAAAAATTGATTTGGATACAAAAAAAAATTTCTATTAAATTTGTACATCATATGCACATGCTCTTATAAGTCATACAAAAAAAAATATGTACACATACATACACACACGCACACTCACATGTATAAATATAATAAACTTATTTTATCTATCAATTCAATTCAATTCAATTCAGTTCAATCAATGGTTTAACAATTACAAATGCAATTATTAACAACAACAACAACAACAACATAATAATAATAATAATAATAATAATAATAATAATAATAATAATAAGAATAATAGTAAGAACAACAATAGCAAAAAAAAACTTACATTCATCCATTCATTTATTTTTATTTTTTTATATTTATTTAATATTATTTTCTGGCGCTTTTTTCTTATGCTTTTTGCCTTTTGCCTTTTTCCATTTTGATTTTTATTTTTTATATTTTTTATTATTATTGTTTTTACTATTAAATTTTAATTTTTATTATTTTAATATAAATATATTTCATTTATTTTGTTATAAAGCAACATATTTTTGTATTTATGTAAAAAAGACAGAAAAATAGATTGAATGAAAACGAAAAATGAAAATTAAGAAAAAAATGAAAAAAAGAAAAAAATTAAAAACGTGTAGATTCGTTTTGTTTGTTTGCTGTTGCATTTTATTGCTGAGTATTTTGAACTTTTTCAAGGCTATTTGATTATATTTTTTTTCGCTCTTACATTTATTTACACACATTTTTTTTTTACATTTTTCTTCCATTTTTCTTTTCTTTTCTTTTCTTTTGTTTTTGTTTTTTGTTTTGTTCTTTTTCATTACAATTTACAATGCTAGAGCATTTACGTATTAAATACGTACGCGCATACATACATACATACAAATATACATAAATCCATATATATCCATAATATATATAAATGTGTGTGTGTGTGTATGTGTGTGTGTCTTTCTTTTTTTTTTTAATAGCACTACAATTCAAGTTTGTAATTATAATATATATATTTATTGTGTTTGTGTGTATGTGTGTGTGTGTGTGTGTGTGTGTATGTATGTGTATGTATTTATTATTTAAACGCCTTTATCAAGATGTTGAGGTAGTTTCGATTCTCTTGTTCTTTCGCTTCATTTCATTTCATTTCGTTTCGTTTCGTTTCATTTCGTTTTTTGTGCTGCCAAAAAATTTATTATATTTTCATTTATATTTAGCATTATTATTTTTATTGCTATTATTATTCTTATTTTAGATTATTTTTCATAATTTTGATTATTTCTTCTTCTTATTATTATTAATAATTTAAAATGATAATGATAATTTCATAATAATCCTTTTAGTTTGTACAAAATTATTTGTTGATTTTTCACCTGAAATTTTTGCATGAATTTTTTTTTTTACTTTACAGGGAAGCGTTTTTTTTTATCAAATTCTGATTAATATTAAAATTATTTATTATATTGAATTGAGATCTGTTTCTCTATCTGTATCCATCTGTCCGTTCCTTTTACATTGGTCCGCATAAAATTTTGTTATCAAACACATTTGAAGTTCGTTAGAACGATTTATCAAAAATATTTAACATCATACATTCATTCGATTTTATATCAAGTTCATGTTTACAAAAAAAAAAAAAAAAGGAAGCTATTTTTTATAAAAGAGCGATATTTTTTCAATTTTCATTCGAATAAAATAATTTTCTTATTTTATTTTATTGATATTTTTAACGAAATTAAATGAAATGTTGGAGCTATATTTGAGAATTGGCCTCGGCTGTGTCTGAAATTTTCACAGTTTACTTTTATTTTATTCTTTCAATTCTTCTTCTATTCTTCTTCTTCTTTTACTTGTTCTTTTTTCTAAACTTGGATATTCTTTTATTTCTTCTTCAGCTTCTCTTCCTTTTGCTTCACTTTCTCCTGTTTCACTTTCTTCTGCTTCTTCTTCTTCTGTTACGCTTTATTCTGCTTCTTCTTCTGCTTCTTTTTCTTCAGTTTTTTCTTCTGCTTTATCTTCTACTTCTAGTTCTTCTGCTTCTTCTTCTGTTGCTACTTCTTCTCGTTTTTCTGCTTCTACTTCTTCTTCTACAGCTTCTGCTTTTCCTTTGTTTTCCTCTTCTGCAGCTACCTCTTCTTCTTCTTCTTTTTCTATTACTATTTCTTCTTCTGTTTCTCCTGCTGCTACTTATTTTTCTTCTTGTGCTTCTTCTTCTGCCTCTGCCCCTGCTTCTGCCCTGCTTCTGCCCTGCTTCTGCTTCTTCTTCCTCTTCTATTTTGTTCTACTTGCTTCTGCATTCTTCTTCTACACTCTTCTTCGGCCTTTTCTTCTTGAATTTAGTACTCTTCTTCTATAATTCTTCTTCTTCTACTTGCCCCTTTTTCTTCTCTTTAATCTCCTTCTTGCTCTTATTTTTACTTTTTCTTCTACTTTTACTTTTTATATGTCACGAATTGTTGATACTCCTTTTTCTTCTAATTCTTCTTCTTTTTGTTATTATTGTTATTGTTAGTTTTTTTTCTATTTTATTTTACTTGTGGACAGACGTACATACATTGTCTTCCGATGTAATTGAAACTAACAAAAACAAAAAAAAAATAACAAAATGCATTAATTAAATTAATATAAACGAGGGACAATGAACTATAAAGACTGAAAGAGAGAAGTAGTGTGTGCGTGTGTTTGTGTGTTCTTGTGTTCTTGTGTATGCATTTAAAAAAGAATAATAAATAAATAAGTAAAAGAAAGTTAAATGACTTTTGGATGATGAAATTTTTTTTGCAGATTAAAAAAGGTGCTGCTTATTTAATAATTTTTTTGTTGTTGTTGTTGTTGTTGTGTTGTTGCTCACTTCTTTGCAAATTATTAATTTATTAGTAAATTAAGGAATAATGACGTCACTTTGTTAAATGAATAAACCAAACACCATAAGTACACATTTGTATAAACGTAAATAATGGAATGCCATGAAATGAATGGCAAAGGCATCAAATCAAATAAAATCGCATCGAATCGCATCGCATCGCATTGCATCGCATCGAATCGAATCGAATCGAATCGAATTCGTATTTGCAAGATTTGGTAAAGTTAAAGACGAAGAAGTTTGAAGATAAAGCTAAAGAACTTTGAATAAAATAATTGAACAGAGAGAAAGAGAAATATAGACCCAGAAAGAAAGAGAGGGAGATAGATAAATTAAATAAAAAGCAAGAAAAGTAAAAGAATGATAAGAAGTAAAAGAGGGAAGAGAAAAAGGACAAATACGATGAAATTGTTAAGATGAATATTTTTTTTTCACATATTCACATTTTTGACATTTCATTGTAATTTATGGGAATTTTTTTGATGCTTCTTCTTCTTCTTCATTATCATTTTCTTTCTTTCTTTTTTTTTTTAGCAACTTCTTGTTTTAAGTTGAAATTCGTTTAGAGTCGATAGAATCGCCATCTTTTTTGTCAATGTGTTTGTATGGTGGCTTTGTACGTATGTATGTGTGTTTGTATGTAATTTAAATTAATAACGTACCAATTTGGGCGCATCATCGATCTTTCCAACAAAAGAAATTCACAAACAAACAAAATAAAAAAAAGCAACAAAAAGCTCACAAAAAAAATTTATAAAAAAACCAGAGTTGTGAAAAAAGGGGAGAAAGAGGAAGAAGAAGAAGAAGAGAAGAAGAAGAAGAAGAAGAAGAAGAGGAAGATATGTATATTTATAAGGAGAACAAGAATATGAGACATATACAAAAATATACATAAAAAAAAACCGTTTAAAAGTTTCAAACACACACATGAGCATAAACATGCGTAAAATTCGGTATTATTTTATTTTATTTGTTAAAATTTTCTGTTAATTTTTTTAAAATAATTTTTAAGTTTTTTTTTTATTTTTTTATTTTTTTGTTTTGGTTACACATTACAAAAAACCAGAAATTAATGAATAACTGTTGTTTTCAGTTAATTATAAATTTTATGGTTTGCCGAGGCTTCCTCTATAACGGTCGTCGTCATCATCATTATCATATTCATTATTATAATTATCATCATTATAATTATATTTTATTTTTTGGTATTGTTGTTGCTGTTGATGTCAATGTTTTACATACACACACATACAAATACACATACATAACACACACACACACACACACTACATATTATATATAATATATATATATATATATATATATAATATATATATATATATATATTATATTATATATATATATATTATATATATGTACACACATAAGAACATTTACCATTTATAGAAGAAAAATTTTATATTAACCTTGTTGTTGTTGTTGTTGTTATTGTTATTATTATTATTATTATTATTGTTCTACATCAATTATAATTTGCGTGCTAATAAATTAAAAGTTAGTGTGGCCAATACGCACACACACACACACACACACACACAACACAAAATATATATATATATATATATATATATATATATATAAAATGTGTATATATGTATGTGTTGTGTGTGTGTGTGTGTAGAGTGTAGTGTGTATATCACAAGGATTTGTAACGATGAGGAAGATGATGATAAATATTCCAAGAAATTATTTACATTTACACATTGACAGCAAATTTTTCAATTCAATTTAGTCACAATTATTTAAAAAAAAAATATCAAAAAAAAAAAACACAACAAAAAAAACAACAGCAAAAGAGTAGAAATTGCTGTTAATTTTATTTATTCATCTTTTTCTGGTTTGTTTTTGCTTACTTTTGTTGTTGTTTCATTGATTCAATTTTTTATTCTTTGTTTTTTTTTCTTTGCATTTCATTTTCGCAGAAAATTAAAACATTGAAAGAAATTCATTCGTTTAATGATAAACTGATCTTCTTTAATTGTTGCTATTTCTTTTGTTGTTTGAACGTTTTCTTTTTTTTTTGTTCAGCTGTTCTGTGTTTTAATTTTAATTTTTTTTTTTGGTTCTACATTTCACATGAAATAATTAATTAGAAAGTGTGTCTCTGTGACATTTTTGACATAAAATTATTTTCACTTTAGTTTTTATTCTGGTCTTTTTTTTTGCTCTTCATAAAATTCTCTTCCATGTAAGTGATAATAACAATAAATGACCTTTGCACGTTCTATAACTAGTTCTTTAAAATTGTCTTAAGGTGGAATTGCCTTAAGTAATTGTCTTAAATGAATTGTCTGATGGGTAAGTTTTGTTGGTGTTAAGTCTTAGAGTGATTTTTGATAATTTCTTTAAAGTTATGGAATTGTCTTTCTTGATTGTATTGTCTTAAGTGAATTGTCTTAATGGAATGTCCTGGCTTATTGTTGTTGAAGTTAGAAATTGTCTTAAGAGTAGGAATTGTCTTAGATGGAATTGTTAAAGTGGAATTGCTTAGATTGAATGTCTTGAGTGGAATTGTTTAGGATAGGAATTGTCTTAGGAGTGGAATTGTCTTAGATTGGAATTGTCTTAGAGTGGAAATTGTCTTAGAGTGGAATTGCTTAAAGTGGAATTGCCTTAGACTGGAATTGTCTTAGAGTGGAATTGTTTTAGAGTAGAATTGTCGTAGAGTGGAATTGTCTTAGGATGGAATAGTCTTAGTGGAATTGTCTTAGGATGGAAAAGCCTTAGAGTGGAATTGTCTTAGATTGGAATTGTCTTAGAGTGGAATTGTCTTAAAGTGGAATTGCCTTAAATTGGAATTGTCTTAGGATGGAATTGTTTTAAAGTGGAATTGTCTTAGATTGAAATTGTCTTGGAGTAGAATTGTTTTAAAGGGGAAATGCCTTAAAGTGAAATTGTCTTACAGTGGAATTGCTTTAGAGTGGAATTGTCTTAGAGTGGAATTTCTTAATGACCAATGAATTGCAAAATGTGAATTGAGGAAATTATTTGAGGCCGGAAACTTTTTCTGAAATTTAGTAGTGATGTTGAGATATCTTGAGTCTGTGAATACCTAGAGTGAATTGTTAGATTGGATTGTCTTAGGAATGTCTAATGAATTGCCTAATGAATTGTTGTGATTTTAAGATTCTTGATGAATTTGTAATGTTAGGAATGCTAGAATTTCTACATGATTGTTTAGAGTGAATTCTTAATGAATTCCTATGACACAATGCAAACTGCGAAAGAAGAATTAGCGAAGCTTCCTCAATTTAGACGCAAACCAAAAACGGGCTCCTTTCATGTTTTTGAGCAAAATACAGCATAAACCAGTCCAATCTAAACCAAATGTATGATCTTGGCAAACAATCAGCAAAAGAATAAAAAGGCCCCATTAACTTTTTCTAGAATTTAGGCAGTTATTTAAACAAGACTTGGCGGAGATATTGAGAAGAATTGGGGAAGATATATAGACAGGTAATATGAGTATTTCAAGTAGGAAATGTAAAAGTTTTAAGGCCATTCATTGCTGCCATAGTTCGGCAATAATTGCAGCCATAATTCAAATTTTAAATTTTGCACTTTTGTAGAATTCCTTTCTAAATCGATTTAAGAATATCTGTCCAGTTATACGTCTGTCCATTCCTCCAAACGTCTGTCCATTCCTCCAACCGTCTGGTCCTCTCGTCCTTTCGTCCTTCCTACGCTTCCGCATAAAAATTTTGCATCTCAGTTCAGAGATATTTCATTGAAATTTTTTTGGTACCAAAACCGAACTCTATTGAAAATGGTTCAGATCGAATTATGTTCGGAATTATTATCCACATTAAGAACTTTTTATAAAAATAAAAGAAACCAGTACAAAGTAATACATATGCATGTTAAATATGTGTACAAAATTTGGTCTAGATTGAACTTTTTAAGTTATTCAAAAATTTCAAATTCTTTTTTTACGTTTCACTTGCATTAAGCATTTCTTTTATGAACTCACTTAAATAGCAAGAATGGAAAATGATTTTCTTATGTCTCATTTTGTGATATTTGTCTATAAATCTCAAATTCTCTAATTATTATTGATTTTCATTAATGAAAGTCATTATGGTAAAATTTTTTATTCATATTTATATTCTTCCTCTTTTTATATTATTTTAAATTTATGTAGATGTTCGTAACACTTGGAAGTAGTTTAAATCGATTCAGCTTTTGTATTACATCGATCGATTTAGAAACATTTTCTGAATTGATTTAAGCATGTATATATCAGTCTGCCTCTGTGGATTACCTACCTGCTCGTCTCTGTTATTAAGTTACAAGACATAATTCTTGAGATATTCCAAAAAAATTTGATGTATAGAGCTGGGTTTTGAACTAAAGATGAGCTCTTTTAAAAATGATTAAAAAATGGATCATTTTTACGACCGCTTCTGAGAAAGTTGCACAACTTTAACTTATAACAAAAATTGGTACGTTCATGTAATTTATTATGGAAAATGTGGGTACCAAATGTGGCCCAGATCAATCCATTTTTACGATCATTTCCCATAAAAAGCCTTTTTAGAAAAGGAAAGTCATTATATGGACAAAAATTTTTAATTTAAATATAGTTTAATATTGAAAATGTGCCGTTATTCTATTTATTAATAAGACAAATTTGTTTCCACTCGATCCATGTTTTGAACCCCTATGCCAAAATAATGAACTTTTTTAATAATTTACAAATTGAAAATTTGTCAAATTTTTTTGATTTGTAATTCATAAATTTAACTTTTTTTTTTTTAAATTAGACAAAACTCCAATCGATTATACAGTTTTTACTTATAGTTATTATTGTTGTTGCTGCTATTGTTATGTACAATTTATTATAATTATTAGCAACAACAACAGCAACAACAACAACAACAACAGCAACAACAACAACAGCAACAACAACAATTAACGTTACAATGCTTTCCTTGTTTGTTGCTGTTCTTCTTCTTCTTCTTCTTGTTGTTGTTGTTGTTGTTGTTGTTGTTGTTGTTGTCATTCTTTCTTTCTTTTTATTTTATTGTACTCTCTGGTTATAAACACGTTTCTCTATGGCGATTGTGTGTACTCATGTCGTGTCAACAATTATCAAAATGAAAAATAGAAACAACAACAACAACAACAACAACTGTCACCACAGTAAATGCGATATTTAGTTCCCGCTCCACCTCCTCCCTATACCACCATTCTTCCAAAATACTATTAAAAAAAATGTATGAATAAATAAACAAAATTTACGCTTTTAGAAATTTTTGTGTACGAAAACACAAATTACGATTATTTATTTATTGACGCCTATTTCGTCGCACTAAATATTGCTGTTATTGTTTTTGTTTGTTGCTCTTGTTGTTGCTTTTAATTATAATTGTGATTGCTATAAATTGTATAGTTTTTTTTTTTTGTTGGCTAAAGCAGCAGCAACAGGAACAGCAACAGCAACAGAACAGCAACAGAAGCAGCAACAGTAATAGCAATCATCAAGTAAACGAACAAATAAGTAAACGATGTAACAAATTGTATCGAAATATTGGGGCTCCATCATTTTATACTGCATTTAATTCATAAACGTAGCATACGTGCTATTGTGCATGGTATTATAAGTTTCTTCAAGAGGTTTGTAACATCCAAAAGGAGTTGAGATAGATCCATCTTTTATTATATCAATCAATTTAGAATCATTTTTTGATGGAATTTAAGTCTATTTGTCCGTCTGTACGTCAACTATGGGTAGCAAATTTTGGAGTTATCAGGAGAATCAGAAATTTAGAGATATCAGAAACACTTTCTGATCGGATTTAAGTATGTTTGTCAATCTGTCTGTCCATTTGCCTATATGCAAGCTACAGGTTGCAATTTTAGAGATATTTTTATGAAATTTTGCTGTATGATTTTTTCGATCACTATATTTTTTTTTTTTTAAATTTTGTAATGAAAGAAAATTGAATTTCGAACATATTTTAACTCAAATTGGCCATACGTTGTATTTTTATATAAAAAACATGTAAATCAAATTTGATCCAGCTAAGTCTATTTTTACGATCATTTTTTTTTTTGCAAAAAAAAAAAATTATTATATGGGCAAAAAGTTCATTTTTGAATATATTGTAAAGAAAATTTGCATTGCCTTCTATTTTAACATAAAAAGTATGTCTACTAAATTTGGTCCAAATACGCCTATTTTTTAAACTTTCTCTTACATAATGAACTTTTTTTAAATGGCTTAAAAATTACAATTTTTTCAAATTTCTTAGCTCTCATTTGACTTTAATCATATTTAATAATGTGATGTAGGGTACTTAAGAATCGCCCATAACTGATTATAAAGTTCTCACTTGTTATATGTATATCTTGATTTTTCTTCCTGTTTTATTATTCATTTGTATTTTTTTTTTTCGTGAAGAAATCTGTATATGACCATTCCAATAATGGAAATGCCATTAACTTTGTTAATTTTTAGTGAATAAAATATAAAAACTTCATAAGTTTCATATACATATATGTATATATAAATCATTACTTATAGATTTAATTCCTAAACATATGCAAATGATGACTCTCAAAGTGTTAAGATTATTTTACGAACATTAATTATGGCGCTACGTTTAAATAGAATTTTAAAGCTAATCAGTTTGAATGTTCCAGTTGTGAATTGACATCGTGTCCTCTTTACATCGAAATTCTCAAGTATATTTGCCCATTAATGGCACAATCATAGAAGTTTCGTCAGCTTATGCAGTACTTGAACTATTTAGGCTATTTTTAAGAAAAATTCTCGTACATTTATTTGTTTTAGAAGTTCATAAGCTGAATTGATTAGGCAAATGAGTATTCCCTTAACTTCAGTTACGCTTATCTATGGAATTTATTTTTTATACTTTTTCTTTCCTCTCACTTCACATCTTTCAAAAATTTGTACATTAAAATTAAGTTCATTTTGATGTTGGACCCATCGTTTGTCAATAAATCGGTTTGACAGAATATATAGAAAAATTTTCAGTGTTGTATTTGGTTGGGGCCATCTACAAAATAAACCAGGCATAGACATTTTAAGTTTTTTGTTGCCAAAATAGCATCCTTTATGATTCATTTTGAAACAATTCAGCAAAACTAAGCAGCTTGAAAATAATACAAAAATAGTTTATAATTTTTATTGATAATTGTTTTCATGATTTTGGATTAATTTTCACTTTCACAAAACAAAAATTTTTTCATTTACAATAAAATAAAATCGCTATCATTCTCGATCCATTTAGGCCAATTTTAATTAACAATTTATGCATAAAATGTTTCAAAAAATTTTGAGAAAATTAGTATAACCGAATGGCATAGCGCATTCTCTTTGACGTTTGATTTATTACACGTACATATATAACAAATGAAAAACATATTATTTTTCACGCTATACTTCTAACGTAAAATTCCAAATTGAATGTGACGTTTACAATTAGGCCCATAAATTATAACGATGCATGACTAACATTGTAATATCATGTAATGCTAACATTCTATATATTTTTTTTTTATTTATAATTCAGTTTCTCCCTCTCATTCTCTCTCTCATTCTTTGTCTCTCGTTCTCTCTTTCTCTCTTTCTCTCTTATATGTTTTATATTACATTATATAATGAGTCAGCTTTAATGGTAAATAAAATGGATGCAGTAAGTGATAGTAATAATATTAAGAAGAATAAGAGGAACGAAAATTATTTCTACAAATGGCTTAAATGGAATTTTAAAACTCTTAAAAAAAAAATATCTTTGACTTTATCTTTTGTCATAAACAGGAAAAATATGAGAAAATAGAAAATTGAATTTTCAATTTATCATTTCTTTTTTACATTTATCAATTTCAATGTTCCTTTTTTTGTTTTTTTTTTTTTTTTTTTTTATCCTACATCACTACTTGTAGCCCAAGTAATTTAATGGATTTATGCAGTTATGTGTAATAAGCGGAATAATTTGAATGGTTCCGATATTAATACGGCAAAAGTTTTTAAATCCAAGTCTGAGATTTATGTCTGCGTGTTTGAGTGTGCTATCCATACAAATTTCATACCATTATCTCATTATAATTTATAAAATTCGATTTATAAAGTTCGATTTTCTAAAAAAAAAGTTACGGTCCTTCTAAAAAAAAACAAGTCATTGTATGGAAAAAAATTATAATTTTGAATATATTTTAGCGAAAATTGGCACGGTCTTGTTTTTCGATGTTAAAAAATATATGTAGCAATTTTGGTTCAGGTAGGTGTATTTCTACGACCACTTCCCATATAACGCCTTTCGTAAAAAAAGACGTTGCATGGAAAAAAGTTACAATTTTGAATATATTTTAGCGAAAATTGGCAGCGCCCTGTGTTTTGATCTAGAAAATGTATGTACCAAATTTAGTCTATATCGCCCCATGTTTTGAATCTAATCTCATATAAGAACCTTTTTAAATAGTTGAAAAATTTACAATTTCTTCAATATTATTGGATTCTAATTCCCTTTATTTGATTTTAATTAAACATTAAACAAATTACTAAAGTAGGGTATTTAAGAGTACGCCACCATCGACTATAAAATTTATACTTGTTTTAAATTACGCTAATGGAAATGGGCATGTCATTTGTAATCATTATCTTGATATTTGAGTCATACTAAAAAAAACAATTTTAGATAAATTTTATATGATAAATTTTATTATAATTTAAGATAAATTTTATGATGCATATATAAAACATTAGGCAACACCATAAGGTGTTAAGACCAGAAGGATGACAGCAAAATAAAATTGCTCATAGATAGAAAGGCTCTGGTTAACCTCTTCCCATACTCTTCTGCTTTTCCACGAATTGCAAATTGCTATATAAATAACAAATGTATTCTAATAGTTTTGAATATGATGGGAAATAATATTAACAAAAATAAGAAGAAGAAGAAGAAGAAAAAGAATTATATGCAAAAGAAAACCTTCGAAATTTTTTTGGGGTTGTTCATTTTTTTGGACACTTCCATGACTCACGGCAGCCTTCCCTCCTCTCTCTCTCTCTCTCTCTTTCTCTCTGTGTCTATCTCTCACTCTCTAAAAATTTTCTTTCTTTGCTTTTTTTCCTACTACAATGCTCATTTATTCTGCCTCTGCCAGTATCTCTGCCAGTTTCTTTGCTTCTGCCTCAGCCATTAATTATCTTTTTCGCTCATTCCTGCTCAGTCCAATATACGCAAATTTATTATATTAAATAATACAAATTATATTTCTATGTTGATATAAATTTGTTGACACATTTTTCTTTTTTTTTTTTATTTTAGTTGCACAATTTACTTGCGTTGATTATTTACTTGTACAATAATAACAATACAGCAACAACAACAACGACAAAACCAACAATATTACAATTGGTAACAACAACAAAACAAATAGCACGGAACAAAAAAAAAAACAAAAAAAAAGAAAAACCATAAAAGAAAAAACAAATCATGGTCATGGTCAACAGCAAACATCTCTTTCTTACTTTACATTAATTATCCTCTAACTGAATCTCTCACTTACTCTTTTGCTATCGCCCACTCTGTCTCTCTCTCTCTCTGTCTCCCTCCACCTTCTCCACCTCATTTATGACCAATATTTTTTTTATTCTCTTAAACTATTAAACAAAACATGCCATATAAACATAAAGAGTGGCGAGTGACGAGTGACATAGAGAATTCTATTTGTTAGTTTCATCGTTTTTATTTCTTATTAAACTCAAACGCGGCACCAGAAGAATGATTGGCACACTAAATTTCTTAAAAATATTGTCAACATTCAAAACAGAGCGCTAAGAGGATCGTTAACATTGCAAGTATATCAAATTTTGTATCGATCACCTAAAATCTGTCCGTACGTCCATTTATTTTTCTCTTAATGTATTCTCATTTGATCTAATAATGATCACCCAAAATCTGTCCGTACGTCCATTTATTTTGCTCTAAATGTATTCTCAATCGATCTTGACATTTTGACATCTAATTCTGTAACAATTTAATCAGGTCTAACTATCTATTTATCTATCTTTTTATAGAGTTCTTTGGGGGCCGCAAAACTTAAGATATGAATCCATCATTTTCCCAGATAATATTGCAAATTCTGGAAGACAAATTGACATTAAAAATGGTCTAAATTTATTTGATATATCTTTGTGCAAAAAACGAAAAAAAAAATTTGAGAACAATACAATTTTCTAGTTGTAGTCCAATAATTGGAAAGCGCATTCCAAACATTTTCACTTATAATTATTATTTCTTCTCAAAGTTACTTTTCCTTTTTTTTATTTCTTTGTAAAATTATTACTGAAGACTTTATAGGCAAAATGGCCAATAACCCTGCTTAAAATGTAAAATTTTAGGAGTTATTGGGGACTATTAGAAATTTTTAGGATTGTGCTCTAAATCGAAAAAAAAATTATACAACAAACATTGAAAAATTTCAATTTGTATTTTTACAAATTATTTACACATATAACTCTGTGTATGTGTGTGTGTGTATGTATGTATGTATGTATGTATGTGTGTGTATATGTGTGTGAGGCATATGATGGCAATAAATGCCATAAAATATTTTTCCAGATTTTCCTGATTGTGATCTTTTGATGACACATCAGAAAATCAAATAACAACCAAAATAAAACAAAAACAAAAAAAAACAAAATATCAAAAAACAACATTTGTTGTTGAGGGAAATTTTATTTATGATCATTTTTGATAATAGTAATAAAACGAAATAAAAATAATGCTTTTTATAGATATTTGTATGTATGTATGTATGTATGTATGTATGTATGTATGTATGTATGTATATGTGTGTGTGTGTATGTATGTATAAACAAAAAAAAATATTTATATAATATTAAATTAAATTTTTTTTTTAATAATAATTTTATCAAAATATCACAAAATATGGGTATGTCTCTATATATTGGTCTGTCTGTCTGTCTGTCCTGTATTGTGTTATAAGCTGTCAGTTATTATATAAAAATGATAATTTATTTGAAACATTTCCTTACAGGTGGACACACACATACACAAACACATACACAAACGCATACAGTTCAGTATGTGTTTTACATGCATACCTGCCATGAAGGCTTAAGTGCATGGTACACGAACGTACAAATGAGCGCTGGCGTTGGTAGTCATGTCACGCATGGTGCATGCTACCGTCATGACCAGCTTCCAATTTAAACCCTGTACTGCAACTTATATACTTGGCTTAATCTTTGGTGTAAAGATTCGGAGCCTTCTAAATACTCCTCGGCTTAGATTAGCTTAGCCAAATAAGCCTACCCAGCTAGCCATTTATTCGGGAAATGGCACCCTGCACGACAAGCATATAAATATGTTGAACGAGCGACGCCTGCGATGTGGGCATCACAGCCTCCACGAAGCCAACCTCAATATCACCATTATGGGCATATTAAAACTGGTGATCCCGTGGTACCAAATTAAATCTTTGGTTCCGATCTCGTGGCTCATGATGCCCCCTGATGGCAACGGAGAACCAACAGCCATCTCATGAGCCACTCCCAGTTGAGCAGGTGCTTCTCGGGACTGGTTGCCCCCGCACAAACACATGCAGATAGACATTGTTTACAATTGAAGTATCATTACGAAAATATGAAAAAAGGCAGAGACTTGTGTTACTGCCTAAGCCGCCAAATAAGCCGCTAAATGAGTATAAGACAACGCTGCTTATGTGTATTTATTGATGGTTTAGGAGGGAAATATCTCAAGAAAATATACATCATATCTAATCATTTGGAATGCTATGTAGCAGAGTTAGTTGACATATCCAGTGTTCAGTATGGCTTTAGGCATGGAAAATCTCTAATAGAGGCCATTGGTCACGCGAAAAATATTACAGTGCCATAAGACCCAGGTATGGCAGCCTGAGATTAAAAAATACTGCGCACTTATCACATTGAATGCCTTTAACTGCATAAGTTGGATTCATATGCTTCAGGCATTCGAAAAGTTATGGATTTCTCGGCACCTTAAAGAAGTAGAAGCAGTTAACTCCCGGAGAGGCATCAATCAATATATAGCGACCTCTGGTGTATCTCAGAAATCCCCCCTAGTACCTACCCTGTAGAATATTCTATACTATGATTTCCAGAGCCGTAAGGAGCCCATTTAATGGGCTAAGCAGACGCCTTAGCAATCGTACTGGCCGAAAACTAACCAATTAAAAGAAGAAGAATCAACTCACATACCAGAGACTTGTGAGAAAGCAACTAAATGACAAACGAACTAACGGGGCCATGCTATTGGCATACTAGCCAAATTAATCGCCCACCATTTAACACTAACACTCAAATAAATGACGGGCAAAAATTGTCATACGCATATTTTCATTTATTTTAAAAACACCAAAAACGTATGACAGAAAAAAAAAATTGAAAATGTATGAACACACAAATACACACAAATACAAGAACATATACGTATATAAACATTGCACACAAACGTACGTGTAAAAATAGACTTAATTTATTGATTGTGTTTTTTTTTTGTGGTTATTATTATTTTGCATATTTTTTTTTTTTGTTTCCATTAAACGCTGACTGATTTCATTTCAAGTAACTTTTCTTTTTTTTTTTTGCTTTTGTTTTTTTTTTTTTGTTTTTGTTTTCTTTTGTTAGCACGTGTCATACATATAAATGTTTGTATATGCATAAACAACACCAATCATTCATACACACATACAAATTATGCATAGAATTACAAAAGATTATGATAATAAGGGGAAAAAAAAGAGGAAAGGAAATTTTTAGTTCGAATAGAGCTGGAAGAAAAATAAAAAAAAAATTTTATGAATTTATAGATGAATGGCAAAAATTCTACTGCTATAATGGTTAAAAAGAAGTTTTTCAATTGAAAGGATATTTAAAGGAATTTTATATAAGGACTTTAAATGACAACTTTATAAAATGTTTCATTTTTTAAATGTTGAAAAAGTTCAAAAAACAATTAGGAACTTCCTCAAGGATTTTTGAATAAATAAGTTTAGAAAAGAAGGAAAAATTTATGCTGATCTATAAATTCTATCATCGGACAAATAAATCCATCACATAAAATATCTAAATATAAATTTCCTTTACTTTCCAAAAAAAAAAAAAAAAACAAAAAAAAAATTACCATTTAATGACTCATCTTGATATTCTTCGAAATATTCCATGGTTATTTCGTTTAGATGCTTTTTTTAGCGATTTAAATTAAAGGACCACTTTAACCTCTTTAACGTTTCATCGATCGTTCAGAGTTTTACTAAGTAATTAGCACTAAAAATTAAATCACTAAAACATTAAATTGAAGCAATAAAATTTTAATTAAATCTACGCTAGAATATAAAAATCGTTACACTTCCTGACTGCTTCATTTATGGGCCAAGAGAAGAATAGTGAAGAGTTTTTTAAAGTCGCAAAATTATCTATAAAATTTATAAACCAATTTTCTCTTTTGACTTTTAACTTGAATGAAAATTCAATTCCATCTTAATTTTCGGATAAATTAGATTATGAATTAAAAAATTAAGACATTTTTCTGATAGTTTAGCAACGTCAAATATTACAACGATCTGACAAGACGTTCATCACTTTTTGGCAAAGTTTGTTCTACTCTTAGCGGCTTCAATTGATCGTCCTAAAGTATGAGTTGCAATTTTTATGATAAAATTTCAGCATAACATCTCTGTGAAAGCCATTTAGGTGCTTCCATTCATATAACTTGTACTTGCTTAAAAAAGATTCTCATCTTATTGAAAATGGATAAAATGGTGCTTGTCACTTTTCAATTATTTCAATTATTTTACCGAACAATTAAATGCCGCCTTAAGTGTTCGAAAAACGAAAAGATAAGAAAAGGAAAAATAAGAAAAGAAAGTGAAATTATATTTTAAACAATCGAATAATTCAAGTCCCGATTCCTACCTACCTACCTCTCCACATTTCTACAGCAATAATATGACAGCGGATTTAGACATTTTGTTCTCCATTTCTGCATCATGCCTTCATAAGTCAATTGACATTTTAAATAACTTTTTATTATTATTATTATTATATTACAAAAAATTTTTTTTAAAAATCATTTTTTAAATTTCGCTTTTTTTCATTTTTTTTTTCAATTTTTAATTCACTTATAATTTATGAATGTTTTACATTTGACTTGTGCTTTTCATAGACTTCCTCATCAAATGAAATAAATAAATTAAAACAAAACAAATTTAAAGAGAAAAAAATAATAAAAATAAACTAAACGCATATAAATCAATACTTTCCACATGATTATTTTGTTTTTTTTTTTGTTGTTTTTGCCTCTTTTTAATTATACTTTAATATGAAGGAAGTGTAGGAAATGACATTTGAGAAAAAATAATAAAAAAGATGGTGAGTGGTGGGAGGGGGGGGGGGGGGGGGGGAAAAAGAAGACAATTTTAATTAAATTAAGCGATTAAAATAAAACGCATAAGTTCAATATTTAAACTTTTCAATTTACTAAAATTGATCGATAATAATTTAAGAACTTCACGCTTAAGCAAACAATTGAAAATTGAAATTATACGACAGAAAAAAGGGGGAGTTTTTCTATAAATGTAACCAAAAAGAATTTTTAGATTTCGATTTGATTTCTTTTCCTTTTTCTTTTTATTCATTATTATTTTCAATATTTTTTTTTGGTTTGGTTTTTTTTTTTTTATAAAAGTTTTATCCAAAATTAACGCCGTGTTAGAGCAATTGTTTTGTAATTGCAATGCGTCACAGTAATTTGTTGTTGTCGTTTTTTTGTTAGCGTAGTTTTTTTTTCTTTCTCCGCTTTTTTTTTATTTAACTTTTTCTATTTAGTCTCAACGCCACTTCTTGTCTTTGAGTATTATAAATTTATGCAAATGTTTGTAATATCTAAAATGGTTTAAATATCAGATCCATATTTTATTAAATGAAACTATTCGCAATCAGTTTCTGAGTGAATTCAAGTTTTCTCAAGCGCCGGGTCGGCCATATATAAAGGTCCATTTGAATTCCTTTATCAAGTTTGTAATTTTTTAAGAACTTTTTAACGATATTATTGGATAGATGGCAGTTTAAACGACTCAAAAGTGAGGCTTATTGAAAATAGGAAAACTTCTAAGATTCGATAATTTTGACAATTACTACTTGCCCATTTTAAAAAAAAAAAATAGAAGAAAATTTCCAATTATGCGAATTTTTTAATGGAAATCAGCTAAGCGTTTTTTTTGGGCTTTCTTTTGTATATCTATCTATAAAAAGTAGTCAATTTGTTTAATGGTTACGGTTACATTATTTTATATCACTCTCATCATCATCATTATCATCATAGGTTGGCCACAATCAGCAACAATATCATCATCATCATCAATACTAACCGCCAAAATAGTCGTAACAGTTGCAACCAAGCAGTCATTGAATACTCTTTGTAAGATGCAAATAAATTGTTTCTTTCACTCTTCCTCATGATCACACTTTCACACCTTCATACTAAATCACTCTCATTCTCATTTACAGTTTCATTCTCATTTTCATTCACAGTTTCATTCTCACTTGCAGTTCTGTGTCGCATGTATCTTTCTTTAACTCTTTCATTCTCATTCTCTGCCTATGACTTTCTCTGCTTTTTTTACTGAACTCTTTATTCTTTACCTATCTATCTATCTCTCTTTGTCATACTCTATCTGGTTTTAACGATCTGTATTTTATTTGACTAATTTTTTAAATTCAATTTCTCTTTAACCCCCTACTCAAACTCTCTCTCTCTCACACTGTCACTCATTTTATTTCTTTCTTTTATTCTTTCTATCTCTCTCTCTTTCTTTTACACTCTAGAGTTTAGTGAATGCGTCCCTTGCACTGTTTTGTCGGTATTTGTCAATGTGCCTGTAACAAAAATAAAAAAAAGGAAAAACAATAATAATAAATAAATAAATAAATATCTGAAAATAGGTTTTTTTCTTGTGGCTTGTATTATAAGTGTATGTGTGCGTGCATGTGTAATTGCTTGTGTACGTATGTTAATGAAATGCTTCTTCTTCTTCTTTTTGTTTTATTATTATTTCAATGTCAATGACCTCTTTAGTAATCTTATCATAAATTTTGTTATTGTTTTGTTTATTCCATTTGAGCTTTTATTTATTACCCTTTTTTTGTGCTTTTTTTTTCTTTTAAAATATTTTCCTCCGTTTTGTTTTTTTTTTGCACATTTTACACTATACATTGTTGCTATTGTTGGCGTTATTATTGTTATTGTTGTTGGAGTAATTGTTATTGTTTTACGTTAATAATTACAATTTGTATATAATTTTGTAATTATTATTGTTGTTGTTTTTGTTGTTATCGTTCTTTAGTTCTTTACTGCTTTTGATTGCTGTTGCTGCTGTTGCTGTTTCTGTATCTATTTTCTTTTTTTTTTTATTTCCCTTTTTTTAATTTTATGGTTATTTATTTTTATTACTTAGATTTTTTTATTATTCTTCCGTTTTATTTTTAGTTTTTCTTTTCTCTATTATTTTACCATAAATAAATTGAAAAATTCCATAAATATTTCCAAGTTATTACATCAATTTTTAACTCAAAAAAGAGTTCTTAGATCTTTTGTAAATGTCGCTTAAATTATGATTATTTAAAGACTTTGTTTTACAAAGATTTCCACGCAACAGCGTAAATGAGAGACATCAACAAAAAATTTAACCCATAAAATAGTTTAACAAAACTAATAATAAGAACAGAAACAGCAACAGCAACAGCAACATTTAGCAGTAGTAATCTAATCTATATTTCTACTGCCTATCTGTCCGTCCATCTAATTTTATCATAAATTTTATCATTAAGCGATCAAAAACTTTTGTTGACAGCTTTTATAGATTTATCTAAAAAACATAAAATCTCTTCAAATTTGTAACTTTAATTCGAAGTTAAAAGCTTTTGTCAACAAATGCTTTCACTTGTTATTCAGCATATTATTCCCAAGCAAAATTTGCAGTTTTCTACAATACGATTTTTCTCCATCATCCATAAAATCATTTTATATTCTGACCAAATATTTTAATCAAATATGAAGAATAAGTTGCAAAGAAAAGTGCAGTGTATTCGATTTTTGATCAAATAATCTTATTGAATTTCTTATGAGAAGAGAAAGTAATGGGAAAGAATTACAATTAGAATTTGAAAGAGAAAGTAATGGGAAAGCATTGCAATTAGAAGTTGAAAGGGAAAGTAATGGACATGAATTAGAACTAGAATTTGGAAGAGAAAACAATGGACTAGAATTAAAACTAAAATTAAGAGAAGAGAAAGTAATGGAAAAGAATTAGAACTAGTATTAAGAGAAAAGAAAATAATGGGAAAATATTACAGTTATGATTTGAGATAGAGAGTAATAGATAAGAATTAGAACTAGAATTTGGAAGAAAAAATAACAGACAAAAGTTAGAACTAAAATTAAGAGAAGAGAAAGTAATGGGAAAGAATTACAATTAGAATTTGAAAGAGAGAGTAATGGACAAGACCTAAAACTAGAATTTGGAAGAGAAAATAATGGACAAAAAATAAAATTAAACTTAAGAGAAGAGAAATTAATAGACAAGAATTAGAACAAAAATTAAACGAAGAGAAAGTAATGAGAAAGGATAAGAACTAAAATTTGGAAGAAAAAAGTAATAAGCATAGATAAATGTAAATCTCTTTCTGAAATTTCTGTTTGATGACCAATGAAGTAACTTGTTTTGCAGCAAGAAAAAGTAATAATTCATGGAATTTTAAATTATTATAATTTGAATTTGAAACTTGAAACTGAAATTTGAAATTAAAATATTGATATTGATAATCTCTTTAGTTTTTTATTATTAATTTATTTCTACTTTTTTATTTCTATTTTTGTTTTCTTTTATTTTTATGCAGACGAAGAAACAAAAGGAGGATTATGTGAAGAGGCCAATGAATGCATTTATGGTCTTTAGTCAGTCATTGAGAAAAGTTGTAGTTATAAGAAATCCAGATGCTCATAATGCCCAAATATCGATACGTTTGGGTAGACACTGGAAAGAAATGAGTTTAGAGCAAAAGGCGATATTTAAACGTGAGGCCGATATATTAAGAGATTTACATAAAATTGAATATCCCAATTATAAATATAAGCCACAAAAGAAACATGCCCGTGCCAAAGCAGCAACATCAGCAACATCAACAACATCCGGAACTGGCATTACAGATGCATCAACATCAGCATCACATCAGCATCAACATCAGCATCAACATCAGCTGGTGGAGCAACAATTAAAATGGATGATAATTTAGAAATTTCATGTGATAATAGAAAGGAAACAGCTGATTGCAAATCAACCAATATCTCAACGGACCAAACAAAGAAATCCCGATCTCTAACCGTACCAAGTGGCAATCGTAGGAAACGTTCTTCAAATGCATTATCAAATGGTGGCCAAAAATCGAATGCCACCACATCCATACGTAAACATCGTAAAACTACTAATACGAAATCATCATTAAAATTGAAAAGTCCACGTTTAAATGATAATAATGATGAATATATCTATGAATTACCACAACAACATGAACAATTGGAACAATTACAAGAATTACAACAATTACAAAATAATTCAATGACCATGAATAATAATAATTATATACAATTGGATAATTTACAAATGAATACAATATTAAATGATGGTGGCAGTGATATACAAATTTTACCCATAACAACTCAACAAATGTTAGATCAATTGAAAATTGAAGATGATGATGATGTATTGAATCAATTAGATGCAAATCATATATTTCAAACGAATCATTTAATATCATTGAATGCCACAACAGATGATAATACATTTGTCAATGCGAGTGGTATTGGTCGTTCAGTAAATGGCATTAATGATGCCACGATCAGTAATAATGCTAATAATGAAGGCATTAATTTAGGTAATACGTCCATTAATAATGGCAATGATTCTAACATCAGTACTAGCAATAATAATCTTAACTCTAATGGCAGAGTTGAAAATTCATCATTTGTCCATGAGCTGCATAATGCCATAGATCCTAAATATAATGATTATATAAAGGATGATAGCAATTTCCATGGTAATGTAAATCCATTGACATCGTTACTGGATCATCAAACACCTTTTACCAATCTACATTATTTTATAACTGATGAGAGTGATGAGAATGGTTTAAATGGTTCTATAACACAAATTGGTGCTGCTGAAGTTGTAACGGCTGCAGCATCTGTACAAAATTCTCAAGAACAACATCAGCAATCATTGATATTGCAGCAACGAAATCAAATTTCTAATGAATCTATGAACCGGCAACACTTGCAATTACAGCAGCACCATTCACATCATTCACATCATTCACAACATCATCAGCATCATCAGCATCATCAGCATCATCAGCATCATCATCATCAACAACAGCAATATCATTGTACGCCATCACCGCCTCATACAAATCACATGTACGATTTGGCATCACACCAAACGATTACAATGAATTTTAAAATAGAAGATGTCAACATCCAAGAATATACAACGGATAATAATGGTATTGGTGGTATTGGTGGCATTGGTGTTGGTGCTGGTGCTGGTGCTGGTGCTGGTGCTGGTGCTGGTACTACTAGTGCTGATATACCATTTACGATCATACCAGATGACAATGAAACACATTTGTTGACACCTCAATCACTTTTATCACCTCTATCCAATTATTCTGGCCACAATGCCTACATTATGGATAATAGTAATAATGATAATAACAATAACAATAATAATAATAATAATAATAATAATAATAATAATAATAATAGTAATAGTAATAATAGTAGTAATAGCAAAAGCAATAGCAATAGCAATAACAACAATAGTCACAATAATATCTCATTTTGTACTGCAGATGAGAATTTAGGCCGCTATCATCATCATCATCATCATCAACATCAACATCAACATCAACATCATAATATTACCAATGATAATAATCCAAATAATAATAATCCAAATAATAATAATTCAAATAATAATGATAATAATGATAATGATATTGTAGATAATATATTACAAATGGCTGGCGGCATTGAAACATCATCACAAAATGATCTCAATTGTTATACCTCCAATACAAATGCCACAATTATAACAGCATCGTATGATAATAATCAAATAAATCGAACAACAACAACAACAACACAATATGATTTCAGTTCGAATGATATATATAAAAATATCGATTACAATTTATTTTCTCAGTTATAAATCAAAAATTATGTGATTATAAATTTATATATTTAAATATAAAAATCGTTCAATGAAACGCAATCGCTTCTATTTTCTTTCTTTCTTTTTTTTTTTTTTTTGTTTATTTTATTTAAGATAAGTTTTTTTAACGTGTGTTTGTGTGTGTGTGTGTGTGTGTGTGTGTGTGTGTGTGTGTGTGTGTGTGTGTGTGATAATACCATATACCGTTATCATAGATTTTTATATAAATATAAATATAAATATAAATATAAATATAAATATAAATATAAATATAAATATAAATATAAATATAAATATAAATATAAATATAAATATAAATATATTTAATTAAGAATGTTTCTTTATATTGTACTTTTAAATTATGTTCATTGATTCATGTTTCATGTTATTAAACTGATTTAAAAAAAAAAAAAACAAAAAAAAAAAAAAAAAAAACAAAAAAAAAAACAAAAACAAAAAAGGAAACGTAAATGGTTAATAATTTTATAAGTGATATGTTTGTGTGTAGATGATAAGAATAGATAAGAAAAGTTAAGAAGAGATGAATGATATTTTAGTACTTTCAAAGTCAAATTGAAAATCAACATTAAAATCAAAGTAAATATTTAAAATTGTAAATGATGCCAGAATTATGAGTTATTATGGCTTTTGGCAATCGATTGATTTTTTTTTTCTTTTTATTCTATAATTTTTATTTATTATTATTTTATCATTGCATTCTGCATTCTGGATTTTAATGGTACGATTTTGTTCATTATTTTTCTTTTTTGTTTGATTTAACTTCTTAAGTAATTTGCTGCCGCCTGCCCAATTTACTGCCAATTGGACTTAGGGCACTATTAAATGATATATTTTTCACTCTTTAGATGATAAACGTATAAATTATTTTATTTTATTTTCTTGTGATAATTTTATTCGAAAAATCCCGAAAAACTTCTAATCACATAGTAGTCATAAAAAATTGAGTTTAATATAGAAAATTTAGCTGGGCAACCTAAAATTAATTTAGCTGGGCATAACGATTAACATGCTGACGAAGTGCAAATAATTGTTGTCCTATTTAAATAATTGTTTTTATAAACACTCGATTATCAAGCCAAAATGACATACGGAGAAGAAGAAGAAGAAGAAGAAGAAGAAGAATAAGAAGAATAAAAAGAAGAAGAAGAAGACATATTGAATTTTTATATTTATATAAATTTTAAATATGAACTATGAATTATGAAATATGAAAATGGAAATAAAATTTTTTTTAAAAATGTTATTTATGTAAATGAATGAAATCTAGAAAGTTAACGCTTTTGCTTTTCTTTAAAGTATTTATTATTCTGTTTTTTTTTTCTCTCAATTTGTGTAAATTCTTTTTTAACATATACATTGTTTTCGATTTTTTTTTGTTCATTTTCTTTTTTTTTTTTTTTTTTTTTGATAAAAAAAGAAATAACTGCATAGATATACATTTGTTCTAAATTAATTTAACTGCTCATTTTTAGTAATATTTTTGGATTAGAGAGAAAAACAAAAACCAAAAAGCTATGGAAAAATCAATCAATCACTTAGAAAGTGTTCTAAAAAAATAATTTTAATCATTCAGAGAATGGCGTTAGACTCCTAAGGCCTTACGTACAGCATTCAATTTTTGAATGATTTACATATGTCTGTCTGTCTGTCTATGCGTCTCTTTGCCCGTCTTTCCATCTTTCCGTGTGTTATTTACCTTCTACCGAATGCAAAAATATAGATATCGAATTCAAATTTGTTAGGAACATTGGAAATTCTTAGAGGCAGATTGGTATTAAAAATAGGCAAAATTGTTCTAACGACACGCCCACAGTGCAATGTTAATCAAGAGCACCTCAGTTTGTTTAAGTAAAATTTGTTGGTTTTTTTTTTTTTTTGTTAATTATTTTGCAAACTGCGAGATATGGAAAGGTGAAATTTTTCACAAGTCGAAAAATCATTCCGCAATCCTGCAAATAGGCCACACCTACGCTAACTTATTTAATATCAGATTCTTATTTTTTTATGGTTACATTTTTTTTTATTAACTATTGAAAAGCTAAAGCAGGCTCTGATTCATTTAGATGATGAGTAACGAAAATTTGGCCCCAGCCAAACACAATTTTCTTATTTATTTCTTTTTGATATCTCTCTTATATATGTAAAACATAAAAAAACACAAAAACAAGAAATTCAAAAAAAAAAGTAATTTTATTATTTTTTATACGAATATAAAAAAAGTTATTAAAAACAAAATAAAGAAGCAAAAAAAAAAAATAAATCAAAAAAGTCATAGAAAGTTTATTTCTTGGATTATTGACAAATTTGTTTATTGTTTTTCTTCTAAATTGAATTACGCTAAATTTAGGCTTGAACTTGTACTTGAACTGTTTGTTAATCACTCGGAGAGAAAATTTTCAAAAGCAGCTATTGGAAATGTTGATTCGAAGAGGAAACACAGTTTTCAGTTTTCGGTTTTCGGTTTTCGGTTTTCGTTTAACATCAACATCTACAACGAGATTTATCTATGCCTGCTCGTAATTGCACGATGCTAACAAGTTTTGAGATATACCAAGCCAAATGAGTCAGATTTTGTTGTAGCTCGTTAGTTCGATACAATCTGACTAAAAATCATAAGTTTCAATGCCCATGAGATCATCAACTTTAATGTCCAATAGTAACATTTCAAGTTGACTTTAAATTGTGCTGCCCATAACGCGAGGGTTCCTTACCTCTTAAAGATCAATAGCAATATGTACTCTGTCCTCGGGTTATTAGAAGAGCACCAATACAAAATCACAGAGAAAGTTTCGCAGATCAAAAACGTTATGAACTTAGAATTGATTATAAGATAGTGGAGAAGCTTTTAAAAGACAAAGGATAGCTACCAGCTCTAGGGTAGAAATTGGTTCGGTGGCGGGGGGGGGGGGGGGGGGGGCTCTCGTTAAATGATTATTCACTAACCACACGTGCCTTATTATTATTTTACTATTAGTTGCTAGAATTCCATTAGGAATTACAAATTTCATCAGAATAATCTAAGTTAGTCAATGTTTACGGCCATAGTAAAGCAGGAACTAAGAGAAAACCTTGTTTTTTATAATCTCATAGCTTGTAAATACAACTCAAAACGCTCTCAAAGAATTTGGCGATTCCTTCAATATCACTTTATAAACAGATACATTTTCATACGCTGTCTGTCTACTTACTTTTACTATCAAGTTACAGACTCAAATTTTCAATATAATTTCGTAAAACTTTATTTCTAGAGCATCCAGAAGAGAATACCATTAATATTAGGCAAAAGAATTTCGCTTTGCAATTTATGACTCAAGTAAAATCGACCTATAGTTACCTTTTAGAATTTATCTTTTACATGGAATTCTTTGAGCTACCTCTTTAAAGGAAGCTGCTAACGTAAGTAAGTATTGTCAATCGAATGATTGGTTGAAAATAATTAAAAAATTATTATTAAAATTTGAATTAATAGTTTAATAGCGCATCTCAATTCATTCTACAATTTATTTCATTCTTTTGCTTTTTTTCTTTTTTTTTTTTTTTTTTTTTTTTTTTTTTTGTTTTGTTGTGGCAATTTTCATATATGAAAGACTTTTCTTATACGCCTTAAATTTTTATTAGTGTTATCTTTAAATGAAAAATACAGCAAAAAAAGTAAATTTTTTTATAATAATCATTACAAAAACAGCGATGTCCAATCATCACAATCAATGGAAAATTAATTACAAAGTGCAAAAATTGCATTGCTCAAAGTATGCTCCAAAAAGTATGCTCTTAAAGTATGCTTCAAGTATGCACTCAAAGTATGCTTCAACAATTTCATGAATTTCATAGCAAAAATCAAACTTCCACTAGAAAAAAGAAAACAAAAAAGTTTCCTTTAAAAATTGGTTCAGAATTTTCATAAATTTTAATATTAACTTACAAAACATGGCATATAAATTTGGCATATACTTTTCAATAGGGAAAAAAAGCAGCATGAATTAAATTGCATCATTCTTAACGAAGATTTTTCGCCAATGAGAGTTTATATATTTTTTTATATAATAATTCAGAGTTGGCGTTAAAATGTGTGATAAAAATGATTTGGGAGTACAGCTCAATTCTGAATACAACGAAATGATTTTTGTGAGATAATAATTTTGAGATGCTGCACTGATCTTTTGGGGGGTATCGAAGAAACCAGTATTTCTTATTATATTAAAGTAAAGCATCTATCTATCTAATGACAACAATGATCATACATCAATCTATGATCTATGATCCAACGACAACGCTGGAATGATCTTCCATGCACTGATATGAAATGACATGACTAATTTTTCTAGGGCTAACAACTATGAAATATTAAAAAAGAAGCAACGATAACATTTTCGATTACAAATCAAAAATTTTGGCTGCCTTAGTTGTAAGATATGAAATGAAAATCAAGATGCGATTCTTGAAAAATCATTTTCATGTAAATTATTTCCTTTAATATAAAACACTAAACTCGAGAGTTACGATACTTTATTTATGGAAATTGTTATTTTGTATAAAATATATGAAATTGCCCACCGCAGTAAGCATCGTACTCACAAATTACATGCGTAATTATTTACCCATATAAACATAAAAATATATTCATTTACATTCATTGGTTACACCCACTTCAATATTGGTATTCATTGCAAAATGCCATCAATTGTTATTCAATATAATTTAGAGTTGCATAAGAAACGTGTAAATAAATAATTGCAAATAATAAAAATCAAAAAAATTATTAAAAAAAAAAAAAATTGAACGATATGAAAAATGTGGTAACTTTTGTTATCTATAAAACTGATAAATGTGCGTCTTACTTACATATATATGCGGGTACATATATGAATTATTATGATAAATAATAATGCGTAGAGAATTGTATAATCGGCTGGAGCCGATTTCTAAATACCTCACAACATTTTGTCTAATGTAGGAATAAAGTTAAATTTATGAATTAAATTTATGAATTACAAAACAAGAAAAATTGACACAATTGCAATTTGTAAATTATTAAAAAGTTAGTTATCTTAAGAGAGGGGTTCAAAACTTGGAACGATTTGGATCGTATTTATTACAGATATATATTTTGTTAAAAAGTAGGATAACGGCACATTTTCAACATTATAATTAAAATTTAAAATTAAAATTGTTTAATTTTTTTTTTTTTTTTGGAAAAGGCCTTATATAGGAAGTAGTCGTAAAAATGGATTGATCTGAGCCAAACTTTACATTAAAGTGCCAATTTTCATTAGAAAATAATCAAAAAATTTTAATTCTTTCTTATAATGACTTTTTTTCGACGAGGGCTTTACATGGGAAGTGCTTGTAAAAATAGGCCGATTGGTCCATCCGTTTAGATACGGCATTACATTTGATGGCCTTTACCAGATTGTTTTCAAAATTGATTAAATCGCCAAACTTGATAAAGGGTCATAAATTAATGAGGTAAAAATTACATAAAAAATAATTATATCTTATGGACAGATTGTAATTTTGAGTGGACCTGGCCGAATTTATTCTTTTTTTTCGATGCCACTTTAAAAATTAAATTAAGCGAATTTGTTAAAATAGAAAATGAAATTCTTTTGCATCTAGAAATTTTTTTTTAGCATTAAAGTAACAACTTTAATATACACACTTAATATTATGCAGTAGGCGTGGCTGTTTGAAGCGCTTACATTTTGTATATGAAAACATAGACCAACGTTAGTGCCACACAAAAAAACAAAAAAAAAAGAGTTAATATAGAATTAGCAAAATACCAAACATGGAGAAACACTCATGGAGGCAGCTAGTCAGACAGACAGACAGACAGACAATTCGATTCAAAATTTGATCTTGCTCCAGAATATTTATACTTTACGCTACTTTTGATACGTCATTTTTTGATGGTTACTAACATTTGAACAAATTCAGTATAACCAGCCAATTTTTTAGATTTGATTGACCATAAAAAAAAAAATAGGAACAACAAATGAAGGAAAAAAAGTAAAAAAGTTACATTTCCCTTTTACAATTATTTTTATATTAAATTAAACGTTGTGAAATTATTAATGGCCAAGGTAAACTGATAAAATATGTTAAAATGTAAATAAAAAATAATAATAAAATAATAATAATAATAATAATAATAATAATAAGGAAAATTGCTAAAATAATCTAAGCGAATTTATATTAATGATACAATTAATTAATTACAATTATATTAAGTAATAAAAATTAATTAATAATAAATGACTTTCTAAAAGTTTTTTTTGCTGGTTTTTTGTTTTTTTTTTGTTATTAATTTATTTTTGAAATTTTATTTATAATTTTGATTTAGCTACATTTTAATATTATAATTATTCTAGTTTCTTTTTAGTTGATTTAATTTTTTTTTATTAATTTTTTTATTTTATATAATTTTTATTGTTGTTGTTACAATTTTGTTCGATTAGTTTTAATTACAATTGTTTTATATATAAGAAAATATAAAAAAAAAAATTAAAAATTTCTTATAAAATTTGTATTCATCTTAAAATAATCACAGTAAACTGTTTACAAAGAAACCAAGAAGTGCCAAAAAGCAACAATAATTCAAGTTGGACGAATAACTGAAAATTTAAAACTAAAATGGACAAAAAGAAAATGAACTCTTTTGCCTTTTGTCCACTTTTTACATTTTTAATTTTTATTTTTATTTTAATTTAATTTTTGTTTTTTTTGTCTGTCATTTTTTCAATTTTACAAAGAGCTGCAAAAAACAGCAAATGCCACGAAAAATTTAAGTGCAATATTTTCTTATTTATTTATATAAAAATTTTTTATGTAGATTGTTAAATTGTTAAAAACGAAAAAATATTTTGTGTGTGTGTGTGTGTGTGTGAAAGAGAGAGAGAGAGAGAAATCTTAAATTATATAAATGTTGTGTAAACCTTAAAAAGCCCACAAATATAACTGCAATAATAATTAATTATAATAAAAAGTATAAAGTAAAAAATTAAAAAAAAATAGATTAGTTCAATTAGAAATAAATAATTAAGAATTTTATGGTCGATCGGTGCCGATTTTTAATTATCCCACATCACTTTGCTTAATGTGATAAAAAAAATCAACGAGATTAATTAAAAGTAAAGAAAGTAATATTTTGAAGTTTTAGAATAATTTGAAAATTTTATAGTTAGAGAAGGGAGATAATTTGCCAAATGAACCCATTTGAATTGTCCTGAACCTGATTTGAACCCATTTTAAAGCGATCTAAATCGATCTGAATTGATTTAATGGATCTTAGTGGATTTAAACCAATTTGAGTCGATCTAAACTGATCTGAACCGTTCTAAATCGATATGAATTAATTTAAATCGATTTGATTTGCAAAGCACTTTTTTATTTTTTCATTTTATATCAATTTTCATTAAAAACCCTTCAAAATTGTAAATTCTTTTTCAAATAATGTAATATGTATATTTCCGAAAAATCTGAAAATCCCATCTAAGTGTTATAAACATTTGTACAAACTTACATTATCACAAGTGTTGTAGGGTATTAAAACACATAATTGAAATCTTTTGACTCAAATGGTAATAAAGAAAATCAGTCAATACGATAAATTTTTGTATTTTATATTTAATATAAAAATCATAAATCAATGTGTCCACACTTCAAAGTGCCGATAGAAAATTAAAAAAGTAGAAGTGAAACAATGAAAGAAAGGGCCAAAAATTGCTAAACATTAAATGGACTGAAAAGTTATTAGAAAAATTTTTTTCTAGTAAGAGCTTGAAAGAGAGAAGCCTGCCTTACTTTTTAAGAAATTTTTACTAATCATATTTAAAGGACTTAAATCTACATCGATTAAAACTTGTTGTGAACGATCATGCCATTCAAATTTTTCATATTTGATCTAAACAAATTAATGGTAAAAATTGTATGAATTTAAAATGTTTTTCCTTTAATTTTGAACCATTTTCCAAGGTTTTTTTTTTTGTGGGCCAGCCATGTAAATGTTGATTTCTGAAAAAATCAAGCAACTTTTTATGGAAAGGAAGAAACTTTAGCCTTGAACTAATTAATATTTTATGTAGGAAATTTCATAAAAAAAAATTTCTCAAAAAATTTTAACAAATTTGAAAATTTTAAAAATTTTGAAATACTTTAAACGTTTAAGAACGTCTGACATTTAAATTGGATAAAATTGTATAAAATTGGATAATATTTACATTCATTTATCATAAAATCACTTTTTACAAAACAATACATTGTTATTTGAATTTTTAAATATATAAATAACGAAATATGCATTTTAACATTTCAAAAAATATTATTTTCACTTTTTTTACTTTATAACAATTTAATTCATTTGCTTTGAGATTCTTTCCATATATGTCCCCTTTTTTCAGATCTCATGAGTTGCTTCATTTTATATAAACATTAAGATAAGTATGTAGAATATTTAATGATCGATATTAAACGATTACAACTTTCACTTGTTGATCAATTATAAATTTAAGTGACTTAACAAGACAAGACAAAAAATTTGCAATTTGCCTTTTTCTTTTTCCTTAAAAATTTCATTATCATTTAATAAAATTGATTGAAGTTTAGATTGATCACATCATAAGCATATGCAATTAATTTACATTTCTCAATTATTAAATATAATAAAAAGAAAGAAAATATTCAGTGGCTTAGGCTAATAAATCAAATTAAATTATATACGGAGAAAAGCAGAACTAGAAACACAAGACTCTTAAAACCATATAAAATTTTATCATTAATATTTTCTGTACATACTTATGACTTACTTAAATATTTATATATATATATATTTATATATATTTGTGATACACACACATACATAAGGTCAGCAGATAAAAGAGTGTTTAAATTGAGGGAAGTAGCGTGAAAAAAAATTGCCTTATAAAAAATACTAAAATATAAAAAGCACTTGAACTTAAGATAGCTAAATAGAATACAGAAAACTCTATATAATACATACATACATACATATATATATATATATATATATATATATAAATGTATATATAAAGAAAAATTGTAACAAGTAAATAACACTTAATATCTCTCTTTGGCCTTCTTTTTTTGTGCATCAATTTGGGCTGTGGCCAAGTAGTTATTGCCTTCTAAATGTAATGTACTTTGACGATGGGAATTACGTATTAAACAAAATATTGCTATACTCATTAATAAGGCACCAATTACAAAGAATAATACAATTAAGACGATACGTATTTTCGGTGGTATTTCTGAGGCGAAATTCATTAAATCGGTTATCTCATCGGGTAGATAATCAATACCCTCTTCAAACCATAATATTGGGAATACGATATCAGGAAAATTGGCCACTTGCTTAATATCGAATACTTGACTAACAGCCAAATTGATTTGTATACGGGCACGGGCTCTCAATGTTGTGCCAACTATAGGATTAACATCAATAAATAATTGATGTTTCTCTTTGATGGGCGGTGAGATACCTTCAATGGCCGTACGTAAATTATCATCGGCCAAATAAAAGTGGGGAAAGCTTAACATTATTGGTGAATCATATTGACATAATGAGACATTAAATAGGCCATTTGGTGAGCAAGTGGACTCTCCAGTTGGACAATAGCACATATTTTCTGGATTATTATTAATATCAGCAAAGACATTAAGTGGTGGCGTAAAACGATAAGCAATAATGCCGCCTTTAGTCTCCACTTTCTTTTCAAATGTTAATGGTAATAAACGGCATAAATCTTTATCATAAATATGCAGTATACGATGCTCATCTATATGAGGTGGAAATAATGTACCATCTGTACCATTTAATATATTACATTCATCACTTAACCAATGTGGTAAATGTGAACGGCCATTATATTTATCAATAATGCCATATTGGGTTATATCCTCAACACCGGTAAATATGGTAACTCTATCCTAAAGTGGCAACAAGAAATCCCAGTTAGAGCAGCAAACAATAGAATGTTATAAAGATATACAGAGCGAAAGAAAGAGAGCCAAAGATATACAGAAAGAGATAGAAGGAGCGAGAGAGAGAGAGAGAGAGATTTAAATAGAAAGCTCCTTCTTTTTTTTTTTTTTTTTTTTTTTTTTTTGCTAACATACCGTTGATGTACCATTTTTGCCATACATTAAACCAAATTCTTCGTATGGTAATTTTTGTTCTTTGGGCACAACATCTTTAGCTAACTTGAGTAGAGGATCTTCATAGCCCCATAATAATTGGCCAACTGATACTTGAACGAATGGCTTAATTTTTAATATATCCATAATGCTGGCCATGGCCAAACGTAAAAATCTGTATGAATTTTATAGAATTTAAATAAAAAGATCAAAATCAAAAAGAAAATGTTCATTTCACAGGAAAATAGTTAAGTACCCACCTGGCTGCATGTTTACTTTGTGAGGTAGCGCTCAACATTGGTATATTTGGTACAATGACAACATCATCATCGGAACCAGCTGATAATTCTTCACGGAAGATATAAATTTTTTTTAAATTATAACTTAATGTCCCATTTTCATTCTTTATTATATTCACCTTCTCCCATGATTCACTGTAATGTCATATAAATGTAATAAGTTAAAATTTTATAATCGGTAAAGACTGACTCTTAAATACCTACCTACTTTACATTACTTAACACATTTCAAGTGAAATAAAAAGCAAATAAAATTTAAAAAAAATTCTAATTTATTATACTTTTAAAAAGTTCATTTTATGAGAGAGAGAGAGAGAGAGATGTTGCAAAGGGTCAATCTGGATCAATCTGGACCAAATTTGGTACACACATATTTTATATCAAAAGAGAAGGCAGTAAAAATTTTTTTTACTAAAATATATTCAAAATTAAATCTTTTATTCATACAATAAATTTTTTTCGTTCAAAGGTATTACGTAAGAAATGGTTGTAAAATTGAACCGATCTGGATCAGATTTGATATGCGTTTTTTAAGTTAAAATATAACTAAATGCATTTTCACATTAAAATATATTAAAAATTGTAATTTTTTTTCTATTTTTTTCCACTCTCTTATTCAAGAGCCACTTTATAGGAAGCGCTTTTAATTAGGTTCAATTGGATTCATTACTGGGTCAAAACATTCTAATGTAACAAATTTCATTGAAATATATTTAAAATTGCCACTTTTAGCTTGCATATACACGGACAGACGGACACACAGACAAATGGCCAAACAAACTTAAATTAGAATCAGGAAGTGATTCTAACTTTTTTTGGGTATAAATATATTTCTCAAAAACGAAAGCGGATCTAATGAACTTCTATCACTTCTGGTCTGTATTTGCTTTTAATCAATTTCGTTTTCTTCTTAAATCACAACAAAATCACATAAATTTAGCAAAATTTCTTAAAATCTGTCTAAACTTATTTACAAAAAGAAAAAACCATGGAAAACCCCTCTTTGACATAGAAATTCCAAGGCACTTCAAATATTATCCAGTAACAGTAAAGTCAGAAGGATGACAGAAAATGCTAAAAACCATTTTCAAATGAAATCCCAAATGATTTCTTAGCGGATCTTATAAATCTATTTCTGTTACCGTTAATGCTTCTCAATATAATAAATATAATAAATTTTAGATCAACATTTTTTTTAAAGATCAAAAATTTGCCTGGCAAAAAAAAAAGAGAAAGCAAAAAAAGTCCACCTAAAGAATTATACGGAATAATTTACGGAATAATCAATTGGCACTTTGATTTCTATTTGATTTCATGATTTAGTCCAATAACATTTCATAATGATTTATAGAATTTCAAGTGATAATAAGAAAATAATACTTACGTATAAACATATGGGCCGACTTCATCTACAATTGGTTTCGATGAATTACTCAAAAATTCATTAGCATTGGTCACATTATAAATATAAATTGATATTTTTGGCTCAACTGGTGGCTTCGACCACCAACTATATGATTGACCACCAGGCCTCAATGCTACCTGATAATTAACCAAAACATTAATTAATACATGAAATTGACAGATCACTAAAATGCCCAAGATAAGTAGACACACGGAAATGGCAATGGTGAACCCTACAAAAAGATAAAAGCATCAAAAAAGAAAAAAAAAAAAAACGAAACGAAAAAACACGTAAGTAATGCATGAAAAACAAATGAAAAAAAAGTTCAATTAAATTACATTAAATGAAATAAAAAACAAAAAAAAAATACTTTCTCGCAAAAAAAAAAAAAAATCAAGCGTACAATTAAAATGAAATAAACTAAGAATAATATGAATATGTAAATGTGATTGTTTGTATGAATGACATCAAGGTCTTTCATTGCATCAGAGATAAAAAGAAGATGAACAGAGAAAAAGCTACCAACAACAATAACAAAAAAAAAAAAAACGGAAAAAAATGCAAAAAAAAAAACGCAAAAAATATGCAAAAAAACAATAGTTCTGTTAACCCGTAGAGTTATGGGGTTTCTTGTTCTCTACCCCAAAACCCGGCAAATTGACGTAAGATATCTCTAAAAAAACAAAAAAAAAAAACCAAAAAAAAGAAAAAAAGAAGGAAAAATCTCCTCACACTAAAAACAACGAAGATCTTCTAGACATTTCTAATTTTGATTCTTCTTCTTCTTCTTCTTCTTTTTCTTCTTCTTATGCTTATTCTTATTCTTAATTATATTGTTATTATTACTGTTATTGTTCGTTATTGTTGTTGTTATTGTTGTTGGCATTGCTATTTTACATATTTTACAGTGTCATAGTAAGTAAGGATGCTACATCAGATCCAAAATAAAAAAAAAAACACAAAAAAAAAAATGTAAAAGGAAAAAATGTCAAATTCAGAAAGCAGCAGATAATAAGAAGACACATACGAAAAAAAAAAATTATAAATAAATAAATAGTATTGTAATTATTTAAAATAAAGAAAAGTGCAAGTTGATGTGTATAGCAAAATGAAGAAGAAGAAGATAGAGAAGAACAAAAAGATGATGGTGATGGTTGAATATGGAGGGTGAAGATGAATCTTTATAAAGAATTAATGTACCTTTTAATTACGACAGACAATTGTTTTTCTATATGAGGCTGGTTAACAATGAAAACAACAACAACAACAAAATAGACAACAACAAAAAAATAAAAAGAAAGAATGAAAGAAAATGAACGAAATGAACCAAATTTTTCATCATAAAACAAACACTCACAAGTTAAAAATTCTTATGAATTTATTTTCTTTCTTATTTTTCTTTTAAAGGTCTCCTCTTTTCTTTTATACCCTACAACATTTGTGATATAATAATTTTCTAATTAACTGCAAGAGAAAAATTATTATTAAAAATTTGGTTAACAAACAATTTCTCAAATCATTTGCAAATAATTTTTATATTTAAATATCTTAGATTTCTTGCATGGCCTTAAATCGCCCCAGTTTCAATCATTTCTCAGATGTCTCACTCAAAAAAAAAAAAAAATAAAAATAAAAAATAAAAAAAAAACAATCATTACAATCTGAAATTTCTTATAAAGCTGTAATTTCTTAAATACCCGAGTTAGGAAGCTTGAAGTTGAAAATGGCTGCCAGTTAAATGGAAAACCAGCAACTTATGATATCTCTAAAATTTCTAGAGTTTTTTAAGAGCCTCATAAAGTTTCCAAATTTTTTATAGTTTCAATAGAATGATCATAAAATAGAAGATTAATCCATATGGAAAGTTCAAATGGGCCACATTCTTTTATTACATTTTATTAGAAGCTAGAAAAATTTCTGTAAAATTCGGTTCTATTCTGTTATGCTCTGTTTTAAATTTTTTCAGTTATAGACGCATTTTTTTTTTCCAGATCAGATGATTAATTAAAAAAAAATTTTTTTTTTTATTTATTGGTCAGAAAAAGAGAAAAAAAGGCAACCAGTTGTATTGTTGCCTTCTCTCAAAAAGGATTTATTACGGCATTTAGCAAAGTGGCAACAAACAACAACAACAACAACAACAAATCCAACAACAGTTCAGTTTTTCCTTCTTCTTCTTTTTTTTTTTTTGTTTTTAATTTTGTGACACAAACTGAAAGGAACATATCTTTCATTTTATTGAACTGTTTAACTGTCCGTCGATTTGTTTCGCCATCTACCTCCTAATAAATTTATCTTAATATCCATTGTTACTTGTGTGTGTGTGTGTGTGTGTGTTTTTTTTTTTTTTGGTATCATAAGTGACAAAGCGAATTGTAAACATTTATACTGTCACCATAAAATTTTCATTTATTTATTTATCATGTCATTTCTTTTATTTTTTTTTGCATTTTTTTGCTTTTTGAACTTGCATATAAATTATAATTATTTCATTAAATAACAACAACAATAACAATAATAATAATAACAACAATAATATATATCATACATTAATGAATTGCAATAAAAATATTTATGAGGAAGTGAGAAGCGAATTATGAGCATTTCAGATCATTTGAACTTAAACTTTTTTCCAAGGTAATCATGGCTAAAATATATGGAAAAATTTCTATCTGAAAATTTTTCGAATTTTATGATAATAAAGAAACTTTGTGGCATATATTTCCCACAATATTTTTTTTTTTTTATCAAATAATTAGACATAACTGAAATATTTAATTTCATTTTAAGATCGCAATTTTTTTATATTGAAAATCAAATTATAACGTTATGTAGCGATTTTAAAAATTTACAATTAAACTTGCTTGGAATATGATTTTGGTGTAAATAATTTGGTTTGAATTAAACTTTGCAACTATCTAAAGAAAAAGAAGAAGAAGAAGCCCCATTAGGCTTTGTTTATTTATTGAATTCGTTATGTTTTTGATAGTAAAATTTCGAAACTAAATGGTCCAATTGCCTTACCCATTTAATTAACATAATTTTTTAAATGGATCATGCTTATGATAAATGTTGAAATCTAAATTTTTCATTTCACTTTCGAATTTTTTTTTTCTATGTTTTCAATTCATTGTCATTTCATGTTACATTTCAGTTTGAAGTCTCCTTTTGAGCAACTTATTTTTTCTTTTGATTTTTAATGGAAAAAATCAATGTAATTAAATTATTGTGCATTTGCTATTGAATAACTTAAAAAAATTTATTAATTATAATTATTTATGATTTATTAATGCTTTCAAAACTATGAGTCGTTTTTTTTTTGCGTTGTTCACCTAAATCCGTTAAAAGAAAAATGTAAATAAATTAAGAAAAAAATAAAAACAAAAAACAAAAACAAAAAGAGTCAAGCAATTAAATACCCTACACTGTAACAACAGGCAATTATTTACATTAAAGAGAATTCAAAAAATTTAAAAAACCAAAAAAAAAACAAAAAAAAATTTATCTGGGCGAAATTGTCTGTAATTTATATGCCAAAATAGCGTTCCATCTAGATTTTTTTTTTTATAAAGTTAGTCAATTTTTGCCATGTGGACCTATTTTTTTAACCTATGTGAACCCATTTAAACCAAACTTTTTCAATAGATTTATTTTGCCCAAGTATTTCTTTCAAAAAGCTTAAAAAATTTTGTGTGTTTTTTTTTTCTTTCAATATCCAGGACTTTATATGGAGAGTGGAACCATCTAATATTCCGATCACCATATCTTTCTTATAATAAATAAATCAATTAATCAAAGTATCTTAAAAATATTTCATCTACATTTAGAGAACATAAATTAATGGACCCAAAATAAAATAAATTGAAAAATTGAAATTTGTGAGTTATGAAATATAAAAAAAAATGGATTTTACAAAATTTTTTCAAGCAATTTAATTATAATTTGTTACTCTAAAATCATATAGGGAGTTGTTGTTGTTGTTTTTGTTTTTGTTGTTGTTGTTTTTCTTTTGTTGTTTTCAAATAATAATCCGGTTGTTTACCTTCCTTGAAAAATGCCAGCAGTTAATATTTAATATAACAATTTTCAACAATAAATTCATACAATTATATATATAATATATATATATATATATATATATATATATATATTATATATATTTAATTATTAAATGTATATATATGTATGTATATATATTTATATATGTATGTATGTAAGTATATAGGTATATATGTTTATCTGTCAGCCTAAAATTAATTTCTATAAAATTATCAATTTATTTATTTGATTAATATTTGATTATTTCTGTCTCTTTCATGCTCTCTCTCTCTCTCTCTCTCTCTTCCTCTTTCTTTCTTTCTCTCACTTTCTCTCTCTCCCTTTCTGTTTATATCTCTTTCTATCTCTATCAATTGAATTGATCAAGAAGAAGAAGAAGAAGAAGAAAAAAACTAAAGAAATTAAAAAAAAGATCTCATCTGAGAAATTATGCAAATTAAGGCATCGAAATTTCAAGTTGATCCTGATTATCACATTGAAAGTTTACTAGCTAATGCCAAGTTTATTACTTTTTTTTTTGTGATTAATGATAACGTGTCATCTATGAATATGTAAAATGCGTTAGAAAAATTAAAAATTATAGTTTTAATTACATCTAAAGTCTCTTTATCAAAGGTCGTCTATCTAATTTTTAATTCTCGCTATTTAATTAATGATTTTCATTAATTTTTTAAGGTATAATGTTTAATTTTTGCGATATACTTTAATGCTGTCATAATTCTCATTAATTAATTTTTATACATTCTGAAATACAATCAATTATTTTTATAATATAATTCCTGATATGTAATTCTTAATTAACCTGGTCTAAATATTTTTTTAATGCTCATTAATTACTCATTGAAATGTTGGTACTGTTTTTTTTTTTATAATAATATTATAATAATCAAAATCCAGTACTTAATTGCCATTATTAAATTTTATTAGGCGTAATATTCGTAATTAAATTTCTAACAGGTAAATCATAAATTTTATGTTGGCGAAACTGAATTCTTAAATTCTACTTTTCTTAAGGAATTTATAATTTGTAACCTTCTTAACATAAATTTACATTATCTAATTAATAGCTTTTTTTATGTAATTCCTATTATCTAATTTCTAATTCCTTCTAAGAAAGTTTTACTTATGATATTTCAATGCATAATTTTCATTAGCCATTTCCTAAGTACTATAAGTACTAAAATGCTTATTTCATTATTCTTTGTATCTAGAACAAATTAATTCTTAATTTCTTATTCTTTTTCTTTTCTGTTTTTGTAATATTCATAAGAGCATTCACAATTCTACCTTAACTCATTATCCAAGGCCATAATAACCAATTCTTGCCAATTAATTTCAAATTTTCATTGTAATTGATTGTAATTAATTATCACTATTTACTTATAGCAAATTCTTTATATGTAATTTAAATATTTTATCATTTAAATAATAATTTTCTTGTTGTTGTTCAATTAAGAATTTACTGCCTTTTACAATTACAATTACAATTACAATTAAATAGCTCGTCATTTCTATTAATTAATTATTAATTAAACAAATTTTATATCATAAATTCTATCAGCTAATTATAATTTCTAATTCCTGCCAACCAAAATGTTTATTTGAATTTTTTTTAATTTTATATTATATTTTTATAAATTTCTAAATTTCTGCCTTAGTGGCAGAACAATAAAATTAAACTTAAGTAATAGTTTTATCTGACGTAATTCTTATTTAATATTTAACTAAATTTTTGTTATTTATTTGTATTTCTTCGAAAATGTATCTTTTTTTATTTAAATACAAATATATAAAGAAAAATATATAAATAAAAATATAAATATATTTTTATTTTTGTAGTTTAATTTTTACACACGAAGCGGTAATTAATGTTTGCCTTTTTAATTTTTTCTTCTTCTTTTTTTTTTTTTTGAATTTTTTTTTCCTTATTTCTTTCTTTCTTTCTTTCATGGTTGTTATTTTTTTTTTTTTTAATTTTTTTTTAAGAGTTTCCGTGACTTTTGCTTTCATTTATTTATTGTGTTTTTACAATTTCTTGTAATTTATTTTTTCTTTTTCTTTTCATTTGTTTTTCTTTTCTTTTGTTTTGTTTCGTTTTATTTTATTTTGTTTTATTTTACATTATTTTATTTTGTTTTTAGTTAAATATAAAACTGGGGTTATTATACTTACACCATTTCCTTAGATAAGCGCTCGATAATTTTGTGCATAATTTATTTTGTTGACCATTCATTTTCTTCTTTGACTAATTATGCTTCGTCTTCACCTTCCTAATGTTTTTTTCTTTTTATTTTCTCTTATATATATATATATACATATACATATATATATATTTGTATGTATGTATATATATATATATATATATATATATATATGTATATATGAAAACACAATTGTAACTGCAAAGAAAAAAAGAAAAAAAGAAATTAAAAAAAAATGTTAGAGAAAAGAAATTTTTGGGAAAGAAAAATTAGTACCAAAAAAAATTGTAGTACAAAAAATTAATATAATAAAAATTTAAAATATGTAATATTTTCTAACAAAAAAGATTATATATATATATGACAAAAATTGATTTAATTCATCTACAATATATTGCTATCTCTTTCTATGATTAATAAACTCAAATAAAGTCTAAATTTTATTTGCATATAAAAATTTATAATTATATATGTACGTATGTGTATGTGTATATGTATATGTATGTGTATGTGTATGCATATGCATGTGTGTTTGTTTGTTATATATATATATATATATATATAGATACAATACAAATAAATCAAAAAATTATAATAAATAACAAATAAAAATTTCATTTTGTTTTTTGTAGTTTTTATTGTTATTGTTTCTGTTTCTGTTGTACTTTGTTATTGCTGCTGTTATTATTTTTATTAACATGATTATTATTATTATTATTATTATTTTTATTATTATTATTTTTTGAAAGTTAATTTACATATTCATAAACAAGTATAAACGTATTCAAATTTAAAATAAAATGATTTCTATTGCACAAATCAATAACAATAAAAAAAAAAGGAAAAGAAAGAAAGAAAGCAAGAACGAAAGAAAAGAGAAAAAACAATCGAGTCTCATATGTAACTTTTGAAATTGAGACATTAAAATAAACAAACGAATAAATCAAACAAAATAAAAAAAAATGGCGACGAAACTTTGAATTGTGAGAGTTTAGAATAAAAGAGCAAATAAATTCCAATTCACAAATATAAACTTTGGATTTGCATGAGTAATTAATCATTTTACTTTACATGGCATAAATTATAATGCAAAAAAAAAAAAAACAAAACGAAAATTCTGTAAGCAATATTTTTTTAGTTCTGTCTAAACAAAAGTTAAGAAATTTGAGAGAATTCATTTTTTTTTATAGATTTTCAATCATATTTAATTTTGTTATATTGATCTGGGATAATTGATCATCTAAACTGTTTGGTTTACGAAACCGCATAAAGTGAATCATTAAAGTAAATGATTTTAATGCGATTTAGTTAAACTTTAGAGCGATAATGCCGATTGCGCTAAATAATCATCTCAAATTGTGTTTGCATTTTGAATGGAAATTTATTCAATTCTGCCTCAATGAACTTATTAAGTTATTTTCGATAAATTAACAGTAACAATAACAAATGAGATGTTTTTTTGTTTTTCATTGTAAAATTTGTATAAACTACGTAAAATTAGTTGGTTCATTCATGGTGCAATTCTGAAAACGATGTCAACAATATAAATAAAAATTTTACAAATCAAGGTGAGAGGAAAAAGTCAAGGGAGGAAAATAAAATTAAAAATTTTGTAAAAAAATTTATAAAAACTTATAATAATCTGTAAAAATTTATAAAAATTTGTTAAAATTTGTAAATGTTTGTAAAAATTTTGTAAAAATTTATAAATATTTGTTAAAATTTATAACAATTTGTAAAAATTCGTAAAATTTTGTAAAAATTTGTAAAAATTCTTAGAAAATTTATAAAATATCCTGAAATATTCTTAAAAATTTGTAAAAATTTTTTAAAAATGTGTAAAAATTTTTAAAAATTCTTAGAAAATTCATAAAAATTTAAATCTGTAAACATTTTATAAAAAATTGCAAAAATTTTTTAAAAATTGTGAATATTATACAAAAATTTATAAAAATTTGTACAAAATTCGGGAAAATGCAATCTAAAGTTTTTATCAATGCAATTGAACCATGCTCTACATTAATGTAAAATATACAAATGATAGAAGGAACAAAATATGTAAAATTTTTTATAAAATTTCTTAGAAGTATTTGAAAGGAATAAATATCATAAAACAGAACAAAAATTGCACTAATTATTACGATAAATTTTCAAATCTACATCTCAATATCACAGAAACTTGAACTCTAAAATACATAACAGTTCATAGCGTTTATTATAAAAAACTCGAAAAGTAGAAGTAACGACAAATTTCAAGAACGATTTATATCACTAACTTTATGGAATCCAAAATTTTCTTAAGAAAAAGACAAGAGAACAACAGAAAAAAAATATGAATAACATTTTTTTTTTCTATTATTATATCAAGTCATTTTTAATTAAATAATTATTAATCCTTGTTATATTTGTTGTAATTCAATTTAGAAATCAACAAGAGGGAAATAAACGCCTTCAAATATAATTACAATCATTCATGTTGCATTTAAAAATATTTGCATAATATTATTAACATATTTAGTTTAATTTTTTTTTCTTTTCATTTGTATAATATTCTAATAGAAAAATAAATAAATAAATAAAAAGCAACAAAAAAGCAAAAAAAATAAAACTTGTTTGCTATTTTATTAGCGATCCTTAAATGGTTAAAAGGAAAAAAAGAGACAAATTCAATTGTCAAACAGTTCATAAATAATCAAGACTTCGATCTAGCTATAAGAAATTTATTAGCCACGCTCTTTTGGAGCTCTTGAAAATCGCTTATCAAGATTTTATTTCATTATACTCTGCAACACTTGTCTGAAGTGGTATTATAAGTTTATGCGAATGTTTGTAACACTTAGAAGAAGTTGAGATAGAGTCATGTTTTTATTATATTTATCAAATCAAAATGACTTTTTGAATTGTTTGACTTTAAGCATGTCTGTCCATCTAACCGTCTTTTAAGAAGCTACAGATCGCAATGTTAAAACTATTTTAATGAAAATTTAGCACTCAATTATTTTTTTGATTCATGAATGAAGCCTATTGAAAATGGTTAAAATTGGATCATTTTTATGATCCTTCCTCATATAACGTCTTTTTCGAAAATAGAACCTTGTACGCTCAAAATTGCACTATTTTTTATATTCTAAGCAAAATTGGTAAGTAATGGTATTTTAAGGTGAAAAATATTAGTCCAAATTGCTCTATTTTTAAGATCACCTTTCATATAACGCTTTTTTGAAAAATAAAACATTAAATGGAGAAAACTTATAATTTTAATTATACATTAAAGAAAATTGGCTCCGCCTTGCATTTTGATATAAGTCATTTGTGTACCAATTTTGGTCCAGGTCAGTCAATTTTTTGAATCCCCGTCCCATATAACAAACTTTTCAAATTATTAAAAAAATTATAATTTTCAATTTCATCGTCTCGTACTTTTATTATTTAAGCTTTTATTATACGAGTTTTTGCCTAAGCAAAACGGTGTGAAAGAGTGTGGTAAGTATCCAAGATTTAGCAATAGCCAAATATAATTTTCTTACTTGCTTTTATTCTGTTTTTAACCTTCAAACCGGCCTTAACCATAAAATTTTCTTTCGATTGTTTTTTATTTTTATTTTAATCATTTTTTTTAGCTTTGTATGTAGTAAAAATAAAATATTCGGTTGAAAGGAAAATTATTTAAATATACATCAATTGTGGTACAAGGTATCGTAAGTTTGTGCAGATGTTTACAACACCTGCAGAAGAAGTTGAAATAAACCCCAGCTTGACTCAGAATTACCTAATAATTCGCTTAAAAACTGTCTGTAAGAATGTCCGCTTTAAATACGTCTGTCCATGTAAGTTTTATTGTCTAGCCTTGATCGCAATTTTTAAGATATTTACATGAAATCAAGTAAATCGATGTATTTTGGTTCAAAGAGGTTAAAGAAATTAGTTATAGTTAAGTAGAATTTTTGAAAGACGGCCCTGACGGTTCTTAATTGTTTTCAAATAGTTTTGATTAAAGAATTTTTGATATGCTCATTTTTTTCGTTTTGGTTTTTCTTCCTGATATTTTTACTTAAAGTTTTGAATTAAAATTTCACAAATATCAGCACAAAATAATACAAATAAAGCTTTCAATTCAAGTAATCGAAATTATCAAAGTATAACTAGTGTTAATCCAAATTACGCATAATTTTTCATAGAGCCATCTACAATTTCTATTGATTAATTTTATCCTTCTTTACATTAAATCATAAATAATCAAATTTAATGAAAACTCTTCATACGTTGTTCAATTTTCTACCATCTTTAATATACTTTGCCTAATTATAGTTTAATCTATAACCTGGCACTTTCAAAATATCTCAAATCCAAAAATCCATACACAAATATGAAAAAGTTATGTGACGAAAATTACATTAACGTAAAAATTAATTTTCCAAACGGTCTAATATAAATTAAAAATTTTTTTTTAAAAATGTATACTAATAATAAAATTTTATTATTATTTCTACATATCTATAAATAAATATATAAAAACAGAAAAAAATAAAAACAACAACAACAACAAAAATCTGAGCACATGAACATTATAAGAATTTATTCACAAACTGAAAATGAGAAACTTATTAAATTAAAATTCAACTTACATGCGACTCTTTTTAATAACCATGAATAGTTTGTAAATTAAGTTAATTACGTTAATTTTGTGAGAGTCTTTGCACGGTACCAGCCTTTAATGGATGTGACAATGTAAGCCAATCGAAGAATGTGAAACGATTTATGTCATTCAATGAATAATTTCAATTTTTTTTTTTCTATATATCAATTCAATTGGAATTTATAACTAATTGATACAAGTGGAATATCTAATTTTACAAAATTTCAAAATGTTTAAAAGTAGTAAGTATGATTCAAAAGCAAGGACATTGAATTGAATTGAAGTTGAAGTTGAAAGACGTCAAAAGGCCTCTGGTCATGTGTAAACTCTTTCTTTAACGCTACTACATCGTATCGTGACTACCAATGAAATTTGGATAATCCAAAATATAGAAAATTGGGCCGTAAATTAGAGCAATGAATGGATCTAAAACGTCCGCAAAGCTATATAACCATATTTCCAAGTTTCTTCTTGAGCTGCTCAAATCCATTGATTTTATCACGGCGCATGGTTATCGTTTTCAACTGAAACGTTTCAGATGAGCCCTAACTCAATTGACTAACTACGGCCGTTGTTATGCTAACTAAGTAAGATCTAACTCCCTAAATCGCTATACTAGTTTATGATACATTGCGCCTCACAAACCTTCACAACGAACCAAAGATTCAATTACAATACTAACTGTGTATAAGTCTACTTCCAGTTGTGCAAGTACTTTTCGGGATTTTAAAAAAAAAGTACAAAAAAGAGCAATTACCATTCTTAAATTTTTTTTTTGTATTCCTTTTATAAATCATTTAGACTTGCCAGCAATATCTTTATAAATTCACAAACCGCTAGACAAACTACAAGGACCGATAAGTATTAACATTAAAATATTTAAAGTGTAAACTTTGAAATTGAAATAATTCAAATTAAGTGAATTATATAAAGTAATTGAACTATTGACTCTGAGTGTGACACACTGCTAAGTGCTAAGTGTTTTAGAATAAGTATACTAAATGAATTCTTGAATTTATATGATATTTCTAAAATGATTTCATATAAATTCAAATTTAAAAGCAAAAAAGTATGATAAACGAAATGTTGTACGAATTCAATTTTTCTCAAAGATATTTTATATTTGTAAGGGGAATTTACAAATGTAATTAAACACACGTATACACACAATTACACTTATATTTACTTATTAAATATTATTAAATAAATTACAAATATTTCTAAATACTTATTATAAAATTGAAAATTTACATATCATGATTTTATAACACTAAATCGATTATTAAATGAATTATTAAATGAAATATACATTTAAATATTAAATTGTATGATGTAGAACAATTAAAGTTAAACGTCATAATGATCATTAATTACCGCAACAAAAGAAAAAAAAATACCTTTGACGTTTGAATTAGATTTAATTCTATTTAATTTAATGTAATTTTTTTTTCTCTACCGAACGATGAAGAAATTACTGGGCACTTGTTTAAATCGATTTATTAAGCAAAAAAAAAAATAATTAAATTAAATTAAATTAAATTAAATTATAAAAAAATGCGTCATCATTTTAATTTCTAAATTTCTTCAATTTTTTTTTTTTATTTCTTTAATCTCTTCAAAAGAATAAAATAAGTAGTACTGGGTAGACTTTTAGGTCAATGGCCAGAATAGCGATAGTCTAAGGGAGAACCAAGTATAAGAAGTTGAATGTTACGTATGTTAGAGAAGAGGGTCACAAAATTACACAACATTTTAATATTAATTTAATTTGAAGTAACTTTTTACTGTTTCTACTCTTACAAAATATGAAATATGAGCCATTGTAAGGCTTAAAAAAAAATGAGCCAAGAATGGTGTGATTAGATAAGAAATTTTCATAAAATGCTATAACTAACTGTTTTAATGGCCAACTACTATCAATGTAAAATTTTGTAACGATTGATTAAACAATCAATCAACGCAATAATGCGTTAAGAACTGGTTTGTATCATTCATCTTTCGTAATTAAATTACTCTAAAAAAAAAAAACAAAAAAAAACTACAAAAGAAAAAAGAAAACAAATAAGAAAATTATATTTGACTGTTGCCGAATATTGCATATCCACCACATGGATATCATGGTATTGCGATATAGAAACTGTTGGTACTTTATGATACAAATAGAAACTAGTTTTTAAGTTATGAAAAATAAAATTAGAAATTTTTGTTTAAGAAAAAATGGTGATATTCTTAGTTTACTTTGCTTTGTGGGCATGTCCTTTAACAAATTTGGCTCATATTCAATCTTAACTGATATACATGAACTCTCAAATGTTTCTGCCAAATTTTTAATAAATATCTCTAAACTTGCTTTAAGGAGATTGCATATGGACAGACGGACGGATGGACAGACTTGCCTTAATTGATATACAATTTGATGGCTGATCCAGAATAGGATCTAATGACTGTACTCTCCTTTTGGGTATTACAAACGTAATGACAAAATGAATATACCCCTAATTTTTGGTGGTGCCATTTTGTCATTTTGTCATTTCTTTGGATATAAGAAACATGTATTTTTTTGCATAATATTTTTAGACATATATTGCTACAATTGTTATAGTCTACAACATATTTTTATTATAACTTGTGCAATATCTACATTATATTTATGCGGTTGTATGCAATAGATTCACAAAAAAAAAAAAAAAAAAGAAAAAACAAATACTTCAATTAAATTATTGTTCAAGAATTATATTCAATTAATGTTTGTTTAAATGTAAGCTATAAATTTGCAATTTGTTAAAAAATTTGTCATAAAATTTGTTTTGATTGGAAAGCGAAGCCTAACAAAAAATTAGCAAGGCCGACTCTTAAATCACTCCTTCATTTTGCTTAATATAATTAAAAAATTGCAATAAATGAATGACAAATGGAGAAAGTAAAAAGTTTAATATTTAAATGTGATTGATGTGTACGCTAAGCGATGAGATGATAAGGCTACAAAAAATAGATCCATTTGAATCAAACATGATATACATATTTTCTATATATGGCAAGTTTTGTTGAACCTTTTTTTCCATATAAAAACTTTCTTACCTTGAAAAGCATTTTATATAAAATTTGATCTTAAAAACAAGACGCTTCTAATTATTTTGAGCTAAATGGTCATCTTTGTGCCAAATTTGTTTAGAATATTTCAAAAATTGCCTTTTGGGTGGCATACAACAGACGGCTGGATAGACAAGTGGATTTAAAATCTATCAACAAATGATTCTGCATAGAAAAATGATGGATTCATTAATTAACCATATCTGGGTGTTACAAACAATTGAACAAACATATTATACGGTATACCACAAATAGTATAAATATAACAAATTGATTTATATGAAACCACTTTCACATTCATATTCCCTGTTAAGTGATGTATTGTAATAGAAAATTATCATCCAAATTCCCTGCTCAATTAAATATAAAAAAATTTTATATAAAAATTTATAAAATTTTTTATTTAGATTTTCTTTAAATATTTATTATGTTTTTATATTATTTTTAAGCTACACCATTAAATCATAATAATTGAATGAAATTGAGCTTCCATAATTTAAAATTTTTTCTTCTGTAAATTTGTTCATTATTACAAACGATTAAACGATTTAACTAGAAGACTCCACTAGCTGTAACGTAGTGTTTTTTTTCTCTTTTGATTTTCATGAAATTACTAAAGGAAATATGTAATGTATATATATATATATATATATATATATATATATATTTAACGGTACAATTTCCTAAAGTTTTATGTACAAAAAAAAAAGAGTAAAATAATTCAAATCTACAAAGATTTTCCATATAACGATTAACGTACAATTTACAAGCTTTTTTTGAAGTTTGGTCGCAAAACAAATTTTTATAGAATGGCCTAAAAAATCATTCAAGTTTTACCAATTATAAATTACATTTATATTGTAATCATATTAAATAATAATTTCAATCTACATTAAACAATTTAATAAAATTTATTTGAAGATGTTCAATCATTCATTTCCATTTCAAATATCTCAAATATTTGAAATGTTCCAAATAGCCTTTGCACACTTGATGCAGGGTGTAATAACCTTCAATGTTTAAACTATCAAATTGTAAAATATAATTGTAAACATGTGTATACAAGTAAATGTAATGATATAATTAAATTGTAATGCAAAATAATGTAATGTAATGGAATGTAATGTAAGATTGTTGTTTCAAAAACAAAAAAAAAAAAAAACAAAACAAAAACAAAAAAAAAGTTGAAAGAAAAAACACGAAAAAAAAGCAAAAAGCAAAAAGCAAAAAGCAAAACAAAGTCAGGTAAGAAAATTATATATGGCTGAGATCAAAATTTGAATACCCACCAATCAAACAAACACTACGGCATTAGAACACTGAGACTATTTCAGTTTTTGAATATTAAATAGAATATGTAAAGATGAAAAAGTGAAAATTTTGCCATTTTTATGGGCATTATAGATCTTAAGGGCTTGTCTAAGATAATACTTAATACTTGTATAAAAATTTCAATTTTCTATCTTTTCAAATTTTTTATCAAATTTTTTGCTTTAAAGAACAGTAATATTGTCACTTCATATTGAATTGTGGGCGTGCCCTTTGATCAATTTTGCCTATTTTCAATATCAATCAGTGTACATGAATTTCTAATATATCTGCCAAAATTTAGGTACTTTATCTCCATTTTTTGGGCGCTAAGGAGAATGTTAAGAGCACACCAAGAGATGTATAGAGAGAAGGACGGATGGACAGATAAACGGATGAAAGGTCAGATATAATTAAATCGATTCAAAATTTGTTACTGATTAAGAATCTATATAATTTATAGAGTTTTTGTTACTGCCTTTTTGGTCGTTACAAACATAATGAACCAAATGAATATACTACCAATTTTTCGTTGATGGATATCAAAATTAGTTAAAATCGTTGCTGTGCGATTGTATGTTGAAAAGCAATTGCCTATTATTATTGTTGATCCAATTATTACTATTACTATTATTATTATTATTATTATTATTGTTGTTGTTGTTGTTGTTGTTGTTGCAAGTTTTTTTTTTGTTGTTATTATTGCTTTTTGCTATTTCTATTGTTATTGCTGTTATTTTTATTAAATTCGCAAACACCATAATACGGTGTTTTTTGCTTCCTTTTGTTTTTTTGGTTTTGCTGCTGTCATAGTTGTTAAATATATTTTGACATTTTTTGACATTCGCACGAATAATTATGAAATACAACATGACAATGGAAATAAAAAGCACAACAAGATAAAAAAAAAATAATAATAAAATAAAATAAAATAACATTAAATTCGCATCAAAAAAAGTTAAAATATTCAAATCAAAAACAAAAGTGAAAAATAAAATATAATTGTAAAAGAAAATAATTAAGTGCACAACGGTAGCCTTGACTTCAAAACACAAACCATTGTTAAATTATGTTTCATTAAAAAATTACAAAAAAAAAAAAACAAAAAGTTACCCAAAAAATAGTCAGCAAAAGAAAAAAAAGGGAAAAACTCAAATCCAGCAAATATTAATAGCATTCAAATACAACTAATTCAATAAAGACATTTTTTTTTCTTATTATTTTGAAATTTGACAAATTTTAGAATAAATGAAAGCGAAGCTTTTTTCTTAAAGAAAAACAAAATGCCATCTTAGAGCATGCAGAAATGATGTGAATAACATAAAAGTTATGTTTCATTAAAATAAGATTATTATTTTACAGAAATTTGACAGGCACTTGGTAACCTGCCATAAGACTCTCCGACTTAAAGAATTTTAGATACGTCAAGACAAAATCATGTGGGCATTTTTTCAAAATTGGTTTTAAAAAATAATGAAAGGCAATGGCCTTAATTATATAATTAAATAATTAAAAGAATTAAAGGGAATTTATGAATAAAGCAAGTTGATCATGGCACACTCTTAAATACCCTACACAACTAGCAGTTTGATTAAATCAATTAATTAATCAAGAGAATTTAAGAGAATTTAAGAGAATTCAAGAAATCCAAGCATTTTAGGTAGTTTTTTTTTTATATGAAAAGAGATTGAAAAAATGGCTCAATGTGGAGCAAATTTACTTGGTCCATCAAATAACCAAAGGGCTACGATTTTCCTAAAAAAAAAAAAACAAATATTCTAAATTGTAAATGTGTTTTTCAAGGGAATGATCATAAAAATTGTCCATTTCTAATCACTTTCGTAAAAAAGGGTTCACAAATTTCAATAAAATATCTTCCAAAATGATTGCGTCCTTTGTAATAACAAATTTATATGGACCACAAGTTCATATGGACAGACAATTTTACATAGAATCAGTACATCATTTAAACGTAAATTTATCTCAAATTGCAAGAAAAAAATTGCAAAATATATTTTGTAGATATTTATAAATGATACTTAAATTAGAAAATTGTAAAAAGAGGCGTGGTCTACTTAATTCATTATATTTTTTTGCTTTTTTTCTTCATTTAATAAATAAAATTTTAAAGAATTTCATGTTAAATTTTATCATAAAATTTCATTTGATTAGCATGAAATATTTTCAATAATAATATTTCAAGGGGCATGGCTTACGCCTACTTTAAATGGTAATAATATAAATGAAAAAAAAATTCTTTGGCAAATAAATTTCGTGCATGCTTGTTTCTCTTTCCCTCTCTCTCTCTCTCACTCTCTCTCTCTCTATCTATCTCTCTCACTCACTCACTCTCTCTCCTTCTGTAAAATGATTTTATATATTGATGGGAAAGATATTTTTATTTAAAACAAGTTCTAGAAAAAACTTCTTCATTTCTTAACTGAAATTTAAAAACCGGGAAAGAAAAAACAAACAGTTGCTGTTGTTCTAGTGTATTTAATTAAATATTTATGAATTAAATATATACGAGTTTATTATATAGAAAATTAAAGCAAAATAAACAAATAAAAAATATATATTTGAATGTAAAAATTTTTAATATATCTGCCTAATTCAGAGTCGATTATTTCAAATTTTGTAACCAGATGAATGCTAAAAATATATGGACAGATGGACAGACAAACAGTCATAGATATCTCAAGTGGTTCAATACTTTTAAGGCTGATCAAGAGTTTATGTACTTTGTAAAGTTTCTGAATCTTGCTTTTGGAAGTTTCATACATTAAGACAAAATAATTATACCCATAACCTCGGGGTATAATTAATGGTGGACATAAAAAGTTAATCTTCGTTGGTGTAAGAAATTGTACATTCCAAATCTTTTAAAAGAAGACCTTTTTTTGTATTGTAATCGTAAACATGATTCGATAACAATCATTTCCATTCTTTGGACCATGTCTTAATTTTATGAAAATGTATCAAAAATTTTAAACTAAAGTTTTACAACAAAGTGCCATAGATAGACATAAGACAGTTGAAAATCAGAAGACATCGTCTTAGGGAGAGACTCAAGAAATGATTCCATGTTGATCGATGGATCCATCTTAAATTTTTCATTGCGGAAGCGTAACTATTTGTAAAATGCTTACTTTCCCTTTTGGATTTTCCCAGTAAAAATATTCAATCATTTTATTACAAAACTTTTCTTTATTTTTCTTTTTTGTTCATTTGTTTTTTTTTTTTTATAAATTCTACTTTATACTCAAATACCTGCATAAGTATACGTACATAGAATCCATACATACATATATATATATACATATATATATATATGCATATATTAAGCAGTCACGCATAATTGCAGTCACAAAATTTATGCACAAGTATAAGAAAAATTCCAAGGCAATCAACATAAATGCTTAATGAAAACCACATCCATTCGATTTTAAACATTTCAACAATTTTTCTATTTCTTTTCTCGCATTTTATTTAAAGATTTTGTTGTTTTGGAAATTATAAAAAAATTTGAAATTTTTAAAGCATATTAGGTCACTTATCATATATGTAACATAATAAATAAATTTAAAAAATTTTCTCTATATTTTGCTTTCTATGTCTTAAAGTTTTTATGCTTAGAAAAAATAAACGAAAAACTTAAACAAAAAACTTGCTTAAATTTATCAATAAATTGTAAATGAAATTTATTAAATCAAGAAATTATAGAAGCAATTTCTATGAGCGTGCTAAACACGCTCAATTTTTAGTATAATCATAATTTCAGAAATATTTAAGTTAATGTAATTTACTTAAGCATTTTTGAAGAACTTCATTTAAGAAAAATAGAACTGGAAATTAGGTAAAGCGAGAATATTGTAAGAAAAAAGTGGAAAAACATCAACTCAAAAAGGAAAAGAAATAGTTAGATTAGCCGTATCTATATAGAAAGTTCTAAAATAGAAAGAATATTCAGGCTTATCTTGGTGGAATGAAATGAAAATAAATGGCATAGAATAGAATGGAATGTAACGGAATGGAATGTTACGAAATGGAATGTGATGGAATAAAATGTGACAGAATGGAATATGACGAAATGAAATGTGACGGAATAAAATGTGATCAAAGGGAATGGAATGAAATATGACAAAAAAGGGGACGTAACTAAATGGAATGTGACGGAATGAAATGTGACGGAATGGTTTGGAATAACATGAAATAGAATGGGATGATATGAAATGTGTTAAAATGGAATGAATTAAAATAAAACAAATGGAATTGGAACGAAATAAATTTTAAATGGTTTGAATTGAAATAGAAGTAAGAGATTTCTCTTTGGGAAACCTTAGCCCCTTAGGATAAAAACCAAAAGATAAAGATAAAGATAATGACAAAGATATGTGACAAAATAATAGCAAAAAAAAATTTCGAAAACAACATCATATTTTCTACAGTTAATTTAATTTCAAACACAATTTGACAAATATATTCAACTGAATATTGTGTTAGTAGTTTAAATTATAGTTTATCGTTTCTACTATTTTGTTTACTAGTATTTTAAAATATCGATAAAAAAATTTCAAGTTTTCTAACATTTATTATTTTTGTTGTCATTTTATGTATATAGTTTTCTTGAAATATAAATAATTAATTTAATTTAGTTATATAAAATGACTCTCTCTCTCTCTCTGCTAACAATAAGTTTAAATAAAATTTCCGGTTGTAGCAATTAACTTTGTATACACTTATTTTTATAGATTTATATAAATAAAATGCTCTTGGTCAATCAACTTTAGAATATTTTCTCACTTTTAAATTTATGAATAAATTTTATCTTCTATTTACTTTGTAAATACCTTATAACTTATTGTTAAAGTATAATTTATTTAATTTAACATAAAAGAAATAGTTTTCATCAATTGTTTGTTGTCATCAAGTTGTATCGTCCATTCAAACGCTATAAAAACTTCAATAATAAGTTATTTGAAGCTGTTAAGAGTTCTGATACAAGTTCTGTGAAGTAGCAACATTTAGATATAAATTTAAAACTTCTAAAACCTTCTTCATTCTTTGGTAGGATATTTCTACTCTTTGTGGAATTATATGCGGCATTTGGAAGTACAATATCAAAAGCATGCCATTCAACATAATGCACAAAAAGTGTTTACAGAATAAGAAATTAATTTTTTAGAAGTTACTATTCAATATTAACTATTTGCTATGGAGTAAAAGTCTTATAATCCAATCATTATGCATTTTTGCATAAAATAATAATTATAATCAAGAATCCCTTAAAAAGTCTTCAAAAGAGGTCACTTGAAGCCAACCATGCCTTTTTTTTAATTTCTATATTAGAAATAGATTAAACTGGCCACATTAAACTGGCCAAAAAAAGCTAAGGTATGGCAAGGTAAGACATTACCTTGATAAATGCCTTACAATACAAAATCCTTAAATTCTCCATTAAACACTTTTTGATTGATTTGTGGAATGAACCAGTACCAGTGCATTAAAAAGTACAGAGTTAAGTACTTGATTAACATTCTTTGCGTTATTTATATTGACATATTTATTTACATACAATTTTACGAACAATTTGAAAGGAATGAACGTTAAACGAGATCCGTTTACTTTAATCTATACAAAAGCAATCACAATTACAATTATATATATGTATGATATGCACTCAAGTATGAACTGGACGAGTATGTAAAAAAAAAGATAAAAAAAAAAGGAAAAATTAAAACAACTTGTCACTTCAACATTTTCAACTTTAAACTAAAAACGCATTAAACTGCACAACAAAGAAAAATGCATCACCTTGAAAATATTGGCGGAATTATAAATAGAATGTAATATTTATAAATATAAACAAATGAGAATTTTATAGTCATTCGGGACCATCTCTTAAATATTTTGCACCAACTTTTTTTTGCTTAACTAAATTAAAGTCAAATAAGAAAATTGCAACTTAAAAAAATTGGAAAAATTCTTATATTTCAGTTGTTTAGTTTGTTTTATGACAGGACATTTAAAATATATATCGATCTGGACCAAATTTGCTATACATAATTTCTAGATCAAAATACCAATTTAGCAGTATCAATTTTCGCTAAAATATATTCAAAATTGAAACTTTTATCCATATAAAGACTTTTTTCAAAAAAAAAAAAAAAATTGTTACATAAAAAGTGATCGTAAAAATGAATCGATTTAGATCAAATTTGGTACACATGTAACTTACATTAAAATTTATTAAAAATTGTAATTTTTTTCAATATAACTTTACTTAAGGCTAGGCTTTATATGGGTGGTGATCGAAAAGAAATGAATCAATTTTAACTATTTTTGATGGATTGAACTTCTGGCCCAAAAATCCAACCATGTATCAAATTTTATAAAAATATCTCTAAAATTGCCATCTATACCTTCCAGACAGATGGATAGACACACAAACGGACAGACGGATAGACATGTCTAATGGAATCAACAATTGATTCTAAATTATTCGGTAACGGTAATAAAATATAGATTTACCTCAATTCTTTTTAGATGTTACAGAATAAGCCAACAATTCGAAAAGTTACATTTGAGTTTTTATCATCTAACAATGGCATAATGTATAATTTTGAATACATTTCAATTATTCTATTTACATTCAAAAAAAAAAAAACCTGCTTAAAATGATGGAAACAAAAACTAATGAAAATTTTTTGTTACCTTCTAAATTTCAATGAGCTAAATTAATTTCATTAATTATCTTTATCTTTATTTTGTAAGCATTTTGTATTGTAAACGGATCTTCATCAAAAAGATCTGCTGCAATCAATCAAAAATTTATAACGCCAAATAATTTTCCTTTAAGTGTTTCAAATACTTTCATAAACTAATGATAACCAAAATTTATGTATGATAAGTATAAAAAAAATTCCGCGAATCATCAAATAAAGAATATTTATGCTTAATATAAATATGATAATAAAAGTATAAGAAGCCTATCAAAACGAACGATCGATCGTTAAATTGAACAAGCAAATAAAAACAAAATGGCAAATGAAAAACATTGGAAAAATATGAAAAAGAAGATGAATAAAAGAATAAATACGTAAATTATAAAGAGGCAACGAAAACAATGTAAATTATTTTTCATAATTCGTATACGCCCGTTTCTCATAATTTCACTTATGACATTCACACCAACATTATAGACCTTGGGATACCTTGAATTTAATTTAAATTTTACGCTTTATATATGCAAAAAAAAGGGCAATAAAACAATGAAACCTTTGTCATCTTCTTCTTGCTTTATGTAGCATTTTACATTTTACATTTTACATTTTACATTTTCTTCGCCATAATTCAAACTGGCATAATGTGAATAATTTAATGCAATTGTTGTTGTTGTTGTGCTTTGTTCAGATGATGATCGTGTTGATAATAGTTTTGATGATGCTGTTGTTTTGTGAGAACATGGGCCACACAAATTCATTGTAATATTGTAAAATTCATCAAATATAAATGAGAAAGGCAAAAAAAAAAAAAGAAACAAAAAGAAAAAAATCAAATTATAATAAATTTTGAGTAGTTGCATAAAATAAATGAAAAAGCATTCACAGCAATAAATGGAAAATATTATTTAAAAAAAAAAATTTATTCATTTTAATAAATTAAGTAATTTTTATGATTGTTATTATTGTTTGGAAAATCTATGCCATGTCAAAACTTTCAAAATACAGTTCGAACCATAAAAAATATTAATTTTTGAATAATTCATTAGATTTCACAAGAAATTTCAGTAAGTGGTTTGATCTGTTCTATATTCAGCTGGTTAAAAATGTCATTTTTTAAGGATTTTTCTTTCAATTTCAAATAAGTGCTTCTTCTTCTTCTTCTTCTTCTTCTTTTACAACTACTATTATTATAAGTTTTGGTTCTAGCAAAACACTTTCAGATCATTAATATGATATCTTTAAGAAAATTCAAAAATATTGGGACTCCTTGTCTTTTGTTTTTCGAACTTATCAATATTAGAAATAGTTGAAGGATGATTAAAAAAGGCAATAAAAAGGGACCAATAATTTTAAATGCCCTCAACCAGATATTGGAGATAATACCCTAAAGCAAGAATTAGAGACCTTACCTTGATTAGTATCAAATTCTGAATAGATATAGATATGTCAGTCTGTCTGTCCAAAATACCAAATTTTTATTATTTTTTATTTACCATTGAAAAACTGAAAAAAAACTGGCTTTGAATCGTAGTGTCAAAAGATTTGACTCCAGCCAACTATGATTTTATTTTTTTCTCATATTTTTTTCTAGCTCTCCCCAGGAAGATTTCTTGTCTAGTCATTTTCTTGGTATATTGAGGCTCCATTCAGAAACTCTTTGCAAATATAAATCTGAATCGATTTGGAAATGTTTGCTTGGTCTATCAGTATGCCTCCTGTCTTAGGGTTACCCGTTTCAAGAAACATTAGCTCAACTGGGAGCCGGCTCGCATGTTAAAGTTTATAGTGAACACATGGTATTCTACGAAATCGATCTAAAGATTTATTTTGCGGCCACGAAATGATCAGTTTACTACTTCTTTGGTGGTGTTGAACTTAATTTCGTGTTACCTTCGTATTGATTTGATATCTCGTAGACTTGGTTTTATAAACTTGCCTCATCAATAAGACATTAAGAACTGAGATTATCATCTCAGCAAATGCATTGCAATATCTGTTTATTGGGTATTTAAAATTGGACTCTAATCCATTAAATAACATTCTGATTTTATTATTTTTCTTTTGTTTCTACTTTTATTATAAATATTTTAATTAACAAAAATTGTTTTATTATTTTAATATTCTTTTTTTTTAATTTTAACTAACCATAAAATATGTTTTATAACTTTAAGTTAGTACATAATTTATTGTTGCTGTTGTTTTTTTTTTTTTTTTGCAAATTTCTAATAGTCCTTAGTATGAAGTCCGAATGTTTAAATATTCTGCATTATGTCGCTTAATAATAATTAACAAGTCAAAAAAGTTTTAGAATTAGCAAAAATATATTTCAAAAACTTTAATTTACAATCATTTTATTTTTATGAAAATTTTGCATTCTGAAAGGAATGAAAATGAAATTTTGTTACTTCTCATAGAATTATGGGAATTTATGGGAAAAGTAGAAACAAACGCGAACTCCAAATGGTCCGTGGGAATTTCTTTAACCTGATAAAAAAAAAATTAACCTTACAAGTTCTGACCAAATTATTCCAATGTCTGGTAATATTTAATTAAAAAAAAAAAAAAGAAAAAAGGAAGAAAGGAAAAACCTACAAAGGCGTAATTTAAGTCTAAAAGAGACCTTTAAATGATGCTTAATAGATTTACATAAGATTGGATGAAATTCTTTCCAAATTTATTGCACATTGGTATTATCTACGTTCTGTAAGGTTCTGTCCCAACTTGTCTGGAGAAGTACATGGGTCAAATTTAGTTACGTGGGAATTTAGTCTTCTCCATATTGATAGGAATTTCTATTATACTTGGATTCAATTGGAACCTATTAGTTGTACGAGTTTTGATTTGGGCATGTATTATTCGATTTCATATATCTTTTTCCAAGCAAAAGAAATGTCATTTCCGATGGAAATGGATGAAGATTTGGCAATAAAATATCTTGCAGATGCCGCATACAAAGTTTTATGAAAATTTTTCTCATCGCAATTAAAAATCATTAAGTGATATAAAAGAGAAGAAAAGCTAGCAATTGAAATATTGAAATATCTTAATTTAAGATTTGCAAATTTTGCTGTTAAATATATTTTACAAAATTAAAAATATTTCCATCGTAAATTTTCACAGCAAATTTTCTTTGTTTAAGTGAAATTAACTGAACTTAAGTTATATTAAGTTACATGACGTTACGTTACGTTACGTTACGTTACATGACGTTACTTGACGTTACGTTACGTTAAAGTTTAGCTTATTGACCTTTGTTAGCTTTCAACATGCTTGAACGCATTTCACATGAACACGCCTCTTTATCATATCATGGCAAATGATGCATTTCATTTGAAAAAATTTCCAATTGCAAATTTCAAATGATTTTTTCTCTTGTTGGTACTTTTGCTTTTATTATTATTATTATTATAACAATTTCAATGTCTTTGCCATCATATAAAATTCAGCAATAATAATTATAACAGCAGCCAACAATAGCAACAATAATAATGATAACAACAACAGCATTAAAAATAAAGTAACTTATTATAATAAATGCAACTGCTTTCTTACATGCATTATTTTACGAACCCATAAGCAACATCATCATCATCAACATAATAAACATTATCATCAACAACATTATCATCAATATCATTATAATTAAGATGATTATTAATGCCATAATTGTGTTTGTAAAAAATGAAGAGCTCACGCATTTTTTTTTTAATGTTCAAGATAAAAATATTTCTTTCTTGTACGTTGACGGTGGAATGCATGATAGGACGGACAGTGGAAAGAATAGCGAGAAGAACACTTGAAAGGACAGCGGAAAGAGCGGTGTTAAGAACGGTGGGAAGTGAGGTGGGAAGGACGGTTGGAATGATTGTGCGAAGCATGGTCTACAGGATAGTCGGGAGGATAGTCGGAAGGACGGTAGGAAAGACGGTGGGATGAACGTTGGAAAGGACGGCGGGAAGAACGGCACGAAGTATGGTGGAAAGGACGGCTGGAAGAACTGCGGAATAACTTGTGCGGAAAAATGGTCTGCAGGATAGTCGGGAGGATTGTAAGAAGGACGGCAAGAAAGACTGTAAAAAAGGCAGTAAAAAGTAGGGTCGAAAGAAATGTCGGAAGGATGATCGGCAAAATAGTCGTAAGCATGATCGCTTACTTGCTTACTGACATTTTACATTTCCAAAAAACCCAACAATTGTAAAAATATCAAAAACAAAAATATTGCAAAAAAAAAATTATATATGCATGCTTAAGCATGTTTGTACAACAAAAGCATCAACAAGCATAATAATAATAATAACAACAAAAATATAAATAATGCTAATTAAATGCACATTAACCAATCGCATACTGAAAAATATTTATGCTTTTTTTTTTCTTTCCATTTACATTTTCATGTTCGTTTTTATTTTGTATTTTTTGATTTCTTTCAAAATGCCACATACACAAATATATATGTTTGTATGTGTATGTGTATGTTTATGTGTATGTGTATGTGTATGTGTATGTGTATGTGTATATATACATGTGTGTATTTAATGCATTTTCTTAAAATTTTACACGTTTTTTTTTTTGTACTTTTGTCTTTGGTTTTGTTGGTGTTATTGCTTTTGATGAATTTGGCTTCAAAATACAAATAAATAAGAAATTTAATAACTAATTGAAATATCCAAACAAAGCAAAGCAAAGCAAAGCAAAGCAAAAAAAAAAAAAAAGAAGAACAAACCAGTGCAAGAGGAAAAACTGGGCAAAGTAGTTTTATGCCTGGTAATTTCATCTAACTGCTTACCTGTTATTTGTCCGTTTGTCTGTCTACCTGTTTTATGCTTATTTGCCAACTTTTATTGCTGTTGCTGTTAGTGTTGTTAGTGTTGTTATTGTTGGTGTTGCTTTTTTCTTTGATATACATAAATGCTCTTACTTAACACAATTCAATTCAACTTAGCTCAACTCAACAACTTAAATAGTCAAACCGACACAACTCGTTGGAAATCAATTGATGGAAATTTTTTGTTTTTTTTTTGGTTTTTGTTAAATTGTGCTTCTTTTTTTGTTTTTCCTTAACAACTCAATATTTTCTGTCACTTTTTGATATTTTATAATTTATTTCTTCTAATTTCTTTTCTTGCCTTTTTCTCTACTTTTTTCTTCTTTTTTACTTTTTTTATTTAAATTTTAAATAATATTTTCTTATGAAATTTTTACACCTAATTCCTCAATGCGAAATATTATAATATAAAATATTGGCCATAAAAAGTATAAAAAAATTTCTGAAATTTTAATTTCATAATTTTACAAATTAGTAATTTAGTAATGGCCAAAAAAAGAAAACAAACGGGTTCAATAAGAAGTGAAGAATTAAAAGAAGCAGAAGAAGAAGAATTTGTAAAACAAATTTTGTCTTTTGTGTTTTTGTAAATAGAATTTAAAAAAGAAATTTTTTTTTAAATATTTTTTTTTTTGCAAATTTTTTTTCAATTTTTTTTTTTTGTAATTTTTTTTCAAATTTTTTGGAAATTTTTTGCAAATTTCTTTTCAATTTTTTTCAATTAAAAAAATATTTTCTTAAATTTTTTTCAAAATTTTGGCACATTTTTTTCAAATTTTTAAAAAAAATTTTTTTTAATTTTTTTAAAAAATTTTTACAAAAATTTCTTAAAATTTCTTGTAAAATTTTTTCAACTATTTTTTAAATTTTTTTTAAAATTTTTTTACAAAGTTTTTTCAAATTTAAAAAAAAAATTTTTTTTCAAATTCTTTTATATTATACGAATGCAGGGAAGAAGAAAACTTGTTATTATCATTATTGGTTTCTCTTTATAATTTCCTTCCATTACCATTTCCCTTTCCTTCTCATCACTATCTTTATCATTTGTTTTACTTTCTCTTCTCTTCTCCTCTCTTCTCTTCTCTTCTCTTCTCAACAATTCTTTATCATCCTCTTCTCACCCCCATACACCCTTCTCTTAATCTTCTTGTTTTTTTTTTATTTCTTGTTTTTATTTCTCGTTTCTTTTACTCACTTTGATAAACGCACTTTGATTGCTTATAATTTCGATATTCGCATGCGCGGCATTTGTCTGCTTGTGTTTATGTGTTAATGTTTGTGCTTGTGTTTACGTTTGAATGCATGTGTGTGTGTGTGTGCATATTTAATGTGCTAATTAATAAATGCAATACATATTTAAACACACAATATTTTTTAGTATTTAAATGTTTTGCCCATCAGTCGATTGATCTGTCCATCTGTCCGTCTACCTCTCTCTCTCTCTCTCTTTAGTTGATAACAATCTAAGTGACATTATGTGGCTGTAGATATTCTTATATATCGGTCTGTGTTTGTATGTGTCTGTGTGTGTGTGTTTGTGTGCGTTTGTGTGTGTTTGTGTGTGTTTGTTTATTTCTTAATAAAAATTTGTTCACATTAATAACAATAACAACAAATAGAAGAAAAACAAACAACAAATAGTTTTGATATTTTAAATATGGTAAAAAAAAAATTAATATTTTCGCTGTTACGACAAAAACAAACTAAAATACAAGAGAAGAAGAAGCAAAAGAAGAAAAAGGAAGAAATTAAAAGCGTAACGTGAATTGAAAATTATCTTAAATTTGTTAGTGTTGTTGTTATTGTTATCATTATTACATATAAATGTGTGTGTGTGTGTGTGTGTGTGTGCGTGTGCATTTGTTGTATGCATTTTGTCATCATAATTTTATAATTTCACTTTAAAACAAGCAAACAAAAAAACAATAAAAATAAACAAACAAACAGACTTTTTTATTTTTATTTATTTATTCATTTTGCTCGAACGCGAGAAAATTTTTATGCATCAAATTTTTTTTTATACATATCTATAAATGTGTGTGTGTGTGTGTGTGTGTGTGTGTGTGTGTGTGTTAATAGCGGCCAATCAATTGACTTGACATATTAGAAATAACAGCAAAACAAGAAGAAGAAAATTTAATCTCAATCACAGATTTTTCAATTTTTCTTTTCTTTGCCTTTTTTTCTTTGCTTTTCTTTTCTCTTCTACTCTTTTTATGTTTTTTTTTTTATTTTTCCTTGTTACTTTCAATTTACTTAAGTTCCTTTTCCTTAATTTTTTATATCTATTTCTTGATTTATATTTTTTTCTTTTACGTTGTGTTTATTGGATCTTTTATTTTTTGAAGCGTTTTTCTGCTTTTTTCTGCTTTTTTCTGCTTTTTATTTTGTTCCCCCGCCCCCGCCCCCGTCTTTTCTCCTGCTTTTTATCAACATATTTTATTTTAATTTACTTTTATTTCTGTTTTTTGTTTCCGTTTTTTTCCGTTTTATTTTTTTACCTTTAGTTGATATTTATCAGTTTGTTTTTTTTTTTGCTTCTTTTCTTTTTTGCGTTTTTTAGCTGATGCTTTTCATAACTTTTCTCTTCAACTTTTTCTACTTTCCTTTGCTTCTTTTTTTCCCCAGTTTTATTGGTATTTTTGCATTTTATTGTTATTGTTGTTGTTATTGTTGTTTCTTGTTTGTTTCGAAATAGAAATGGGGAAACGATTGTTATGAATAAACGTGAATCGCGACTATCCGTATCGTATTTTGTGTTGTATCGCACTCCAGCAAAGCCTCTAGAAAACTAAAAGTCAGACTTTGAAAAGTTATGCCTGTTAAGTCTTGTTTGAATGTGTATGTGTGTATGTGTATATGTGTTATATGCATGTTTTCTATTTGTTATTGTTATTGTTGTATTTGTTGTTTGTTGTTTGCTGTTGTTGTTTATTGTTGCTTATAGTTATAAAGATGCCGTGGCCATGTTGCTATTGTTGCTTCACAAGCGAAGTAGGTTTACAACTGGCCAAACTGGTGGATAAAATTATAGCATATAACAACAACAACAAAGGCAGCAATAACAATAACAACAACAATAACAACAATAACAGCAACAATATAATATATCGCTACTAATTAGATATTGTTGCTAAATGGTTTAACACGAGCACACATACAAATGATTTTTATAAATATATCGATACATCGATCGGTTTTATTCAATAAATGGGTAGCAAATACATTTTGATATTTCTACTAAATTTATCATAAAATAAAAAAAGTGAATACGAGCAGCAACATCAGTAGCGGCAGTAGCAGCAGTCGTAGCAGGAGCAGTAGCAATATCAATAGCAGACAGACATACAGACATGCCGACAAACAGATAGACAATAAAATAAAAAATCACTGGTCAAAAGAATGTAACTTTAATTGAGTGGGCCAAAGGAAATGCAAGAAAGCGAAAATGAAAGTGAAAAAATTTGAAAAAACATTTAAAAAAAAAATTGAGCATAAGAGTTTTTTTTTGCCATACACAAAAAGTTTGTGAATATCTGTTAGACAGAGGAAGTTGAGAGAGTGAAAGAGAGAAAGAGAGGAAATCAAATAGAGCGAGATATAAGAGTGATAAAATGAGTTAAAGTGTAAGCAATTGAAATTAAGTTGAAAATGTATGTTGAAAAATGTGCCTCTCAGCCCAAAAAAAAAAAATGGGTCCACTTGTCCGTTGAAAATGTTCAACAATGGGCACAAAGAAATAAATTACAAAAAAATTAAATAAATAATGTTAAAACAAGGGAAGCCAGCTGTTATCGATTAAACGATAACATAATTTTGGAAATTTCTTGAAAGACTTGAAAAAAGTCAATAAAATTATGGCAAGCTACTCAGTGGACTGCTAAATATCATTTAAAAAAAAAGTCATCACAAACTTAGAATTTTTCATTGGTTTTATGCTGTAAATTGTAATAGCTTAGAACTTGGCATTCAAAATGTGAAGTGACGAGATTTGATAAGACCTTCAGAGATTGATGTCTTTATTTCAGATAACAATTTAGAAGTTTCCTTTAGATTAAATATATGAAATATGAAAATTTTGTTAGACGTTATCTGCAAAAGAATTTGAAGAAGGTATAATTTCATCTAAACGATTAAATAAAACATGAATAGTTCAAAAATTGTTATTTCATCAAACAAAATCAAGCAGCAACCAACGTTGCCACATAAAATGAGATTAAAAGTTGAATTGCTAGATGATATTTACAGCAAAAGAGAAAGAGAAACAAACAAACAAACCAAAAAAAAAAAAAAAAAAAAAGAAAAACACACGTTGCGCTTTCATTTAAATACTCGAAATGTTTACTCAATGTTTAGTGAATGGTTTAAGCTTTAAAATTAACTTAAGTCAACACATTTCATCAAGCATTCACCAAGCACATGGAATTTAAAGATGATAATGATCATATATAAATTCTAATCAAAATTTATTATGTCAAATCGTTGGTAGAAATAAGTAGAAATTTAAATCATTTTATAAAATATTTTCTTTCATCTTAACATTTTTGTTTGAATTGTTTTACTCAAAAATGTTTTATAAAATCATATTTAAATGAGTTTTATATAATTTTTATTTCACTCACTCATTTGTGTACACATTTATTAACTCAATAACTAACTCACTCACTCATTCATTCATTCATTTATTCACTTACTCAATTATTTAGTTAATAAATCAAACGCTCAAATGCTCAAATGCTCAAATGCTCAATCGCTCAATAACAACAAGTAACAATTTCGTATAAGAAAAAGTTTCTAAAAAGAAATAAAGAAATGCTTAAAAACAAGAATTAAAATTACAATTAAAAATATAAGCACTCAAAAAATTTATACTCAATGCTTAAAACTCTCTTTCACTCACTTCAAACTGGTTTCGCTTCAAGAGACTTATTAACACATTACAATTATATTTATTTTGGTTTATTTTATTTGATATCACGGTTCATTGATAATCTATTTAAAGCAAATGTATGTGTGTGTGTGTGTGTGTTTATAATTGATGTAATTGTTATGATTAAATTTATATTTAATTCACAAACACTTTGACTCAATCAAACACAAAACCAAAAAGCAAAGATCAAAAACTATAAATCAAAAACGCAGAAAAGAATTGTACAGAAAAATTGCTCATTTGCTCGCAAGAGCGAATCGAGGCAAACATGTAATGAAATGTGCTCATTTTTACGAAACAACGTTAACGTTAACGTTAACGTTAACGCTAACGTCTTTGATTGTTTATTAATGTTGTTCAATTCGTTCAATTCTTCGTTTACCTATAATTTTTTTTTCTTCTTTGATTTTTTTTCTTCTTTTATTATTTTGCAAAATGAGCGAATGAGTGCCAGTTTGCAAGCTGGCAAATTCAATATGCATGGTGTGTTGGCACATTCTTGATTTCAATTTTCAATTATAATTATATTGAAATATATATACACACACACATATATATATTCATTTATGTCCGTCCACTATGGCCTTACGCCTTAAATGAATTCCATAAATGGTAGCAGCGCCTTCAGCATTTAATATCTAGAAAATCCAGCCATAACTTATAAGTGTTAAGTGTATGATGAAAAAGAAGAAAAAAAAAATAGAGAAAGCAAATCTTTTGTAAAATCGATCTTTTTGTTCAATTAGATCAATTTCAATTAATTTCATGATGACCTAACGTTTAATGAAATATTTTTGAATGACTATCGAAATATTCGCAAGAAACGTTGCGGAGAAACATTACATTCCTTGCCCTGAAACTTTCACATAATTTGTAGATATAAATTCCCTTAGACTTAACTAACTAAGAACTAATGTCTTGAGTAGTTTTTTTTTTTTTGCTAGCTTAAATGAAATTCTTAAAAACTTTAGTCATACTTTACCGTTTATATTGATTCGATGCAGAAGGCTCATATGAATCGATTTAGTTATTTTATGAATCAAAGTGAAAATAATTGCATAACTTTATGCCATATATCAAAAGCAACCTTTGCCTCAATCAAAATAAATAGGGCCATTATGTTTATAAACAGTTTCGTAAAGAACAATTCTTTTCAAAGCACTAGAAGATCGATAATGATAAATCTATCGAACTATAAAGAAAATGAACCGGTACATTTTGCTAAAATTTTATATGAATTGTTTAAGATAATCATTAATTTAAAGATTGATGATGCGCTGCTTATCACGCCTTAGTTCAAAACAGAGATGGCAATCAATTCAATTGCATTTTGACCGACTTGTTTTAAAAGACAGACATTAAATTCTGTTGTGATTATAATGAAACGAAAAATTTTTTATGGAGAACTTTATTTTAAAGCAAGAAAAATTTTTATCAACTTTCAGAATAAATTTTTAGCAAAAATAGCAAAGATATCAAGCTTGCAGGCAGATTGATATTGAAAATGTACAAAATCGGTAAAAGGCCAAACCCACAGTGCAACATAAAATGAAAACATCTCGATTCTCAGCAAAATTTTGTGGTTTTTTGCTCATGATCTTTTTGAATTGAAATAAATGGAAAACTGAAATTTTATATAAATTGAAAAGCCATTTCAAATGAGCCACGCCTACGAGAAGTTACAGAATACTAAATTTTCACTTTTTCTTTTATATTAAAGCTTTCTATTTTACAAATGAAAAACAAATGAAACCGGCTCTGTTGAGTATCTAAGATTTGGCCAAAGCCAAATATAATTTTCTTATTTAATTGTTGTTGTTTTTTTTTTATTATTATTGCTTTATTTACATATTTGCATTGAATACTATTATTATTTATTTAAGAATGCAGTTATTTATAATAACGGCCGGATAATAATTATTATAATGTTTGACGTACATGAACGGATCGATCATTATACACGATTATTATACAAAATAGATTTTATTTACATGATTCATCATCATCATCATCATCATCATCATTATCATCATCATCATTATTATTATTATTATTATTATTATTAACAGTATAGAATAATTAATTGGTTCATGAATGCGTACGCTTATAAAACAATAATTAAAACATTTAAAATTTTATATTACTCATAAAAGATAAATACGCTTCAGCGAAAAAATTCCATGGATAATTCACTAGGAATATTTGAAAAAGTTGTCTTTAGAATATTTTTAATCAATCTAAGATATCTGCCTTCATTTAGAATTGATTACATTGACAAGCAATTTAGGTGCAATTCATGTAGAATTAAATTACATGAAATTTTACATTTTCTTTTTGTCTTTTTGAATGTAAAAATTAAAGACGTTTTCCGTTACTGAATCAAATGATATTGTTATGGACAATTGAAGTTATTCTCTAGATGCCAGATAATAATAATACGTTATTATTATTCTAATAAAATATTTAAACTTCTTTCACTGATTTCAGTGATTTTGGTAATTTTTATGATTTTTGTGATTTTTGTGATTTTTGTGATTTTTGTAATTTTTGTGAGTAGCATTTTTTAAACATTATCATTTTTCAATCGTTGCATTGGATGAAACGTTCATTTTCACAATCGCAATCCAACTTTTTCTATATAAATATGAACTTGTAAAATGGTAAATCTGAATCTAAATTTTTCGATAAATATTTACATTCAACATGTTCATAGTAAAATTCTACAATTTGAAAAAGTTTCAGAATACTTTCAGTATCTAGAAATAATTTAGATACTTAATTTTAATAGCTGTTCCTTTAATTATACTAAGTATACTAATTATACTAATTAAAGCGATTTAATCAAAATTACTGATATTTGGACTTTATAAATATAATTTTTGTAAAAAAATTAACAACTTTTCACATGTAAGAACAAGCAGAAGTAAATCTCATTTAAAAATTCTCAAAGAAAATGAGATTTTTGTAAATTGTATTAAGTCCTTAAAAATGTTATATCGCTATTACCTTTAATAAAGAATGAAAGTTACTTGTTTTTTACAAAACAACAACTTGAATACCAAAAAAATATCAAATTGATTGTTCATGTATTGGCGAGATCGATTTTGTAAAAATCGATTTCCTTAATTTTATTGTTAATAAAAAACTTTATATTTACAATTTTTTTTTTCACATTTTTATTTTACATTTTACATCCAACTATTTCTCAATTAATTATGAGAATAATTAATTTTTTTTCGTTTCTTTCTTTCTTTTATTATTATTATTATTTATTATCAAATTAATTACTGGATGAAAAATGTTTTTTAAGTGTTTATTGAATACAAACATGCTCATTAAACAATAATATTTAACAATATTCTCTGTTTAATAAAATGAAAACAAAAAAAAAAATGAAATTACAAAAAAAAAGGGAAAATTTTACAAGAAAGTAAAAAAAAAAGCACTTAAAAGCTTTAGTGTCACCTGGTGGCGACTCTAACAAGTACTCTAACAAATTTGTTTGCTTTATGTTAAAAAAGTGAAGCAAGCAAATAAGAGAAAACAAATTGCAAGTCACTCTTGGGCATTTTATAGAATGGCAGTCCACAAAATGGAGCGATTTCGATCAATTTTGCTCGTTATATGAAAAAAGATTTTAACGCCTTTCCTTTTTCATCTAAAAAAAACTCTTATATACTTCATTTCATAAGCCCAAACAATAGCAGCAAAAAAAATTTCGATCTGTTACTTGAAGAGACTTCAAATGAATGGCCAGATTGTCTCAATTCGTTTCAGATTGGCCAGATTGTATCGTCGTTTGGTATCTCATCTCATCTCAATTCATATCATCTTCCTTATGGCTGTTATAAACTTTACTCTATGCCAATAAATCGTGTAGAGTATAAAGAAATTCCATTTACTTACATTAGAATACTATAAGAAAAACAAATGATGAGACTTTAAGTACAATAATCAATCAAATTAATTAGTAAAATTTTATGCAAAATCTTTATGAGTTTACTTGATTGATGATACGTACAAATGTTTGCGAATTGCTCAATTCTTTATAAATCTTGTGCAATGCCCATCAAAATTTCATGCAAACTTTTTTATGAAGCAGTCAAAGCAGCATTCTCAAATGTTTCAATTACTTTATCATACCTTTAAATTAAGATCCAAAATCCAAGATTCAAAATCCAAGTTGGTATGCCCATGATATTTGATGATAAATAATAAATCATATTAAATCTTTGGAATCTTTTGCATCTGAGTTGGAAATATTTTTGCTGTGATTTATTTCAGTTAAAACGTTCAAAGATTTCATTTTAGCCGATTGTTGTAAATTTTATGGGAACCTGAAACTTTTATCTATTGACCATTATTTTTACCATAATCATCGAATAATTATAAAAAAATGACCGCGTAAATGAAAAATAGTTCAAAATGCAATTTAATAGAAAAAAAAAACAGAACTTGATAAATGTCAATACTAAAAATATCATTCTGCGAGATCGTAATATATAATTCCTAGAATCATAATTCATTATTAAAGGCCGCGTTTGCATTTTTTTTTTCTAAATTTTGGTTATTTTTTACAAATTTAAATGAAATTTGTAATGTAAAATTTTAATTTAAAATTACGCTTATTTCTGCTGCCTTCTTCTTTCTCTTTGATGACATTTTTCATTATAGATTTTGGTGGTATATTCATTTTGTTATTACATTTGTAACACAACATTAAATTCTGGATGAATTTTGGACATGTTTATCCGTCTGTCCCTCTGTACATCCATCTGTCTATCCATCCGTCCATGTATCTTTGTGTGGTAAATATTCTCCTGATAGCAAAACAAAAAAAAGAGGTATCGGGTTCAAATTCAGCATAAACATTGACGGCAGTACTTGCAGGCAGTTTGGTATTAAAAATATTTAAAAATGATCAAAGGAAACGTCCATATGTTTATATTTAAATTTTTATATCTACTATTGTAAAATTGAAACAGACTCTGAAGCTAAATGTCATAGCGTCTGGCTGGTGGGTATGCAAGATTTAGATCCAGCCAAATGGTTCTATAATTTTCTTACTTATTTTCGTTGTCTTTGGTTTTTAGTTGTTGCTTGTGTGTTTATTTTTTTTTTTTTTGTTTTTGTTCTAGTAATTGACAGCCGGTGAAATGATGTAAATTTTTAATCAAATAAATGTACGAGTATTTAGTTCATGCGGATCCTTGTGTCCATTTAGGCAAATTGAATTTTGGCTTTAGCGATAATAATAATAATAATAATAATAATATAATAATAATAATTAAAATAATAATAATAATAATAATAATAATAAAATAAAAATAATATTATTATTATTGTTATCTTTATAGCCGCATAAGTCTAGACAACGCAATTTTTTTATTTTATTTTATTTCTGTTTAATTCCTTTTCTTTTTGTCTTTTTGTCTTTTTGTCTTCCCAGATTACATTTCTCCAATGCTCATGTTGAAATTTTTCTCAAAGGCATTAGAACTACAATCAGTTTAGCAAATCCTTGACTGGTTTGATGAGGATGATGGTACATGGAAAGCAAGAAAGATTTATGGATGATAATGAAATTTCTAATCAAAATTTAGGCATCACAAATTTTGATAATTAATTGAAAAACAAACTTTCAGATTTGAATAATACTAAAATGCCATAAGTATTGAAGCGATATTTCTATGAGGAAAGTTAAATCCTTAATAAGAAAAATTATTCATAAATATTTTGATTTATGTAGTACAATGTCACAAGAACGAACGATCAGTTTTTAGAAATATATAGAGATATTTTAAAATGGAAGCTGAAAATTTAACTAAAACTTTCTAACAGAATGAATGAATGAGAACAAAAATTTCGATTATTTTCATTTCAATTGATATTTTTAAAGGCAAAATAAATATAATAAAAATAAAATTGTTCTAATTTAAAAATAGCAGCAGAAAAATCTATAACTACAAATTAATCGTTTATTAAATAAAAATAAAAATACAACAAACAGAGCAGCAGCGATAACAAACTAAATTACGCTATGAAGGGTTTAGACTGCCAACAAAATTCAAATCTTTTTAAAATAAGTTAGCGTTCAAAAAAAGAAAAAGAGTGGAAAATGTTTCAAGAAAAAAAAAAAAGGTACGTGAAATGGGAAACGACACAAAAATAACAAAATAAAAACAAACAAAGTAAAATAAAATGCAATAAATAATAAAAACAATAAGAATAACAATAACAACAAATAAGAAATAAGAAATAACAAAATGCAATTTTACCTTTGTCTCTGGCAACATGTGCCGCCTTGAATTGAATTGATTAACATGCTGCTGATTAACTTCTTCTTCTTACTTTCCCTCATTGTTTATTTTTTTCTTTTTCACCTTTTTAATATTCTCAATCATTTATTAATACAAGTTTGTGTATTACAAGTTTATGCTGTTATTTGTAATAACCAAAAAAAAATTAAACTAGTTTCATAAACCGATTTAAAAAAATCTGACCATCTGTTCGTCTATTCGTGTCTGTTGTCGGCCCATGTAAATTTCTTATCAAACTGCAAATATTTTAATGAAATTTGGTATGTAGCTGAATTTCATTAAAAAAACCTACTAAAATTGCAATAATTTTTAAGATCATTCACGACTTTTTTTTCCCAAAAAAAAAATTAGTTAAATGGAAAGAAGTTAAATTTTGAAATATGTTTTATGGAAAACTGGCCTCTTATTGTATTTTAATAGGGTAAATAGGGTCTACATAATTTGATTCAGAAAGGATTCATTTATGTGATCCATCCTTGACTTTTTTTTTACATGGACAATAGTTAGAACTTTGAATATATTTTAATGAAAACTCTGATTTTATTGTAATTAGATATAAAAAATATAGGGCTTGAATTTGGTTCAGATCAGTACAGTTTTTTTCATACGCACTTTTTTAATTTTTTCCTTTCTTTCTATGTACGATTTTTTTTTTAGTTTTTTAATGTTTTAATTCCATTAAGCAAATTGATTTAGGACGTTTAAGAGTCGGCCACGACTAAGTATTACTAATTTACTTGAAACTTGCTTAACTTTTTTCATATTGGAATAAATGTATTTTGCATTGCCGGGCTTTTTTTTCTTAAAGATGAAAAGGCACTTTCCTTTTAGTAAAAATTTACTATATATATATATATATATATATATATATATATATATATTAACAAATACAATACAATACAATGCAAATAGATAGAATTTAATACATACGAGGTACGTATGAAGAAATATTGAGCTATAACTAAAAGGCAGTGGATAATGAAAATTATTAGAAAGTGCTATAAGTAAGAATATTGTAGATGATCAAACTCGACTCTGAAATACTCTACTATAGTCTGATTAATATGATTGAATTGCCAATAGAATTAATTGCATATTACAAAAGTAAAATCCTTTAATTTTTAAGTGATTAGAAAAGGTCGTTGCTTGGAAGGCAAAACAATCTAAAAAATAAATTGATCTAAATCAAATAGGACCTTAAATGGTATAAGATCTTCGACTCATACCTTATAAGATCTTCATTAGGAATTCTGAATCGATTTAGACATTTCTGTCTGTCGGTCTTTCTATTCGTGTGTTGTTAACATTCTACCGGTCTCAAAAAAAGAGATATCGAGCTTGAATTGGTTAGGATCATTGGCAGTTGTTACAGAAAAGTTGCTGTGGACAAAATCGGTTAAGGGACACGCCTACAGTCTAACCTAAACTGAGAACACTTGCAATGTTTTTTTTTGTTCATTCCCCATAAACTTCAAAAGGGAGAAAGCTGCAATTTTGTCCAAGTATTAACGCCCTTGGTCTGCAATGCGTATGGATAAGTCATACCTAAGTGAAATTATACACTTTTTCATATCTACGTTTTCTTTCTTTTAATCAAAACTGAAACTGAAACATTCTCTGTATGATAATATCGATATTTCGATGGTCTGTATCAAAGATTTGGTCGAAGCCAAATATAATTTTCTTACTTGTTATTTAATCTTTACTTTTACTTTTAAATTCATGCATATTTAAATGATGTAATCTTAAGTACAAGTGCTAAGTAAATAATATATTGAGGAAAGCCAACCAAAAAGTAAAAAACTAAGTGCAAAGAATTGTTATATGATATAATTATTATACAATCCTCGTATGTATGTAGATTTAACTGAATAAGAAATAACAATTAAGCACTTTGTAATATTACAATTTGCATTTTATATTAAAATTTAGTAATTTGTTAATGGGAAATGTAAGGAAATTTATTTAATATTTCTTAGAAATGATTTTCTTTTGAAAGCAAACAAAATTATAAAAAAACAAATATAATAAATCTAAAAAGATCATACACACCCATATGCAAAACAAAACAAAACAAAAACAACAACAAAAACAACAACAAAAATTAAATACATTTCTAGTTACTTAGATTTTTTAGAAAAATTTTATAAAAAAAAATTTTATAAAAAAAAAGCGAACAAACAAATCTCATTTTATTTACTTTGAATATTTATTATAATTATTTTGTAACAATTAAGCAACGATTTCATAACTATTTCATATAAATAAATTATCTCTACCATCACTTACTCTTGCCAAACATGATCTTACACAACACCGCAGAAATAATGAGCCGTAAATTTAAACTGACTTTAGAGTGAAATAAATTTTCTGCACGTGTATCATTAAAAAACCCAAAAAAAAAAACAAAGAAAAAAGTTAACTTTGTATAATTATTCATGACATTTATTGCATAAAAGATTGGTTAGTGGAGGGATGATGGAGGGTAGGCAAGAGAGGGAAAGGTAGAAAAACTTATAAACCTTTATTTTATACTGATTAATTTTAGAATTATTCTCATTTAACTGATCAAGTGCTATTGTCGGGTTCAAACTCTAACTGATCCAACAAAACTAACCCAACCAAGCCAACCGGCCCAACTAATCCAAACGACACAAGAAATCCAAACGACGCAAACGACTCAAGCGACCCAAGCGATCCAAGCGACACAAACCAACCAAGCGACCGAACCTACTCAAGTTACCAAGCAAGTACCCAAGCAACCAAGTAACCCAAACACCCAAGCAACCAAGCAACCAGCAACGAACCAAGCAACCAAGCAACCAAGCAACAACGACAACAAGCAACCCAAGCAACCAAGCGAACCAAGCAACCCAAGCACCAAACCCAAGCAACTCAAGCAACCAAGCAAAACCCAAGCAACCAAGTAACCCAAGCAACCCAAGCAACCCAAGCAACCAAGCAACCAAGCACCCAAGCAACCCAAAACCAACAACCAAGCAACCCAAGCAACCCACAGCAACCCAAGCAACCAAGCAACCCAAGCAACCCAAGCAACCAAGCAACCAACCAACCAAGCAACCCAAGCAACCCAAGCAACCCAAGCAACCAGCACCAGCAACCCAAGCAACCCAAGCAACCCACGCAACCCAAGCAACCCAAGCAACCCAAGCAACCCAAGCAACCCACAACACCCAAGCAACCCAAGCAACCAAGCAACCAAGCAACCCAAGCAACCCAAGCAACCCAAGCAACCCAAGCAACCCAAGCAACCCAAGCAACCCAAGCAACCCAAGCAACCCAAGCAACCCAAGCAACCCAAGCAACCCAAGCAACCCAAGCAACCCAAGCAACCCAAGCAACCCAAGCAACCCAAGCAACCCAAGCAACCCAAGCAACCCAAGCAACCCAAGCAACCCAAGCAACCCACAACCAAGCAACCCAAAAACCAAAAACCAAGCCCAAGAACCCAAGCAACCCAAGCAACCCAAGCAACCCAAGCAACCCAAGCAACCGCAACCCAAGCAACCCAAGCAACCCAAGCAACCCAAGCAACCCAAGCAACCCAAGCAACCCAAGCAACCCAAGCAACTCAAGCAACTCAAGCAACCCAAGCAACCTAACCAACCCAAGCAACCTAACCAACCCAAGCAACCCAAGCAACCCAAGCAACCCAAGCAACCCAAGCGACCCAAGCGACCCAAGCGTTCCAAGCTACCCAAGCGACCTATACAACCTAAGCCATCCAAGTCAACCAAGTAACCCAAGCAACCCAAGAGACCCAACCGGTCCAAGCGACCCAACTAACCCCACTGATCCAACTGGCCCAAACGGCCCAACCAACCCAATCAACCCAAATATAAATAACACATTATTGAAAAAAAAACGAAAAACTACTTTTTTGTTGTATAAGACAAAAATGTCTCTTTCAATAATTCTTGGCGGAAAATGGGGAGAAATTAATTTTATATTAATAAGAATTTACATCGAATGAATTATTGGGGTTGTTTGTTGTTTTTTCTTCTTAAATTTCCTTCCGTGAAATTCTTCGTTTTTCTCCTTTTTCCTTTCTTAATTTTCCTTTTTGTCTTTTGCCTTCTAATTCATATATTTTATTTATTTAGCAATTTTTTTTTTTTTGAAAAATGATAATGTCAATTGCTGAGTCATATTAAATGGATCAATGTAAAGTATTTAATAAACAACTTAACCCATAAAAATCGTAATTATTTGGTACATTTACATATATTTTAATGCCAGCTAAATGAAAAATGACGATTTCAAGTAGAGAAATACGAGATTCTATTAGATTTTGTTTAAAAAAAAATGACAATTTTACTTTTGCCATACAAAACTGATATCACATCATACAAAATCATTGTTGGCAAATTATTATGCATAATAAAACGGACAGACATAGAAAGTGGCGTCAAATATCTTGTGATCGATGTAATTTTAATAAAAAAATATCATTCAAAATTCAATTCCATATGAAAATATAAGCAAAAACTTGTTAATAGTACAAAAAATTATTGTTAGAAAAGAAAGTTTGTTCCAAAAATTGTTGAACTCTTAAACGGCATAATTATTTTATAGATGTATTTTCTCAATTTCTATATCAAAAATATTATTAATTATAAAACCGTCAGCTGGATTTTACTTTTACTTTGCACAATTGAAAATTTTGCAATTCATTTGAAATAAAGCAAATATTAATGAATTTTTATGGATGAATTTATATGGAGAAGATCTATTAATGATATACCAAAAAAAAAAAATGGATAAAAAAAATCATAATACTTTCTGGAATGTACATAAAACAATAAATATTCAACTTACCCTTAACACTTAAGATCGATGCGATCGTTTATTCATGATCATAAAAAGTGATTTATTTATTTAGAAGAACAGTTTTACACAAAAAGCCGATCTAATTTAAAAGAATACGTACTAAAGAAATTTGTTTCCTTAGTTGAGCAATAAATTTATATAAATAAAAATATATTTAACAAATAGAAATATTAATAAATATAAAATAGAAAATAGAAAATATAAAATAGAAAATGTGACTGACTCATTTCATAGGTTCATAGTTTATAGTCACACAAATGACAAATAATTAGTGATTAGTGATTAGTGATTGATTAGTAAAGGTGAAAATATTTCAAAATGTTTTTACAATTAGTTTGAAAACGTCTATGACACCATGATAAATTTTTAAATAATTTTTTAATTGTAATGACTTGCAATTACAATTAAAAAATGTTTACTTGTCACTTTATTCTATTTTATTCTATTTTATTGTATTTTATTTTATCAATGAATCTTCTATGATATTCAATAACTCTATGAACTATGTACCGTATTTATTCTATAAAAAATAAATGAAAACTAAGAAAATTATATTTGACTAGGGCCATGTATTGTATACCCACTACCCAGGCACCATGATATTACGATTCAAAGCCTCTTTCACTTTTTCAGCAGTAAACAGAAAATGTAAATATCAAAATGATGAAAATTTTATATTGTATAATTTCCCATAGGCGTGGCGGCTTCATATGGCTCTACCACTTGTACAAAATTTCAGCTTTCTATGTCTCGCAGTTTGCATATTAATTAATAAAAAAAAAATCACTAAATTTTGTTAAAAAGAAAATGTGGGCATGGTTATTGATCGATTTTAACTATTTTCAATACTAACCTACCTGCAAAAACTATCGAGAGTTCTACAAAATGTTAGCTTTATATTTTATATTTTGCAACCGAAAGGCAGACAGACGAACGAGTAGACAAAAGAATAGGCAGCCTAAACTAAAAGGGCTCTGGGTTATAATATATGATATAATATATGATATAAAAAAAGTACGAAAGTTATATTGGACTTGATGATACAGGTATTACATTTTGAAAACGTGCCAGTTATTAAGAAATTTTTACAAAAAAAAATGTAGGAGATTTCTGTAAATTCTGATAGAAGTCAATTTTTTACCCGAAGGCAAGTTCATTTATGTCATTGTTAGTTCAATATTCTAGCAGTTTCAAAATAATAAGTATTAAATATATTAACCTTAAGGCTTTTGTAATTTTTAAGCATTACATAAAAAATGATGTTTCAAGTCTAAAATAATTTCTGGGTCCCGCTGTGAAGGATTTCATGTTTCTTCATACAAAGTCTTATCGTATAAACTTATCATAGTACCCAAAATCTATGTACGAGATAAAGCCTATGTAGAATATATCAAAGAAAACCAAAAGTAACAACAAAAACAAAAGAAAAGAAATATTTGACATATATTTCTGAATTTCTTACTGATAAAAACTGATTGGAGTCACATTGAATGAATAGTTTGGGATTGACTGAAATTTTTTATTAAAATTGATTAATATTTACGCATAAAAACAAAATAAATCAAAAACATAATAAAACAGACTTTTTTAAAAAAATTTTTTTTTTTTGTTTATTTTTAATTATTTACATTTTGTACAAATGATTACGTAGAGCATTTACGCCACGCAATTAGTAAAATATTCTAAATAATGGCGGGTAACCTGTCAAAATTGTCTATCAAATTTGATAGATTTTGACATCATTAGAAATGCATCATTTTCTTTCTTATTTTTTTCTTTTTTCTTTGATTTTGATTTTGATTTTGTTTTGATTTTGTTGCAGCTTTTGGTTTTTTATTTTGCTTTAGAGATTGTTTCCCATTTCAAATGTAGCTCTAATTAATTGTAAGGCATTATTTGAAGAAATTTGATACAATTAATAATCATTCACAATTTCATATACATAAAGTCTTACACCGATCACATCGATCATATCGATCAAATCCATCACATCAATTGGGCTGTCATTAGCATTTGTTGTTCCATGCGTTTGCTAAAATCTAAAAAAAAAAACTAAAAATGTTATAAATTTAAAGAGAGGAAAATTAACTTGGCCTAATAAATGTCAAATGATCATTAAAAAATTAAAATTTAAATGAAAATTAAATAATAATAATAATAATAATAATAGTTAATAATTGTTGTTATTATTCCTATTATTATTATTTACTATTATTTATTTATTATCAATTTTTTATTTTTCATTATTATTATTATTGTTATTATTATTATTATTATTATCCAAATAACAAGTTTACAAACTGGAATGGTGCAGGCAAATTCTTCTACTTTTATTGATAACGAGAAATAATATAGAATTTTATATAAAATGTGAGTGATAAGCTGGACAACAGCGTCACAATAATAATGAAAACAACAACAATAATAATAATAATAATAATGTCCTACATATATGCACGTGTGTTTATGTATGTGTGGTAAGAAAGTACGTCCAAAAAGAAAAAACACATCATTAACCAAAAAAAAAAAAAAAACAAAAAAAACAAAAGTCTTAATAAGTAAAAAATAATTAAGAAAATGACATTTAATTGAGGGGAAATTTTAGATACCCACCACCCATGCCCATACACTATGATCTAAAAGTTTAGAACCTGTTTCAATTTTTTTTGAAAGTAAATTGAAAACGTAAACATAAAAAATTACAAATTTTATATATAATATAAATTCGTTTAGTTGTGACTGATTTCTATGATTATTGGATGGACCTTGTATGCCACAATGGCCATTTGCCACTATTCCCAGTTTGTATTGTTGTACTGTGGGCGTGTCAATTTTGACCAATTTTGACATTTTTAATAACAACCTGCCTATAAGAATTATCGTTATTCCTGACAAATTTTGACAGCGTGGACAGCTAGACAGACAGACAGACATGTCTAAATTGATTCAGAATATGCTACCGATTAAGAATCTATATACTAAGTAGGGTTTTCGATGCCTCCTTTTTGAGTGTTACAAATATAATGGCAAACTGGTTGTACCTCTAACCTTTGGATGATGGGTACAATTACATAAAGGAGCATAAGTAAACCTAGACATATGTATATGTATATACATTATACATACATATACATACACATACACATACACATACACATATTCACCCACACATACATATGTGTATATATATATAAATTATGTGTGAGCGATAATAGAAGTAGTTGTACAAAATCTTAGATCATTGGAAAAGTTACTCGGCATTTATTTTTTTTTTGCGTGTGAGAAAATGAAAAATAATTTTTTGCGATTATTATTATTATTTTTTTTTTTTGATAAATAATATATTGGCAATATTTCAATGGAACTCAAGTGTTAAGACTTTTATTTTTATTAGGCCTTTATCAGCGTGAAGTGGTTCTATTTTCAACAATAAAAATTACCAAATCGCATAATCGAACAATACTATTGATTTCCATATGGAAATATTAGATATCACATAGGGCAGGGGGCGACCAATCCCGAGAAGCACCTGCTCAATTGGGAGTGGCTCATGAGATGGTTTCTGATCCATATCCATCAGGGGGCATCATGAGTTTCACGAGATCAGATCCAAAGATTTAATTTGGTACCACGGGATCACCAGTTTCATATTTGCCCATGTGGTGATGTTGGAGTTGGCTTCGTGGGGGCTGTGGTGCCCATGTCGCGGGCGTAGCTCGACCTATTATGTTTATACCACTATTATGTTTCTGTCGAGCAGGGTGCCATTTCCCGAATAAAATGGCTAGCTGGGTAGGCTTATCGGGCTAATCTAATCTAAGCCAAGGGGTATTAAGAAGGCCCCGAATCCTTACACCAAGGATTAAGCTAACTAGATGAGGTGCAATAGTGGCTTTAAATTGGAAGCTAGTCGTGACGGTGGCATGCACGTGATATGACGTGTCTACCAACGCTAGCGATCATAAGTATGTTTATACCATGCATTTGAGCCTTCCAGGCAGGTATGCATGTAAAACACTAACTGTATGTATCACATAGGGCACCATTTGCCATTCTTTACATAAAGTTTAATATTGAAAAATTTGCAAAATTTTCAAATGTTTTCAACCAAAAATTTTCGTATGAAATTTTCAAGTAGATTCAAAATATGATTATTAAATTGAAATAACTTTTTTTTTTTTGAATGATCTAAGAATAATACAAATATAAATGCAAATACAGATAATAGCAGAATGAAAAGTACTAGCAGCGGCCTCTGGTTAAAGTACCCTTGACTGCAGGAACCTTACGCACTTGCTTCACTTTTTTTTTTTTTTATTTTTGTATTTCACTTTTTTCATACTCTTCTCCTTTTCTTTTTTTTTTTTTTTTATACATTATTAATGATAGTGGTATGATATTAGTTATAAATCAATTTCATGTATATATAAATAAAAAAAAAAGAAAAGAAAAGAAAAAAATTAAACTGATGTAAGGAAAAAGTCATTTGGTTGATAATCACTTGAAAGAAATGTAACATTTTGAGTGTGTACACTTGAATGTCTGACGCGCGTGGCCATTACTAACCATTTCCGAAAACATTCTTTTCTATATACACTACATCGCCTGATTAGCTGATAAGTTCCGCATTGTTATTATTATTATTATTATTATTGTTATTGTTATTGTAATTGTTATTGTTGCTATTTATAAATATATATTTAATATTTTTCACAAAATTAAAACAGACTTTCCATGTTTTTTTTTCTTCTTTTTTTTTTATTTTCTTATTCTTCTTTTTTTAATTTTGTTATTGTTGTTGTTTTGTTTGTTTTGATTTCGATTTCGATTTTAGGTTTAAACTTTTAAGCGCTGATCCACAACATATCAGTACCTTGGCTGCATTTCAGATTGAAGCGTGTACTTATTAAATAATTTAATTTAATTAAACAAAAAAAAATAAAAAAACAATTAAACAAAAAATTCAATAAATTCAATAAATAAAACCGATTTTTTACAGTTGAAAAAAAAATTCTATATTAATTTGTTTCTTTCATTAATTGACGCGTCTGTTTTAAATTTTAAGTTGTAATAATCATAATAATAATAAAAAAAATATTAAAAAGTATAATTGCCAAAATTAAAGAAATAATTCAAATAAATATATAATAAAATAAAAATAAATAAATAAAGAAAAATCTATATTAAAAATATCAAAAGGAAAATAGAAGTGTAATAAAAAAAAAAAAATTATGTCGGACAAGCGGGGCTGTGTGCCATGTTAGTAATTATTTTTATAATTATACTCACCAACTAGATGTTGGTGGTGGGGGGGGGGGGGGGGGGGGGGGGGGTACATTCTATTTGTTATTATATTTGTAACATCTAGAAAGAAGCCTCCGAGACTCTACTTAGTTTATAGATTTTTGATCATCAACAAATTCTGAATTGATTTAAATGTCTTTCTTTCTATCTATCTGTCTGTCTGTCTGTCCATTTAACCGACTGTTTATGCTTTATTAACGTTCTCTTATTCGTAAAAATTAAGAAATCAAGTTTAAATTTGGCCGAAGCATTAAAAGTTTTAAAACAGAGTTTCATATTTAAAATGGACCATATGCATTCAAATAACACGCCCACAATGCAGCCTGCAATAAAAATACTTTATTTTCTTTAAGTCAAAATTTATAATTTTTTTGCTTAGTTTCCAAACTGTAACAGTTAGAAAACTGAAATTTTGCATAAATCTTAAAGCAATTAATTTAAAATGTTGAATTATGAATTTTAATTAACAAGGTCTAGGTGGTGGGTAATCAAGTTTTGGGCTTAACCAAATATACTTTTCTTGTTGGTTTCTTTTCTATTTTTGTATTTTTTAAATTTTTCATAGACCGTTTAATTTAATTTTGATCAATTTTTTTTTCTTGTTAATTGTATTAATTATAATTTTTTTATTAGAAATATTAAACAACAATTGCATTGTAATAACTTTTTATAAAAATTTGTAGCCATATTAAAAAAACAACAGAAAAAAATCGATCAAATATATTTTGCTAGAATGACTTTGTCAATGTTTTTATCTGTCTGTCGTATTTTGTTAGTGTTCATTTTTTGTATTTTGTGTTAAAATTAAAACATTGAAGAAATTGGTTGTGCAAAATATATAAAATTAATTTTGGCAAATTTTGGATTATACAGCAAAATTTTTGAAATTACTTTGAAAAATAACTTCTTACAGAAGTTTATTTAATGTGAATAAATGATCGATGAAAATCTATTAATAGTCAAGAAAGTCAATGATACAAAATATTCATTTTATGGAGAGGAATTTACATTCATTTTCAATCTGGGCCTCACTTGGCATCCTGCATTGACTTTTATCAAAGTTGTACAAAATTAAACAACTATTTTTTTCATATAATAACTTTTTGAAAAATGGAACATTAAATGAGGTGTAAGCGCAAAAATTTCTCCGTTGTTTTACGTCTGTCGATCTGTCCATTAATAACATATGGACAGATCGATAGCTTAAATTTGGCAGGAACGTCAATAGTACAGACAAATTGGTATTAAAAATTGAGAAAAAAAATGAGCATAAAAGCCACGCCCACAATGCTCCATACACTGAGAACACCTCAGTTTTTTAAAGCAAGATCTGCTAGTTTTTTGCTCACTTTTTCCAGACTGCAAGAAATAGAAAACTGAAATTTTGCATAAGTAGCGAAGCCATTGGGCTAAAATATCTATCCAAAAATTATAAAAAAACTGAAACAGGCTATGAATCGTAATATCATGGAGTATGGGTAGTGGATATACAAAGGTTTAGCCCCAGCAAAATATAATTTTCTTACTACTTGTGGTGGTACATAATATTATAAGTTTTTGCAGAAGTTTGTTACATCCGATACAAAATTTACTTCCTGATTCGATTTAAAGTTGTCTGTTGGTCTGTATACCAGTTTTAGAGATATTTTAATGAAATTTCGTACATGGGTGTACTTTATCCCAGATATGAACCCAATTGAAAATTGATTAAAATCGAACTATTTTTACGACCAAGCCTCATACAACGCCTTTTTAAAAATAAAGTTGTTATGTGATAAAAAATTACAATTTCTAATACATGAAATGGCACTTAGTTATATTTTAACAAAAATATAAAACACAATAAATCCAGTTTGTTTCAGATCGATCCATTTTTACAACCACTACCAATTAAACGCTTTTTCCAAAAAAAGAAAAAAATCTTTATATGAACAAAAATCTATTTTAACAAAAATTGGCAATGGCCTATATTTTGATATAAAAAATATGTGTATCAAATTTGTTCCAGATTGGTCCATTTTTTGAAACTTTCCTTTCATTAAAGAAATTTTTAAATATTATTTTAAAAAAAGTTACAATTTTTTCAACTCTCCTATGGCTTTAATAATATTAAGCAAAATGTTGTAGGGTATTTAAAAATTGGTCCCAACCAACTATAAAATTCTTACTTCTTTTTGTTTGATTTTTTATTTTATTTACTTTTCTTATTTTTCTTTTTTTTTTTTTTTTTGTTCTTTCAATTTTAGGCAAATTAACATCCTTCATTTTATTAGGTGTATTTAGTTCGGTATTCTTTGTAATATCGTTAAGTGTGAATTATCAATGGGAATATGTGAAAGATTTTGTACAATTTAGACGTGGCTTTCCCGCACAAAAAGCCTGGTTACAATCACCGAAAGGCACATTACGTGTTCATTTATTCAATGTTACAAATGCTGAACGTTTTCAAAATGGTATAGATGAACGTATGAATATTGTTGATGTTGGTCCAATCGTTTATCATATACGTGGCCATAATGAGATATTAAATCAAACATCAAATATGTTAATTTTTCGTAAATATTATTATGATACAGTTGAATTTGATCCAATATTAAGCATTTCATCCGATATACTAAATCAAACGATCACCCTACCAAATATTGTATTGTTAAGTAGTGCAGCCAAATTATATGATTGGGTATTTTTTGTACGTTATGCCTTTAATGCTATAACAGTTAATGAACCATTATTTCTAAAAAAATCTATCAATTTCTTTTTGTGGAATTTCACTGTACCAATGTTAAAACAATTGGGCGATTATTTACCAAATATTGTTACAAATTGCGGATTTCTACATAATGTATGTAAGATTTTTTAACAGAATTGTTGACACTTTTTCACAAATTTTCACAAATTTTCACAAATTTTAATAATTTTAACAATTTTCACTTATACTCTTTTCCAAAGGCCTTAAAACCAAAACAGGAACTATTTAAAGTACAAATCGGCGTTGATAGTGGCATTGAGAATTTCTTTCGGGTGAAAACATTCGATAATCATACCTATTTCCCTTTACAAAAGGCGGCAATGATAAAGGCGGCAAAAACTAATGAATATTGTCCTATAAGGATAACAAATACATTCTCTAGTGAATTATATCCACCGATGTTAACACCCAAAACCGATTTAAATATAATGGCTACAGATTCATGCCGTACATTCCATTTAAATTATAAAGGCAACGCTAAAGGTCAAGGCCTCAATGGTTATCGTTATCTATTGAGCGAGCATAAAAAAAATGCCAGTTGCTTGGATAAATCGATTAGCATTGATTTGCCGAAAGGTGTTTTCGATACATCACATTGCATGCAAAGTAATTAATTAAAGAAATTTTTTATAGAAAATTATAATTTTATTTCAAATTGATATTTGTGTAATATTTGAGAAATTTAATTGCAATTTCATTAACAATTTCATTTATATAGATGGTGTACCGACCGCCTTCTCACCACCCCATTTCTTTGGAACATCTTATAATTATAGCGAACATTTTGTTGGTTTCACACCAAATAAAACGAAACATGAAACTTATATTGTAATTGAGCCAAATTTTGGTATATTGCTCGAAATAAAATATCGCTTCCAATTGAATTTCCCTATGCCTGATTTGAATGGCTTCAACAAAGATCTACAACGTTTAAGTAATTTCATATTACCAGCCATGTGGTATGAATTTGTAAGTAAATATATATTATTTAAATATTCTATAATGCATTCATTCGATAGGGTAATTATAACATTAAATATTTTAGAATACTTGGTCCAATAAAATTTTTAAATTACGCAAGACAAATAACCAAGAAAAAAAAATTGAATGAAAAGTCAATTGTTTGCTGAGGAAATTCAAGAAAAGGAAACTATAATAATTGAATGCCATTAAAGTTGGCTCGTTAAAAATTTTTATATAATTTATAATTGGTGCTAAATAATCGATAATTTCATTAAAGGCCTATTTAAAATTTAACCATAAAAATGTTGAGCAAGAATTATCTCAAACAGTAACAAACTTGGACTTCAAATTACTGATTCAAAATAGATCAATGTAAGCAGGAAGAAATCGCTTCATAAAGGATCCATGAGGGCTCCATAAGGAGTCCATAGGGGTTCCATAAAAGCTCCATAAGGGCTCCATAAAAGCTTCATAAGAGCTCCATGAAGGCTCTATAAGGGCCTCAAAGGGTCTTCATAAGAGCACCATAACGGCTTCACAAGGGTTCCATAAGGGCTCTAAATTAAGCAAACGCTGGAATCTCAATTAGAATTCTTAATTCATAATTTGTAATTTCTAAATTTTTTTTACTTGTTTTGGTTTCCTTTTCTTCTCTTTTCTTTTCTTATGTTACCTTTTGTTCCTTCTTTTTTTATTAATTTTTTTATAATTTTCTTTCTTTTCTTTTTTTTTTTTTTTTTATTTGGCTTTTTCTTGTTGTTTTATGTTTTCTTACAGACATTGGACGATATGTCTCCCACAGATACAATTTTAGTATACATTAGTGCTCATATTGTGCCACATATGCAGCCATATATAATGGCAATTTTATTATTATTAAGTCTAATTAGTTATTTAAATATATTTCTATTAATTACAAATCGCCGTTTAAGCTCATTCAAAATAAATCATCTAACAAAAGGATGCACATAAAATTTTGACTTTTACTATTTTTCATTTTTTTTTTTTTTTGCTTATTCTCATTAATCATATTTATTAATCATATTTTAATATTGAAATGCTTCATTAATACAAACAATTTACATTTATAACGTCATTTTACCTTTTTCATAAATATATTAAGTCATCAACTTTTTCTATCTTTCTATATATAGAAAAATAGAAGATTCTGTTTGCTACTTTTGCTTCTTCATCATTTTCATTTGATCGTTTTATCTTATTTTATTATATTTTTGTTGTTCGTTTTGTTTTAATTGTTGCAAATGTATTTTATTTGAATGTGTTGATATAAATTATTCGATATATATATATATATATATATATATATATATATGTGTGTGTGTGTGTGTGTGTTGTATAAATGTTATATATCTAAAATTATCTTACAATTTCTTTGCTTTTTTTTGCTTGCTTTCATGAGAATTTCATTTTTCAATCAAAGAAACAGAGATATTTATGTGTGAATGTATATGTAAAAAGGATATATATGTATTATATAATTGTATTTTAATTATTGCATTTTTAACTATGTAATAATGTTATCTTTAAAATATATAGAATGTCGCCAAAATGTTTATTATTAATATAATTTAGCGAAATAATGTGTAAAAGTACATATTTATTTAAAATAAAATTTAATAAACGAAAACCAAAAAGAAAACTGAAAATTTCAAATGAAATAAATATAAAATAATTAAGAAAATTATATAAGTTGGCTGGTGCCAACTTTTAGATAACCACCATTCATAAACCACAAACTTACGATACAAAACCGATTTAAACTTTTAAGCTACAAATAGAAAACGTAAATATAAAAAAATGAAAACTTGATATTGGGTAAATTTTTGTAGGCGTGGCCGCTTCACATGATTTTTACGCAAATAAATGTAGATCGATGGTAATTTGCAAATTATTAGAAAAGGATCCTCATATTTTGCTTCAAAAAAAAAAAAAAAAACAAAAAAAAATGGAGATGCTTTCACATTAAATTGCACTGTGGGCGTGCCTTTTGACCGATTTTGTTTAATTTCAATAAGAAGTTGTCTGCAGGAATTTTCCATGTTTCTGGCATATTTGAGCTCAATATCTCTGTTTTTGCACACGGACAGATGGACAAGTAGACAGACAGACAGACAGACAGACAGACAGACAAACATATTTATATCATTTCAGAATTTGGTGCTGATGAAGAATATATATATATATATATATATATATATGTATATATATATATTAAGAAGAGTCTTCGGCACTTCCTTTTGGATGTTGCAAATATAATGGCAAAATAAATATACGTTCAATCTATGGATGATGGATATTAAAAAAGAAACCTAAACATACAAATTAAAAGTTATTCACCCCTCGATTTGTTATCATCCATTCACAATTATTATTATTCAACAATCAACAAAACATTCAACAAACAAATGAGCAAAAAAGAAGAAACAGCAAAAAGGGAAAGGCAAAAGTAGAAAAAATGTGGAAAGCAAAAAAAGAAAACCAACCATAACAATTGTACTAATAGAAAAAAGAAGAAAAACAAAAATAAGTGCATTTCAACTTTCATCACACTTTTTAGTAGCAGTTTGGAGCGAGCCATCACATTTCATTATATCAGAAATAATAATAACAACAACAATAAAATGTGAAGAGAAACGCAAGAGAGTGACAAGCCCGATGCATAAATAACGAAAGCAACAAACAATTTAATCAAGATCAGTTTCTTGAAAAGTTACTCAAAGAAATAATTAAATTACAAAAAAAAAGGAAGGGAAAAAACCAGACAAACAAAAATAAAAATTAGCCGAAGATCGAAGAAGTAAACAAGTAAAAAACTTATATGTATATTGCAGCGATATCTTGAATACCCACCATCAAATTATCGTTTACTGTTTACTGATATTTTGTGATACAAATCGCCTAACACGAGCTTTCTAATACTGCGATAAAGTTTTATACAAATCCTTTAAAAAGCGAAAGTAATATTTGATATAGTTTAATTTCTAATGGGCGTGGTCGCGGAGAATATCTTCTATATTCGTGCTAAACTTTTAATCTTCTATCTGCTGCAGATTTTACGTAATGAATAAAAAATTTATAAAAGTAAAAAGTAAATACTTGACTTAGTCTGATTTCTAGTAGGCGTGGCCTATTTACATGATTTTTGGAGATATATTTTAGACAGATTGCCTTAATACTTATACAAAAGTTTGACTTTTGAGATATTCCCAGCTTTCATTGCATTAAGATCACGTCCTTTCATCAATCTTCCACATTTTTCAGATTAACCTGCATACAAAAATTTCGAATATTGCTACCATTTTTAAGAAGGAAAATTTTAATAAATATTTTGTCAAAACATGAGTAATTTTAGTCATTCTTTATGCCGCCGATATTGTTTCAGAGATTCGCATATTTTTTAGATTTTCATTATAAGTACTTTAATGGAATTGGGTACTTTAATGACAGTAAGTATTTAGGCGGATATAAGTACTTGGGTATAAGTGCTAGAAAATTTCTAGCATGCTCAAATAACAGCATGCTTAAGCGTGTCCTTGTAGTAAATGATGCTGAATTGATTAATATTTTCAAATAAGATGGATCTAGTGATAGATTTCTGAATGTTTTGCCTAAAATAACATAATATATAAAATTAACTGGATCGATTTATATTTATTCAAAAAAAATTTATCAGTTTTTTGCTTCACTTTCCGCTGCCTTAATTGAAATATCTAAGAAAGAAATAAAAAAAATGTGATTAAAGTGAAAAATAATTCAATTTATTTGTTTCTTTCTCAATAAAATTTTCTGTGGATCTTAATAAAATAAAAATATTACGGCATATGGATCATTTAATTTTCTTATTGTGCTTTATTAAATTTCTGAAGGAAAAATGCTTGTTATTTAATAATTTTAAAAAGAACATTTTATTCGATTAATTATAATGCATAAAATATTTACAAATATAATGATCAAAATATTAATAATAATAATCATAAAAATGGGAAAGAAAATAAGAAAGAAAGTAAGTAAGAAATAGAGTAAATAATACATTTAAAGTTGGTTAACCTTGTTTCTCATGTTTAGCTCGATATTCACCAGTCGGATCATATTTATCTAATAATAATTTCCATTCGCCCGGTTTATTTGTGCGTAAAAAGTTTATAACTTTTTGTGAATTCTTCTTTTGTACATCGGTACATTTTGAACAATCCGATTTGAGAGCGTCGGGTAGAAGTTCTAAATTTATTATAATAATAATAACAACAACAAAAATTATATAGAAAATATTAATGAATATTAATATAAAAATAAGTATCATACAATTCGATGTGGCTAATTTTTAAATAACTAAAATTATAATAGAATTGTTCTAGATATCTCAGTTACCACTTCAAGATAAAAGACTAAATTAAGACTAAATTACTAAATTGCAATAAATTCAGTTACATTAGAATAGATTAAAATGGACTTGACTAGTCTTGTAATAAATTGAAATTGGACAATTTTTTTGATAAATTGTTATACTCACTTTTTAATTCGCGTCCTTCGGGTGTACAAGCACCTTTCTCCATTAAACATTTCAAATAATTGTTTAAAATGCGATTATTTGTTAAGACGCCATCAACATCGACATTATCAAATTTATTCGTATACGTTTTTTCAGCATTTGCCATCTCAAAATTGCCATAGTATAAAAAGTTTAACAATAAAATAATCAGCGTAAATTTCATGATTCGATCGTTTCAAATTACTTTTTAATAAAATGCTTTTTAAACAATTTGCTATATAAAATGCTAAGGCTGCAATTAAAATAAGTTGTTAATATAATTATTAATTATATTATGCAAAAAAAAAATAAATAAATACACAATAAAACTATTAAGGATAAATTTAATTAGACATCATAGATTTTATTGCAATTTTAATCAGGCAATTTCAGCGAAATTTTGTTTAGAATAACTTTAAAAGATTTCTCTTCGTCTAACTATCATTTGTAATTTATAAGTTATAGTTCAAATGATATAAAAATTTTATTTATGTGGGCGTGTCTTGTTCATATTTTCGTAAGAAATTTCAACCTTTAAAACAATTATAAAATTACATTGCAATTAGCAAAAATGTATAAGTTTTACTTGGGAAAAAAGAAATACATTCAAAGATGGTCTTTATTAATATCACATTGTGGGCGTGTCCTTTAACCGATTTTGCTTATTTTTTTTTACCAAATAATATACAAGTATAACTAGTAGTTTCTGCCAAATTTCAGTTTTATAATACATTTTTTAAGGCCAGAAAAATATTAAGAATCCACAGTCAGAGAAATAGACAGACAGACAGACATGTCTAATGCTAAAACTTTTTAGGGTGTTCCTTCTGCTTGCTACAAACATAATAACAAAATCAATATACCTCAAAACTTTTTGGATGCTCCATATAAAAAATGCTTCAATTTGAAAGACCCTTTATATACACACACACATATAAACAAACTTATGTAGAATGATTATGAAATATTTATATAGATAAAAATTAAATAATTTAAAGGTTAGAGATATAAATAAATTATATTTATATTGATGTTTAAGCAAATATATATATATATATATATATATATATGTAGATATATATCTATTCATTGAACGATGAAAGCATAAAAAATATATTTGGCGTAATTTGAAACGGCGTTTGCATAATAAAACTGCTTTTGAATTAATTTTCGATTTGACACCCTACTTATGGTATGATATGATATTATAGAAATATATATTTATATTTTTAATAGTTGCCATATAAAATTCCATAGAAATTCATTTGTTTTAATGTTACAAATAATTTTTAAATGTCTCCAACTTTTTATTTTTTTGAAGTAACAATTTTAAATTTCATTTTGGCAATTAAATTCTATCTACTTCTCTATCTCTGTCTCTTGCCCTCTGTCTCTCTCTCTCTCTCTCCTTCTCTCTCTCTTAATCTCTTACTCTTTTTCTCTTACTCTTTCCTTCTTACTCTTTTCTTCTTTACTCCTTAAGAATTTTTCAATTTTTATTTTATTTTTGATTTTTTTTTTTTTTTGGTAGATTTTTAAGACGCTTCTTTGAAATTTTCTATTTGATATTTGGCTTAATTAAGAAAAATTAATTAAAATGTGACTTTGTTTTTTCTTCCTTTTTTTCTTTTTTCTATTTTCTTTTATGTGTTTATACCAAATTTATTCCAAAATCAATCAATTGAAAATCACTTCATTTTCGATCTTTATCTTTCTTTTCACTTTTATCAAAGAAATTTTAACGTTAAGTTCCTTTTTTCTTTTTATGAACATAAAACGCTAATTAAAGAGAAACAGTTGTTCCTTGAAGGGCCTTTTGAGTTACAATTGACATTATCAATGACAGGAAATTAAGTTACGAAAGGCAAGTGTTAGATCATCGCCAAAAAAATCTTTAGTTATTGTTAAATTTTTCAAAAATTATAGATTTGATAAGTGTGGCAAACTGCTGCTCAAGATGGAATTTTTCGTTTACAAGAAATCGATCATAAATATTTGTCTTGTTTTGTTTATTTTCTAAGCCATCAATTCCATGATAATTTAAAGATATTAATTGATATCCATAAAGATTTTTTAAAAATTATTTGATAAATTGATTGATGAATTTTGAAATCAACTTTTAAAGATAAATAATTGTTTAATATGTTGCTTATAATTGCCATGCGATTGCTACAATTTTCTAACGATTTTTAAATCGGCAAAATCAAAAATTTTCAGTTTTCCTGGAATTTCGATCAATTGATTTAGAAATTTTCACATGAAAAAATATTGTTCAAATAGTTCAAATTGTTTCCAAGAAATTGAAAATATATCTAAGAAAAATGATTCCAATTTCCTTTGAAAGTATCTCAATAGATAAATTGACAATTGGTCCATACCAATCAATTTGTAAAATTTTATTGAAAATTTTATATTGAACTCTCAAAGTTCGTTGTTTTCCATTTCCTAATTATCAGGTTACGTTCGTTCGATTTTCTAAAGGATAATTAACATTTTTCCTTGGCAAAATAGATTTAGGAAAGAAATTTTATTAGCAAATAAAATTTAATTAATAATTAAACATTTTTCGTTTCATGCTTGTTTGTTTTTTTGTTTGTTTTTTTTTTTTGCTTGTTTTTTTGTTTATTTTTTTATAGGAAATCATATGAAATCACGAAATCGCTTTAACATCATGTAAAATCGAGTCCATGTGCGTTATCGCGTATGTTAAGTTGTAAAAATTTTTTCTGAAAAATCACGTTCCATTTTATTTATTTAATATTTTCTTTTTCGCTTGTTTTTTTTTTTTAATCGATGTGCGTGAAAAATAAGAAAAACACGAATGCGGGTGTTTTTTTATACCCATAACCTGGAAGTTGATGATATACTCATTTTGTCATTATGTTTGTAACATTTCAAAAAAAAAAAAACATCGGAAACCTAACAAAAGATCAGCTTTAAATTTTGAATCCACTCTATTCGTCTGTCCGTCGGTCCGTCTGTCCTTCTGTCTACTGTGTTTTGTTTTCCACCGGTCACAAAAAAAGGAACGAGATAACGAGTTAAAATTTTTGGCAGAAATATTGAAAATTCTTGCTGACAGATTGGATATTGAAAAATGTACAAAATTGATTAAAAGTGGTTAATCAAGATTTGGCCATAGCCATATATAATTTTTTTATTTAATATTTGAATGAAATTTTTCATTTTCTTTTCATTTTAAGTCTTTTGTTTAATATTTCAATTAATTTTTGTTTTTCTTCTTGGTCTTATTGCTGCCGTTGTTGTTGTTGTTGCTGCTGCTGTTGCTGCTGCTGCTAGAGTTACTACCGCGGTTGTTGTTGTTGTTACAATTAAAAGAAATATTTTCCGCTTATCATTTTTTTCTCTTCAATGCTGAAGATAAAAAAGTTTTTTTCTACTTTTTCTTACTTAATTTTCCTTTATAAACTAAATTTCCTTAAATACAGATTTAGAGAGTAAGCGAGAAAGCGAGAAAGCGAGAAAGCTATAAAGCGAGACAAAGTGAAAGAAAGAATGAATGAGAGAGAAGAATATGCTCGGAATGTGTGAAAAAAAAAATAGACGACACTTAAAGCGTTAAAGAGAACAACAGCAACAAGAAGAAGAAGAAGAACAGCAAACAAAAACAATAATAATAATAATAATAGGAATTAATTATAACGAAAACCAACTAAACTATTTTGTAATAGCACTGACACACACGCACACGCACACACACACACACAAACACAAATACGGAAATTTAAAATATTAGACCAAAAACAAAAAAGAAATGAAATGGCAAACGTGATGATGATGATGATTATTATCGTGAAGAAGAAGAAGAGAAACGAAAAATTGGTGTTTCCATTTTGTTTTAAAACCAGTTTTCCTTGAATTGTTGTTGCTGCTCTTTTCTTTTGTTTACCATTTTTAAATATGATTTCTTTTTTTTTCTTTTTTGGAATTTTATGAAAAACGTTTACTTTGTTTTTATTAAACACGATCTTATGTCACAAAACACAAATAAATATGTTATGTCAGAGAGATAGAGATAGAGAGAGAGAGAGAGAGAGAGAGAGAGTGAGAAAGAAAGAAAGAGAGAGAGAGTGAGTTAATTATAAGAAAAAATATTGAACAAAGAAATCAAAAATTAAGCAAAAAAAAATCGTTTAACATTTTAATGAATTTTGTTTATTTGTTGTGTGTTGCTTTTATAATTATTATGTAATTCAAAAAAGTAAACAGAATTTTTCCTCTCTCTCTTTTTTCTTTCCCTTTAGCTACGTTTTGCATTTTCTTTGGTTTTTTTTTTTTGTTAATTTTTTGTAGTCAAATTTAGTTATGATCATATAGACGGACAGACAGATAGATAAGCAGAAACAAATGCACAAATACGATATATCAAAATCGAAATTTAAAAAAATCAAAAAATTGAAAAATTGAAAAATCAAAAAATTGAAAAAATCGGAAAATTGGAAAATTGAAAAATCGGTAACTTAAAAAATTGAAAATTTTTGAAAAAGCGATAAATCCAAAAATCCGAAAAATCGAAAAATTGAGAATTTGAAAAATAAGAGACTATTCAAAATAAATTTGAACAAAAATAAATTAAAAACGAATTTTCAGAACAACAACAACAAAAAATATAAATTATGCTGCCACTTACTTTTTTCGTTGTCTTTCAAATTTTTTTCCTCTTATTTTCGTTCCTAAAAAACTTTTTTCCCTCTTTTTCTTTCTTGCTTTTTTGCTTTATTTTATTTATTTATTAATTTAAGTGAATTCTTCAATTTTTCTTTAATTTTTTTCAATTTGATTACATATTTTCCCTTTTTTTTTTTTTAGAAATTTGAAAACAAACAAAATTTTGCTTTTTCTTAAATTTTTTTTCTTGTTTTTTAATTTCTGAAATTATTTTATTTTTTTTTTTTATTGCTTTCTGCTTGATTTAGTTTTTCTATAAAATTTATTTACATTTATATGAACGCTAAAATACAACGATTTTATTCAGTTTTGTGTGTTGTGATGACTGTTTCAATATTAACGTTCAATTTCAATTTGTGAAGAGTTTATATACGAATTTGTTTTGATTTTATTTCATACCCTCTCTTTCAACTCCTCTTGCCAATTTTTTTACCACACTTTCCTCTTCTTCTTCTACAACTTCATTGAGTATCGTTTTTGTGCTCTGCTGCTGTTGCTGCTGTTGCTGCTGCTTCTTTCTGCTTCTGTTTCTGCTTCTTCAAATTTCATTATTATATGTTTACATTGTCCAAAAAAATATAAATAAATAAATAACATTAAAACTAACCAAATATTCATATAAGTCATAATAATAACAACAAACACATTAAGGACAACATACAACGTACACTCTAAAAAAATAAAAAGATTATGACGATAAAAAAGAAGAAGTCGAAGAAGATGCAAAAATTTTCTCATTTTTATATGTCATAACTGTAAATAGTTAAGTTATACCGTTATATAACGTTTCAATTATATAACGGTATACATATTTTATATAATGAATTTTATGCTTAATTCCAGCATTCTTTAATTACAAATTAAGTACATTTTGTCAAAAAAATTTTATATGAAAATGTTAATTCAAATAATTTCATAGGCATTTAAAACGATTTAATTTGAATTAAATTTAATTAAGTGAGCAATTTAGATATTGCACTTTCTTGTATAAAACTCTTTTTTTTTTCTAACAAATTTCCATAATTCATTTTTTTCTCTTTATAATTATCAATTAATTATTGATTATTATGATTAATTATTTTTTTTTTCTAAATACTTTGTATAAATTTTCTCTAATAAACTGAATTTTTTTTACCTCCTCTAATTAAATGCATAAAATTAATTAATAGAAATTTCAAATTGGTTCACTAGACAAATACAGCAAAATTAAAATATTAAATAAAGTTTGCCATTTTAAATCATTTCAGAATGTTTAAAGAATTTAAGGAATTCATTTGTAGGCCTCTTCTAAATATCATAAATTCCTGTAACAAATTTAAAATTATAATCAAATCAGAATTTATTTTTATTACAGAAATTTTTTAACATTAAAATTTTGTAATGTGTGTTTGTGTATGTGTGTGTGCATGTGTGTGTATTGAAACTTTAAGTCTTGCAATATTGATATAAATTTTATGGGCCCAAAAATATTAAATGAAACATGAAATTATTTTGTTCAGTGTATTTTCTTTGAAGAGGAAAAATTTATTTTAAAAAAAATATATGAAAATAAAAAATTAAAAAAAAAAACTAAAATATACCAATAAACCGGATTGTAATTGTTTTTTGAATATACATAACCATACATTTATATTTATATTTTTATTTATATTTATATTTATATTTATATATATAAATATAAATAAAGAGGTTTTACATTTAAGCGGGAGGCATAAGATTTTCCAAAGGATTCCTAACTTTATATAATCAGTACACTGATTTCAACTTAATTCAGGCTAATTTCCGTTAATCAATAATTAAGTACAATATTTAATAGAAAATCTTTTCTTGGAAAATCGATTTTTGATTCAATTAAATTTGATTTCAATAGTTCATTTAAGCAACAACTTCTTGCTTCCTCAATTTTATTACTTTTCTCCTCAACTGAAACGAATTTCCTACTTTGAAGTTTCCTTCTCTTGCTTCTTCTTTTTTATTTTTTATATATATATATATTTTTTTTTGATAATTACAAAAAAAATTCAATAGTTGTAAGAAGCCAAAGTTAAGGAAAAAATCTATAAGTTGCATTCAAATTAAATTTAATTATTTTAAATGAGCAATAATTTTTAATTAATTAAGATATAACTTTCTTCCCATTTCAAAATTCTTTTTAATTTTACTTTACGTTTTCTTTTTTCTTTTTTTTTTTTTTTTTTTGAACGATTAAACGAAATACTGAAATATGGACAAACATTTGAAATTGGAATTTTAAAAAATTCAATGAATTTTTAAAATTTTTTCTCGCTTTAGATTAAAACTTACAAAATTCATTCATTCCCATTTATAATATTTTTTATTTTTATTTTTTATCAATATTTTAATCTAAACGGCCTTCGGAATCTTTTTTTGGTGTACGAAATTTCCACAAATGAAACATTAATTTTCAATTTTAATTAAAAATTTCTACATTAATTTTCTAAAATTATTACATTCCAGCATTTTCCATTTTATTATTATTATTATTATTATTATTATTATTATTATTATTAAAATTATTAAGATTATTGTTTTTGTTGTTCCATTTAAAAAGATTTTTATGTTAAACATTTAAAGTAATTAAAACAAGTACATTTAACGTTCGGCCGTCATCGTTTATTGGGTCGCATTTTACCTTCAAATATGTCAAGAGTTGTTTTGTTCAAGTATTAATTTTTGCAAATATAAATAACTAAAATACAAATAAATAAAATATAAAAAAAAAAATACAGAAAAAAGTAGCAATTGTGACCTTGAATGAAGTTACAAAAAGTACATAAACTTTTTTCTTTTTTTTTGTAAATCCAGGCAACATCGCAAATAAATGATAAAATGAAAAATGAAATATAGAAAAAAAATATATAAGTAAATAAATAAAATGAAAGAAAGAGAAAAATTTTAAAAAAAGATAACAAAAAAAATTATCATAAAATTATCGATAGGAAATTTTTAGGCCCACTGACCTGTTTGGGATATTTTTTTTGCGTTTTTTTTTTATATTTTCTTCATATTTCTTCTTCTTGTTTTTTGTATAGTTTGAACAATTAGTGAAAAATGAGGACTTGAAGAAAAAACGTACAAAAATTCTTTTTTTTCCTTATATATTTATTTGTTAAAATCTAAAATCTAAAAAGTGTTTTGATGAATAATTTTTTTATTTTCTAATGAATAAACTTTTGTTTGCTTATTTATTTATACATTTTTCTTTTTTATTTCAAATTTAATGAAGAGCGTATAAATTACGTGACAAATTTACAAAAATCTATTGAATTATTCCTAATTATGGACAAACAGGGGGGGGGAGTTGCTTGTTGTTGTCGAAGTAATGAGCTCAAGCTGAAGATATGTCGTTGGGTTTTCTATATCTTCTTCTTCTTCCACTCTTCCAATATTCAATACCAATGTTCTGTTGGAGTTTTTTTTGTTTTTCTTTCATTTTAAATTCATAAAGAAAAAATGTTATAACTAAATTAAATTGCCTATATTCAGTTAAATATTTTTATTATTTATATATTTATTGTAATTGCATTAATTCTATATTATTTAATATCAAAAAAGAAATTAACAGTTTGTAGAGCACTGCTGTTTGTTCAACATACTTTCCACAAATTTTTTTTGATTCGTGTCTTGACTAATGTACAAAAAAACAAAAAAAGAGAAAAACAATACTCATAGAGTTGAATATTTTTCTATTGTTAATAAAGATCTCCATCTTTCTATAATTCATTACAGTAAGTTTTCCTTACTTATTTGCTACTAGTATTTTAAGCCTGCTGCTTTTTACTAAAGTGAAGTGAAGCATTTAAAGATTGCGCATTTTTAAAGTAATGCCCTAAGTTTGTTACAATTTCTTACTATTAAAATTATTAAATAAAATAAAATAATTAATAATGTGGGCAACCCTAAAATTACAATTTGTGCACAGTAAAGGTTAGAACCTTTACAAAGCCACACACCCAATTATCTTAACACTTTATAGATACTATAAAATATAACACTGAAATGTTATTTATTACTACGTTTTAAATCCAACTAAAATATGAATATAATATATAAATGCTAAAATGGCCGAATATTTCCGTTGTGAAATTCCTTTAGGTCTTTTCTACAAAGTGATATTAGTAAGACGGCAACATGAGGTATAATAAAATTTTAAAAAAATAAGTATAATTTAATAAAACAAATGGGAAAATTGTGAAAATGTGAAAAATTGTTTGGAAAATCTTAGTAAATATGAATATAAACAAATTAAAAGTAAATTATATTTGTTTACAGTTCTCTGAAATTACAAAAGAGGCTCGCAGCCTCAGTGATGCGCTGTGGCAAAAAGAAAGTTTGGTTGGATCCGAATGAAATTAATGAAATTGCTAACACAAATTCACGTAAGTTCATTTTAACTTTTGGTATAATTTTGCTTGTATAAAACGCATAGAAAAACATAGAGCAAAAGAAGAGGAATTAATATTTAAAATAATAATAATTGCGTTGTTCATTTTCTTACAGGTCAAAATATACGGAAATTAATTAAGGATGGTTTAATAATAAAGAAACCTGTTGTGGTGCATTCCCGTTATCGTGTTCGTAAGAATACCGAAGCCCGCCGTAAGGGTAGACATTGTGGTTTTGGTAAACGCAAGGGTACAGCCAATGCACGTATGCCAACAAAATTTTTGTGGATGCAACGTCAACGTGTTTTGAGGCGTTTATTGAAGAAATATCGTGATAATAAGAAAATTGATCGCCATTTATATCGTGATTTATATATGAAATGTAAAGGTAATGTATTCAAAAATAAACGTGTCCTTATGGAATACATTCACAAAAAGAAGGCCGAAAAGCAGCGTAGCAAAATGTTGGCCGATCAAGCAGAAGCACGTAGACAAAAAGTACGAGAGGCACGTAAACGTCGCGAGGAGCGTATTGCGAATAAGAAACAGGAACTTCTTAGCATGCATGCTAAAGAAGATGAAGCGGCCGCCGCCGCTGCCGCTGCTAGTGCTGCTGCTTCCAGCGCTCAAGCGGCTACGGGTAAAAAGTAAAAAAACGAATATTTAGAAAAGGGCGAAGTAATTCGTCAAAAAAAAACAAGAAGAAACAAAAAAAGAAAAGCAAAAACAAAGTGTCACCTGCAAAAATAAATCTTTTCATGAAAATGTGAAAAAAAGAAGAAGGAAAAAAACACCAACGAATGTTTTTTTGCTGCCGTTTCTATTTCTTTATTATATGAACAAATCTCTTTGCGGTTTACAATGTTCGTTCGTACAAAAAAAAAACAAACCAAAAAAAAAGAGGAAAATATTAACATTGAAGACGACTAAAATAAAAAGGATGAGTTAGTGTTGTTATCCTTTTATTATTTTATTCATTCTTCATTTCATTGATTAGATCGATCGGTTTGAAATGATTCACCACGTTTATAATCCAATTAGATTCTTGGCCCATGGTGAACTCTTTCACAAAACGATAATTACAAACGAACATTTTATCTTGATATTCTGGTACAGTACCCATATTCCATGGTATCTCCTCTCCGGATTCACGTATTTCTTGTAAGCCTCTTAGAACGTGAAATACCATGGTAATTTCTACCCAACGTTTTTGAATTTTATTCTCATTATTATCATCGAACATTATACCAACTTGATAGGGAAATGTTAAATATATATCGCTATCCCTAACCTCCAATTGGCGTCTCTGTGATACAGATAATTTTTGTATAACCGGTTTTAATTCTGCTAAAGCATCGGCCGTTACCAAATCGTCAAGCGATTTAAAATCACCATTCATTAATTTGACAGATACAACCTAATATCATAAGTATAAGCACAGGAGTATATGGCCGAAGAAGGAACATAGAAAGGAGTATAAAAAATCCTATGAAATGATTTAATTAGAAGTTTCTTTTTATATACTTTTTACCTGCATTGCTTTCTTTGCTCCTTTAATAAAATCTTTTAAATAGAAGTCACGATCAAAGTATGGACGTATAATGAATTGAACTAAAATCCAATTTCGCACTGTGTTAATTATTGATGGCCACATAACTTCAGGAAAATTCATTAAGCGTGGCAAGGTACGCTTCTCGCTTTGGTGATCTGGGTCGGGTGTCGATGGGATTTTCTCATTTTCATCATCCGATTTTTTCGTTTTCTCTGCAGCTGCAGCTGACGAGGCAGCAGGTTTTGATGAATAATCTGAATATTGTTGTTGATATTCTTGCAGTCTTTGTTCTTGCTTTAGATCTGGTTGTTGTTGTTGTTTCTGTTTTAGATTATTATTAGTATCCCAAACGTTCTTTGTAATTAATGCGTTATATTTAAGAAATTGTTGTTGCTGTTGCTGTTGCCATTGTTGGTGCGATTGTTGTAGCTGCTTTTTATCATTTAATCGTATCGTAGAATGAAATGTGTAATTTATTAAGTTTATTTTAAGAAATCGCAATTTTATTGAGCGGCTACCAATTTTCCATGGAATATTCATTATGCCCAAATTACAATAAAAGACAACACAAAATTAATTACAATATCCCTTTAACGTATGCCTTTTACTTTTTTATTCGCTCAGTTTCTCGAAAAATGTCGCATAGATTTCTATCAAAAATAAATTTCTTAAAAAAAAAACAAACAGAAAAAAAAATTAGGTCTAAAACAAAACCAAAGAACAATGTTTAAACAATAAAGAAAAAGAAAGTACACATCAGAGTTATATGTGAGAATTTAATAACTGATGCTGAATGTAACTCTGCATAAATGAAATACTCTTAGACAGCGCTTTATATTTTAGGCAAATTTGTTATTGTTAAACTCGAAAAAAACGCACTTGCAAAATGTTTGAGCATATAAGAATAAAAATTAAAAAGGACTATCAATGTTTATTTCAAATAAAAGTGACAAACTTTATAATTTGAATATATTATTTTAAATAGAATAATTTCAATTCAAAGTATTACACAATTTGCATCAATTTCTTTCTTCTCAATTTGCTCATTTTCATTGACATTTTCGTTGGATTCCTTTACAGATGGAAAATGGCATCTTCCAGCACGTGGGCAATATTCATCGGACAGTACTGAATTCAAATATTTTATATAAATATTTAAAAATTCAATACAATAATTAATCAAAATATTTCTAATAAAAAATCAAGTAAGAAAATTATATATGGCTGGAGCCAAATCTTTGAATACCCACTATCCATACACCGTTATATTACGATTCAGAACCCCTTTTTGGGTTTTCAGCAGTAAATAGAAAATAAAAGCATAAAAAAGTGAAAAGTTGGTATTGCATTAGATCGCGTAGGCAGCACCGATTTGATGAGATGTTGAAAATCAATGGACTTAGTACTTGTATAAAATTACAGCTTTCTATCTTTTGCAGTTTGCAAATAACAAAAAACCACCAAATTTTTACTTAAAAAAACTGAGATGTTTTTAGTTTATGTTGCGCTGTGGGCATGTCCTTTGACCGGTTTTGCCCATTTTCAAGATTAACTTGCCTGCAAAAACTTCCAATATTCTTGCCAAATTTGGGTTCAATTTCTCTGTTTTGACGACCAGGAGAACAAAATACGAATAGACGAATAGACAGACAGACGGACAGATATGTCTAAATCGATTCAGAATTTAATGCTAATCAAGAAGGATCTCTTGTAGGACTCTTCTTCTTGGACGTTACAAACATAATAACAAATTAAGTTATAGGGAATGGTGTGGAATGATGGGTATAACAATGAAAATACCTACAAAAAATACGTCGTATGCTTGCTGGAACATCTGATGGTAATATTAAACCGCTGTTGGCTTTAATTAAAGTTTTATGGGCGCTTGTTACGCATTTGGCCATTTCAATTAGAAGATTTTCTGAGTAATTTTCATATAAGTTTAATGACGGATGCCAATAGAAGCTTAGAGTACCGGCAGATAAACTTTTTTCCATTTCTTTAAACATCTGGAATATAAGAACAACATAAAAACGTTACAGTCGGTCGAGACTAATTTGTATGTACCCTGCACGACTTTCTTTAATATGCTGAAAAAGTCTAGAAAATGAATTGAATGTCAAGAATGTGATGCTTTAGAAAATTCGTTATATAAGAAATTTATCCCACCATAAAAAAGAAAGGTGCTCTTTTAAATATCCGAATAATGGTTGATTTGTAAATAGTTAATGCACGTATAAATTCAAGGATCGTTAATGGATGAGAGGATAGTTCGAATGGACATGAAATGGAAATTAATTAAATCATTTGAGGAACTTTCTACTCTATAAACTTTCTTTCTACTCTATAAATTCTTAGAAGTCAAAATATTTATAATTACTTACATCAATCAGTATCGTATATAAAGATGACTGCCAATAAGTATCGTCCGTTTGAGTTTTTATCTTCCACAAAAAGAGTGTTTTAATGAAGTAGCTTTTCATTTTTTGCATATTTGAATGCGCATCACGGAATTTCTTTAGCATGCGCAATGCGTTCTTTAAGTTCTTCATATCCTTGATTAATTTTTGCTCTTCACGATAATACGATGCACGGAATGATGTTGATGAAGACAATAACATTTTTGATAGTGATGATGATGACGATTCATGAAATATATTTGATGTTCCATATCTAAAGATAGGTTTAGGTATGGCCTCCCATTGACCTTGGACCAATGGTAATACGCTTTGCGATTTATCTAACAATATTCCGGGCACAAAATCTACAGAATATGCTAAAGTTTGGTGGCGATCACTAACACCATTAACATAAATCGTATGGGCCGGACCATGACGTCTATACTTTAAAGTCACTTCGACATTTCTAATAATCATTTTGTGATCAATGGCAGTTAAAACTTTATAAAAGCAACCAAGAAAGTAGGATTGGATCTTATCGATAATTAAGTATCCTTCGTCATCTACCCATTTTAGTAATTGAGTATACAAAATTCCATTTTGCTTCTCCTTTGATATACGATAGAGGACGTTCTTCATATTTAGCTGGACATTCCCAGGTAAATTATTGTCCGCATGAACAACTATAAATTGATTATACGGAAAGCGTATATGAAACACTAAATCAAATTCATTCGGTTTGGTGACCTTTACATTATCACCATAACTTCCTGAAATTGATTACCGATAAGACATAAAGGTAAAAACAGAAATATAAATAATAATAAAAAATAATAAGAGAAAAAATGTACCAAACGAAAGAAATGTTTCAATTAAGTGTTTGAATTTGAATTTCTTACCACCCAATTGAAATCCATTAAATAAACAACCAAAAGGTTGATGCTCACGTAGTTTCTTAAACAGGCAATTTCGTAGTTCCGCAAAATGTTCGGAATATAGTTCCCGATCTTTGTCTATATTAATGTATTCCTTATTAATTTCCTGTAAAATTTTTTCCAAATTGATTTTAATACAATTTGCCATTGCACCAGCAATATTAACAAATTAAACGTATTAAACTGAACTGATCTAACTGAAAACTCATCGCATTAATATCGTTTCCCCTTTTTATAAACTGACTCTCTTGTTTGATTAAATAAGAAAAAACATAACTCAAAGCTTTTTTTGCATACTTTTTGTTTTTTCATCTTGGTTATTGGTAATGTATTCATTTGATGAAACCGTTTGTGGATGGGTATGTGATTGATAAAACGATGCTATATTTGGTTCTACCCTGCCTATTAAAGTGACAAGCGAAAACGAAAACAAAGTCAAAGGTAAAGCTCTAATATTTTGAGGGGATTTTTTAGATATGAAAAAAATATTTGGAAACTTCAGGCTAACAGTTTGTAATTTACTGTATCTGTAAATTGCTTTTATAAATGTCTAGAAAACAAAAAGAGCGATCCAAGCCCATTCAAAAAACAAAGCAGAAAATAACATTCGAAAGCCCCAAAAATTTTTGTATTGAGTGACTTCTAGATAGAATATTTTGCATTTAAATTGAGGAGATATGTGCGCCAGGTTAAAAATAAGATTGAAGACTCATTTAGATCCATTTCTGAATCTACTTCTTACCCTTTATATCAGAACATTGTTTATAGGAAACTAATGAATGTTAAGGATTTATGCGATATCTTAAGTTTATTAAAAAACAGATTCAAGTGATCGTATGCACGAACTCAACCTGAATGTATTGCATATAACTCAAGTCGTGGCGGGTTCATGTTAACTATGTAGTGCACTTTATAATAAACAATCAAACATGAGAGATAGAGATTGATATTGAGAGAGAAAGCAGAGTGGACAAGTTAAAGAATTCACTTAAATAAGCACATTTTTCTAAGCTTTCTTTCATCTCTTTCTCTCCCTTTACCTCTCTCTATGTACCCCTGACTTTCTAACGGTTATTTTATCCAGAATAATTGTTTACATTTAAATTTAAATGCTTCTCGATAGCAGTATTGAATTTTTTTATAAATTAAAGTGATGAAATATTAAACATCTTAAACTGAAAAAGTGTCTTTTAATTACATAGAAAATAAATAAATGGATAGCTCCCTTTCCTCCAACCACCGGCAAGACTAAATTAAATAATTCAGTGATGACCAATAATAAGTACACAGTGCATAATTCTGCAAGTACTGTTTCTACAAATTATTAGCCCGTGTTGTTAAAATTCATTTTAAATTAAGGGCCTAAAAGTTAGTAACAACCTTTAAAAAGGCGATAAAAAATTAAAATTCAATATATTAAAACTTTAGGTTGTCGCGTCCGATTATCTCAGTTTTTATAGATAATGTAGGACACCACACACTTATAATACTTTTGCTAATCTTTTAATATTCCATTTTATATATTTGGCATTACTGGAATAATACAAATTTTCAACATTATACAGTGTAGCGCACTACTAAGTAAAAAATATAAAACCCCAAAAAAATTATATATATAAAAATGCAATTAGTTATGACTTTAAATGGGCATGGACAATTTCCTCATTTTTTCAAACAGATATAAAGTACAATACTACAATAATATTGAACAGATATTTTAGACTAATAATCTTCCTACATGTATTAAATTTCAGCTTTCAATCTTTTGGAGTTTGCAAATAATGGACAAACAGCTACCAAATGTTATTTAAAACAAATGAGGTGGCCTCAGATAATGTTGCATTGTGCAATGATTCGACCAAATTTCTGCTTAATATCTCAAACTTTACGATCAGGAAAATGTTTACCGCACCGGACAGAAGGACAGACGGACTGACATGTTTAAATCGATTGTAATCGATTGTAGGATCTTCAACGCTTCCTTCTGGGGTTTACAAACATAATGACAAATGGGTGATGGATATAAAAACGCACTACGAATTACAATTTGTTAGAAGTTAACATTGGAAACATTATAAAATAGCTTTATAAATGTGCGAAATACATAGACTGCATAAAAATGAAATACTATATTGATCAGGTGTGTCCTGAGATCACACAATATATGAATTTTTATTTCAGATAAAAATATAATCATTTGTATAGTAAGTACAATTAATTTTCGATTAAAATCATTTATAATTTGAAATTATACATTACTTTTTCGTTACAAAAATTATGATTTCAGAAAGAATTTATTTCAAAGTATTACGCAATGTGCAATTCTTACTTCCTTCTGAACCTGCTCATCTTCATTTTCATTTTCATTGCATTCCTTTATAGGTGGAAAGCGGCATCCTCCAGCACGTGGACAATATTCATCAGATCGTACTGAATTCAAATATTTTATATAAATATTTAAAAATTCAATACAATAATTAATCAAAATATTTCTAATAAAAAATCAAGTAAGAAAATTATATATGGCTGGAGCCAAATCTTTGAATACCCACTATCCATACACCGTTATATTACGATTCAGAACCCCTTTTTGGGTTTTCAGCAGTAAATAGAAAATAAAAGCATAAAAAAGTGAAAAGTTGGTATTGCATTAGATCGCGTAGGCAGCACCGATTTGATGAGATGTTGAAAATCAATGGACTTAGTACTTGTACAAAATTACAGCTTTCTATCTTTTGCAGTTTGCAAATAACAAAAAACCACCAAATTTTTACTTAAAAAAACTGAGATGTTTTTAGTTTATGTTGCGCTGTGGGCATGTCCTTTGACCGGTTTTGCCCATTTTCAAGATTAACTTGCCTGCAAAAACTTCCAATATTCTTGCCAAATTTGGGTTCAATTTCTCTGTTTTGACGACCAGGAGAACAAAATACGAATAGACGAATAGACAGACAGACGGACAGATATGTCTAAATCGATTCAGAATTTAATGCTAATCAAGAAGGATCTCTTGTAGGACTCTTCTTCTTGGACGTTACAAACATAATAACAAATTAAGTTATAGGGAATGGTGTGGAATGATGGGTATAACAATGAAAATACCTACAAAAAATACGTCGTATGCTTGCTGGAACATCTGATGGTAATATTAAACCGCTGTTGGCTTTAATTAAAGTTTTATGGGCGCTTGTTACGCATTTGGCCATTTCAATTAGAAGATTTTCTGAGTAATTTTCATATAAGTTTAATGACGGATGCCAATAGAAGCTTAGAGTACCGGCAGATAAACTTTTTTCCATTTCTTTAAACATATCAATCAGTATCGTATATAAAGATGACTGCCAATAAGTATCGTCCGTTTGAGTTTTTATCTTCCACAAAAAGAGTGTTTTAATGAAGTAGCTTTTCATTTTTTGCATATTTGAATGCGCATCACGGAATTTCTTTAGCATGCGCAATGCGTTCTTTAAGTTCTTCATATCCTTGATTAATTTTTGCTCTTCACGATAATACGATGCACGGAATGATGTTGATGAAGACAATAACATTTTTGATAGTGATGATGATGACGATTCATGAAATATATTTGATGTTCCATATCTAAAGATAGGTTTAGGTATGGCCTCCCATTGACCTTGGACCAATGGTAATACGCTTTGCGATTTATCTAACAATATTCCGGGCACAAAATCTACAGAATATGCTAAAGTTTGGTGGCGATCACTAACACCATTAACATAAATCGTATGGGCCGGACCATGACGTCTATACTTTAAAGTCACTTCGACATTTCTAATAATCATTTTGTGATCAATGGCAGTTAAAACTTTATAAAAGCAACCAAGAAAGTAGGATTGGATCTTATCGATAATTAAGTATCCTTCGTCATCTACCCATTTTAGTAATTGAGTATACAAAATTCCATTTTGCTTCTCCTTTGATATACGATAGAGGACGTTCTTCATATTTAGCTGGACATTCCCAGGTAAATTATTGTCCGCATGAACAACTATAAATTGATTATACGGAAAGCGTATATGAAACACTAAATCAAATTCATTCGGTTTGGTGACCTTTACATTATCACCATAACTTCCTGAAATTGATTACCGATAAGACATAAAGGTAAAAACAGAAATATAAATAATAATAAAAAATAATAAGAGAAAAAATGTACCAAACGAAAGAAATGTTTCAATTAAGTGTTTGAATTTGAATTTCTTACCACCCAATTGAAATCCATTAAATAAACAACCAAAAGGTTGATGCTCACGTAGTTTCTTAAACAGGCAATTTCGTAGTTCCGCAAAATGTTCGGAATATAGTTCCCGATCTTTGTCTATATTAATGTATTCCTTATTAATTTCCTGTAAAATTTTTTCCAAATTGATTTTAATACAATTTGCCATTGCACCAGCAATATTAACAAATTAAACGTATTAAACTGAACTGATCTAACTGAAAACTCATCGCATTAATATCGTTTCCCCTTTTTATAAACTGACTCTCTTGTTTGATTAAATAAGAAAAAACATAACTCAAAGCTTTTTTTGCATACTTTTTGTTTTTTCATCTTGGTTATTGGTAATGTATTCATTTGATGAAACCGTTTGTGGATGGGTATGTGATTGATAAAACGATGCTATATTTGGTTCTACCCTGCCTATTAAAGTGACAAGCGAAAACGAAAACAAAGTCAAAGGTAAAGCTCTAATATTTTGAGGGGATTTTTTAGATATGAAAAAAATATTTGGAAACTTCAGGCTAACAGTTTGTAATTTACTGTATCTGTAAATTGCTTTTATAAATGTCTAGAAAACAAAAAGAGCGATCCAAGCCCATTCAAAAAACAAAGCAGAAAATAACATTCGAAAGCCCCAAAAATTTTTGTATTGAGTGACTTCTAGATAGAATATTTTGCATTTAAATTGAGGAGATATGTGCGCCAGGTTAAAAATAAGATTGAAGACTCATTTAGATCCATTTCTGAATCTACTTCTTACCCTTTATATCAGAACATTGTTTATAGGAAACTAATGAATGTTAAGGCTTTATGCGATATCTTAAGTTTATTAAAAAACAGATTCAAGTGATCGTATGCACGAACTCAACCTGAATGTATTGCATATAACTCAAGTCGTGGCGGGTTCATGTTAACTATGTAGTGCACTTTATAATAAACAATCAAACATGAGAGATAGAGATTGATATTGAGAGAGAAAGCAGAGTGGACAAGTTAAAGAATTCACTTAAATAAGCACATTTTTCTAAGCTTTCTTTCATCTCTTTCTCTCCCTTTACCTCTCTCTATGTACCCCTGACTTTCTAACGGTTATTTTATCCAGAATAATTGTTTACATTTAAATTTAAATGCTTCTCGATAGCAGTATTGAATTTTTTTATAAATTAAAGTGATGAAATATTAAACATCTTAAACTGAAAAAGTGTCTTTTAATTACATAGAAAATAAATAAATGGATAGCTGCCTTTCTCCTTAAGATACAACACATACTCTTGGAACTACATTAAGTTGTTACGTAAATTCTTAATTTCTTTTGGTTCGATTTTGGAGAAGATTAATCGTGTCTTTATTCAAGTACACTGAAAGCAATATATCGGGTTCAGTTGATAAATAGCAAATGTCACATTCCTTATTTGGAAAGTTATATATCTCCGTAGTATATTTTAGGAACGTTTGTCTAAAGTAATTGTAACGTTACTCCTAAAAGTCATTGACGGATAGATGAATACATGTAATGAAGATGGTTTAATCAAATTGATTTTAAATTATGAATCTATTTTAGATCGTTCTATTTTTACATAAATTCATTACTGTGCTCTGTAAAGTAGCGTTGTAAAGGAGGGTATTAAATTAGAAGTCTTTATTTCAATGAACAGCATAAGAATACTTTTTTTACGAGAAATGCAAACTATACCATTGGTTTAATATGCCACAAAGGGTCGACCGTAATTAATAATCCTATTTGTTTTAAAGAATCATGCCGCCTCAGTATTTGATCAATTATACATAATTCTAAATAAGAAGTTTCAGATTTTAGCTTTTACATTTATTTATTTACTTTTAATTGTAATCGATACCACGTGAAAGTCTCTAAACGAATGCATTTCAATTAAACACTATTCCATTTGTAGTATAACAAGTTTGTGCAAAATTATCTAACAGACGAAATATCTAACAGCACTATCTACTTTATTTTATTAAATTTTAATTAATTGGATTATTCTTGATACGCATATTTTCTGCTAATAAATTGCCAAAAAAAAAAAATAATAAATAAATAACTTTCTAGATATTTTGATGAAGATTTAACTTTTTTAGCCTTATTATAGATTACTTTAATAAGGTATAATATTCCAAAAAATTGTTAATTTTTAAAATTGGCTTCATACAAGAAACTCAATGCAAACAAGAGAAATCCAAGAAAAAATACGCGAACAAACCTACTTTTTATATATGTATATTTTCCAAAATACAAAATCATAAATTTTTACTTGATATAAAATTTATATATTTGATTCTGGAAATTAGAGTTTATATAAGTCGGCTTTGATCGTCTTTAATGTTTTTCTATATATATAATCGATATATTAAGTGAAATTTCAATCTATTGCAGATATTCAATGAAACTATATCATTCAGATGTTTTTTAAAGTCGAGCAAAACTGATAAAATATTCTAGATAAAAATTAAAATCCATACTTTCTATATCATTCTAGATGTTTTTTTTTCTTGCTGCTTCTGCTTTTTCCTTACAATTTAACCTTCAAATGTTACTTAAAATATAAACATTGATTCATATTACAATAAATTTTATGTAGACAATTAATTTTTATGGTGGCATGATCAGTACCACTTCTTTTGATACATATTTTTAACAATTTAACTATTAAATAAACAACAATTTCATTCGAAATTTAAGTCACTTAATTTAAATATTAAAATTATATTGCATGTAGACAAATTTAATTTGTTTAAATTCCATATATTCTATAGAAATTTGTTTACAGATTTTCCAAATTGTTTACATCTACAAATTATTAACACATTAACTGAAGCAAATTATACAAATATAGAATAGAACTCTTATTAATTAAGGAGTGTAAAAAAGATAATTAAAAATTATATTAATTTAAAAAATTAAGAAAAATTCATTGTATTACAATGTAAACTCAAAATAAGTATGGCCGAATATTTTTGTTCAATGAAAAAAGCTTTGCTTTCAATTTAGTTTGTAATTTGTGCATGTCGTTCGAATGATTTGATCAATTTCATAAAAATTGCCCATAACTTTGTCAACTAAAAGCTCCTTATGGATACATAAGAAGAGCCCGGGGAATTATCAATAATAAACATGCAGACCAACAAAGAAGAGATTTAATTAAGTTTTTATAGAATGAATTATTCAACAAAGCATGCAGATTTTGTATGATTGCTGAGACCGTTGCGGACTCTTGAGTTTTAGATATAAAAATAATAAGCAAATACATTTCATATTTAATAAAAAAAATTTCAGAAACCAGTGAGTGCATTGTGTTTAACAATTTCTTGTAGGTGCAAAAATTTGTAACGCCTAAATGATCTAGATCCATTTCAGAATGTACGATTCAATTTGGAATGACTTTCTCATTTAATTTAAGCATGTCCCTTCCTACTGATTAGTAAGGAGAATAGTCCAGGCACAAGAGGCATAAAACGTTTCATTTTGGGGAAACTCGTTTGGAAGAAATATAGAAGATATGTACAATATTGATTTTTCAACGGAAATCGGCATAAGGACATATCTTAACAAACCAAATGAAGTGTGCTAAAATTACTTCACGTAAATCTATTTTTTATAACTCCTTTCACATAATGGACTCTTAAAATCTCTCGAAAATTGAAAATTTTGCCTTTTATAAATATAATAATTGGAATTATTGGAATTGGAGTCTGTCGTGGCCATTATGAAATATCGCACGACAATATGCTTAATAAGATTGAAATATCAACAAAATGATTTGCAAGTCGCGAAAGTATAAAATTGTAATTTTCATTAGATTTCAAAAAAACCGCAGCTGTGGGGATGTTTTATAAGAACTAATTGACCTATAAGCATTAATTTGCATGGAATTTGGAACACTTATTTAATGTGTGCGCTTATTTGAAATTGGCATTACTTTTCGTATAAAATCTTTGTTTTTTTTTTATTTTTTGAAGGTAGGACGTTACAGCGTTCACTAGGGAACATGTTTGGGACAAAATATATCCATGCCGCAAATTAAAATAACTGTAATATTGTGATAATAAATTTATGTAGAAATACGGACAAGATCGATTTAAATCTCTTCAAAAAATTATTCTAATCTGATTGGTGTAATAAAAAGTAGCTCTATCTAAAGTCCAGACTATTCCTTTAATCTCAATCACCTGATCATAAATGTTCAACTGCAATTTTCCCCTCGAATTGACATTCCTTGATGAGAGTTGCAAAGGAAAAACATAAATATCAAAAATCAGTTTTTAACAAACGTTATATCAAATAAAATACTTCACACATGTTTTTCATTTTGATTTCTTTGAAAAGTTTATTGAAAAAAATTTTACAGATTTATCCAACTTATGCTCTAACAAAAAAACAAAATTATATGTAATGTGAAAATGTGATTAATTGATTGATGTTGGGATATTTAAACTTGTACTGAAAATATAACGATATGACTTTCAAAATAATCTATAAATAAAGATATTTTTTTGATATAACAAAGTATAAAGAAAAAGATATTTTTATAAACCGCCTCCGGAACGATCAACTGTAATCTTATGTTTCAATTGTGCTGCTTCATGTTTCTTTTCTTCCAATTCAGCCATACGAGCAAAACGTGAATATATTACAGCACCCGATTTGATAGCAGACATCATCTAATGGTAATAGAACACAAAGAAGGTTTTAAAAAATAATTCGAACGAGAAGAAAAGTCAAAGGCAAAGCTTGTAAGGGTAAAGCTATATAATTAAGAGAATTCATAGAAAGAACTTCTTGGGAAACGAGTTACATTAGATAATTAGGCAATAACAATGCTCTATGTCCTTCTTTGCCTTTGTAAAAATTTTAGATGAATAAATGGAGAATTGTACATTTGGTTTATTCTGTTTTACCTGCAAATATTCATCAAGTTCCACTTGACCATTCATATTTGTATCAACTTCACGTAAAATTTCATGTAATTGTTCACCCGTAATATCACCATCATCAAAATTCTTAAAAGATCTGCGTATATCATTGACGGAGACATAACCTTTTTTATCTTTATCAATTATCTCGAAACGTTTAATGAATTTTTGAATTTCTTCCTTGGACAATTGTATTGGTACATTCTCTTTATGGGCACGGTTAACTGAATGACCCATCTCGACAGCTAGAAACTCTCTAGCTTCTTGTATTTGCTTCTACAATATTTATGTGAAAATTTTTAAACAAAATTCTTTGTATAATTGTTTACAAATATAAATGAATAAATATATTATCATTAAATGAACCTCTTTCTCATCATTGGACCAGTGCAACTCCTCGGCCATAATATTGCATATGGTGGGTAAGGCTTCACAGGCAGCTTGAACATTTAAAAATGATAAACGTAAACGGCGGGCAATCATGTCGATGGCATTGCAAGCATATTCTCGGACACCGTAACGAATTTCAGCTTCAATGTAAGGAAATTCTGGATGAATACGATTACCAATAATGGGCCAACGTTTTCCAGTTAATGAGGCCATTTTTGCGACAGCAAAAGCGCGATCACCATATGATTTGGCTAAATGTTGTGCAACTTCGCATTCCAAGCCAAAATCTTGAACCAAACGTATATACATAGTAGGTGTCCAACCCTGGCCACCCTCAATTTTAATTAGTTGTGTTACCGACTCTTCACGTTCCGGTACTAAATGGCAGGCTTTTATAGCGACATCCACAGTATGTTCAGCCATGGCTCTATAAGTGGTCCATTTACCACCGGCGATTGTTATCAAATTTGATGGACTAACATGTATTATATGATTACGAGCTAATGACTGGGTATCACCTTTATTCGGATCAGAAACTAATGGACGTATGCCGCTCCATGCTGATAGAACATCACCCCGTCTAACCTCAATATCTGCATTCAAATAATGTTTAATTTCACTTAAGATAAATTGAATTTCATCTTCCGTGGGTGATGGTCTATGGGTAATTTCACATGGCAAATCTGTGGTACCGGCAATTGTTTGCTTTTGCCAAGGTAAAAAAAATATAACGCGACCATCGGAAGTTGATGGATCTAATAAACCCATTTGTTCAGGACTATAATAACCAGGTAATACTATGTGAACACCAGAACTGGGAGAACAAATACTTCGAACAGACGGCTCATCCATTTTACGTATACTATCTGTAAATGGCCCAGTTGCATTTATTATACATTTCGCTTTAACATTAAACTCTTTATTAGTTAAATTATCTTTCACTTTAACACCACATAACACTTTACGGCCAGTTCCATCCGATTTCTTCAATAATTCCAAAACTTCAACATGATTTAATACTGTAGCACCATGACGAGCTGCTGTTAAAGCTATCGATAAACACATGCGCGCATCATCTTGTTGACCTACAAAAAAATTAATTAAACAAATCAATGTAGGAGAAATTTTACCAAAAATAAAAGATAAAAAATAGATAATGAATAGAAGTAGTAATTATATTCTTACCATCATAATACACGATTGCACCAACCAATTTCTCTTTTTTTAACATCGGAAATAATTCTAATGCTTCACGTTTTGTTAAATAATATGAGCTTTTCACATTACGATCACCAGCAATCATATCATAACATTTAATACCGAACCAATAGTAGGGTACTTGCCACCATTTATAAACTGGCAGCATAATGGGTAATGGATGAGCTAAATGTGGCGCCGATTCCAAAATATTAGCTCTTTCTTCTAAAGCCTCTTTTACCATACGATATTGTTCATAATCTAAGCCAAAGATGGCTTTTTGTAAATAACGGACACCGCCATGTATCAATTTTGTTGAACGCGATGATGTGCCACTAGCAAAATCATCCGCTTCCACTAAAGCAGTTTTTAAACCGCGCGTAGCCGCATCTAAAGCACAACCAGCACCAGTTGCACCGCCCCCAATAACTAACACATCATATTCTTCACCACTTTGTAAGGCTTTCAATTGTTCCGCACGAGATATTAATTTACGCTTTCTTTTTGGGGGCTTTTGAACTGGATTATTACTAACCTGATACCATGAAGAATGAAAAATATATTTCTAAGCATTATCGTTTTAAATATTATAAGATAATTGGGCTCAGCCAGCTTTCTATGTAAAGGTATTGGGGGTATGGCCATAAACTTATTTCCAACATATAATATGAACATGGAATTCATGCAAATTAGCATCAACATAGTCATATACATTTTTTTCGCACCTTCTGTTTCACTACTTTTAAATATATATCGCCAAAGCAATAGAACTGAGAGTCGGAAAATAATACATTCTAAAATCACCAAAGAATTTTATTTCTGGAAAGTTTCCGCAGAAAAACATATAGATTTTCTTTTTTAATCTTATTACTATCCGTGTTAGATAGTGAAAAAATGCGATTAATGGTGATCAAGATGTAGATATTGGAGTGGTCCTTGATAACTGAATCCGTATGGAGGGATGGGATGGCATGAAAAGTTTTGATATAATTCTAGAGTTCAAGAGAATAAAAATAGTTCAAGAATACCGTGTGCGAATAATTCCAACGATCTAAGCTCCATGTTGCCAAAACTGAACCGATAGTTGCACTCACTGCCGTTATACCGACTTTATATAAGCGGGATGCCATAATTTACTAGACTTTTTTAAAATAAAAATGAAAAAAAAACAAACAAAAACAAAAATGCAAAATAAAAGAAAACTAAAAATTAAAATATATGAAAAATCATATCTCTGTAATCAAATCGAATATGAATTCTACAGAATTCTAAAATCTTACTCACTCGCCATCTAAACATCTCTGTAAATCAATTACATTATTCAATCATATGTTACATTATTAATACAGAACTTAGCAGATGAGTAACTGAACGGGAAAATATTTAATTTAATATCTTAGAAAGTTGTTAAGCAGAGATTTATTTAGTAAACATTATTAAAAAAAAATTTCAGAAATTATCATATAAAAACTTTAAATATATCAGTCTACTACTTGTTACATTCTAAACTATAACGAGAATCTAAATCCTTGAAGTCTAAACATTACTCGATCTCATAATTCCGAAGTTTGCGAATTATAAATACAATTGACTTTCTAATCAGACCAGACTAAATCTAAACCCTTTAAATCTGTCTAAGATAAGTAATCTTTTCGTTGGTTTCTTTGAAAAATTTTCACTCCACTGCTAATTAGTTATAACGCACAATTCCGTTCATTCCCGAAGAGTTAGAGTTAGAATTTTTCCGTTAAACTCACAATATCAAAATATTGGCGAATATCTGAGGGTAACAATTTGAAGTTTTAAAAGAAATAAATTAAAAATCGCACAGAAAGAATAGTTATGCAAAGCATCACATTTCAACAACCAAATCTATAATTTTCTTCTTTATTCTTCTTCCATTTTTGTCACATCATATTTACTTGTCGTGAGTTTAAGCATTTGTACTCTGTACCCACAATTGTTTTCGCCAAAGCAGAAAACAAAAAAAAAACCCACAAAACAATACCAAACAGACAGAATGCAATAAAAACACTTGAAATTAAATGGGGAAAGGGAATGAGATTGCATCAGTTACATCAGCGCTATAACTTACATTATTATTATCATATTTACTTTGAGATATAAAAGTTTTACATTCAGTGTTATATAAAGTAAAGAATTGAGAGATAGTTCAAGTGTTTTTATACTCTACATAACTGGTAATGATTCATGAAAGCCCATTAAATTTATATGTTAAATATTTGAAGAAAGCAAAAGGCTTAAGAAAAACAGTTGCATTTTTTATAATGCTTAACGATTTATGAGAATTTTTTCAATAGATTTTTCAATGTCTGCCAACTCCCTGTTTATCTATATATTTGTTTTGTCATATTCGAAATGTTTTGCTTCAATTATTAAAATACTTTTGGAACGAATGTTTTGAAACAGTTTTTTACTGCCATATTTTTTCATATCAGACAGATGATTTGAAGTTGCATAGTTTAAGGTCCATTTGCACTATCCTTATACGGAATTTATAAATTAATGTCTTTAATATTTATACAAAATTTCAACTTTCCTGTGGAATTTACTTTTCAAGTTATAAGCAAAAAACTATAGACTTTTCGGTTTCCAAGCCGTTCTCAGTTTACATTGCACTACGGCCATATACTTTGACCAATTTCCATTTTCCATTTTCAATACTAACTAACAAAAATTTTTAATGTTTCTGCCAAATTTGAAATCAATATCTCTTTTTTTGAGACCAGTAGAATGTTTACCACACACGAATAAGCAGACAGACGAACAGACTTGTCTAAACCATTTCAGAATTTAATAATGATCAAGAATATGTATATACGTATTTTATCCTATGAATTTTGTATATAAATTTACTTTGTAATTAAAGTAGTTAATGAAAAACATCACCAAATTCTTCAGTGAATAGAAAATTGAAATTTTAAGCGTTTCAAACCATCCAGTATTATATTCTCTTGCACACACATACACACACATATATATGCACCTTAATAAACACCAAATTTTGCCCTTAGACTTTTACTGTTATGTTTTTACTAATCTACTGTTACATTACTGTTACATTAATTATAATTAAAGTGCCAAAATACAAAAACGAACGATTTCAACAGAAATGACGAAGTTCGATAACTCTCTTTTTTTTATTCTCTCTCTCTCTATTACTATTACTGTTACTCACTGAATGTAATGCTATGTAATAATGTATTGTTATATAATGTAACGGTTTATTTACAATACACCGTAATGATTTCAACCGATGTTGTTACGCCGTTATTAATTCCGTTTTGCGGAACTATGATTTTAGTGTTTCACATCGCTTTCATTATAGAAAATATGAAAAAAAAGGCCCTGAACAGTTATTAGTTTATTCAGTTTTGCTCATCTTACTCTCGATATACAGATAAAATGAATTGTTAAGGTCTATGTACCTTTTTAGGCAATACATTTCAAGCTACCTAAACCACCTCAGAATTATTTCTATTTGTTATTCAAGTATAGATCATAATTTTCATAAGTTGTTATTTTTCAAGGAAATTGATTAGATAGGCATTCTATGATTCAAAAGCGAACAATTTTGATTATGCGATAAACAATATTGGGTTTCTTATAAAGCCCTTTTTTACGAAATTCCCCATTTTTATTGTAATATCTCTCTTTCTTTTTTTTAATATTTTGATACATGAAATGCTTTAACCATATTAGAAGAAAATGGATGTATGACCTTTTACAATTTTTCAATATTAAAATCATTTTTTTCTATTTTGATTTCTATTTCTATTTGGATTTTTCAAAACTTTTAATGGCAGCTGAATCGAAGAAGTTATTCCAAAAAAAAATTTATATATATATATGTATATAAGAATAATAATATTTAATAATTAAGTGGTTAATTAATAATAATAAACAATTGCACTTCAAAGCGAAATAAGCATTTCAATTTGTGAAAAACCTCCTACAAAAGAAAAATTAACTTTTTTATTTTCTGTAATTATTCATTATTATTATTAATTTTCATGGGCTCTTTATGCTCTATTTATACTCTCTCTTTTTACATCTCCCTCTATTTTAGTCTCTCTTAATGTTTAATTAACATGGAAGAGATATTTTGCATTTCTTTGCTTTATAAATTTTCTTATTTGTAGAGAAATTAAACAGAAAACTAAAAAATAAGAAAACAATTAAATAAAAATCAAGAAGAAAGTATAAAAATTCTTAATATTATTTAAAGTGTTCATTAAATTCGAAAACATTGTACAAAAGAATCAATTATTTGTTACAATGAACAAAAAAAAAGAAACATACACACACAGACATTTACATACACTTAAACACAATTGAACGCTTTCTTTTGTTTTTTTTTAATGTTTTCGGGCGCGGGCATTTCCCACAATTGTTCGGGCTTTCATCTTCATAAATGATTTTACGTTTGTTTGTCCTTTTTTTGAAATTTCCACAAAATCAAAAAAAAAAAAAACAAAAATGAGCGAAAATGATTTGCTATCTGCTCACGTTTTAGCATAAATCAATGATTGCACAATCATTTAGGATTTTTTTTCGTTTTTATTTTTATTTTTTTTTTAATTTCATTATTTTCTTCAGTTATTATGCTTTTGTTTCCCCAAATTTTCGTTCTAATTACATCTCATAAACTTTTGCATTTTTACCGCATTAAGAAAAACAAGCAGAGGAAAAAGTTTTCTTATTATTATTTTGTGAAATATTTTCGAAAGGGATTTCTATTTCACGATTTTTCTTTTCTCTTCTATTTTATTTTGCTGCTTTTTTTTTTGTTGTCCTTGCCTTCTGATTCTTGATTTGGTTCTTTGTTATCGTTTTTCTTTTTCAGTAAAGAATTTTTCACAACATTTCAAATGATAGCGAATTGTGTAACTGAAAAAATTCAATTGAAATACGCATTTTATTAGCAATAACAATAATAATCATTATAATAATAAAAATGTCAACAGTAGACGTAGGCTAAATGTAGACAGACTGACAGACAGTTAGACAATACAGAACAATAACAATAATACTAATAACAGTAATAACAATAACAATGAACAACCACTTGTGGCTGGCCTATACAAAAAGAATTCAAAAAGAAAGTAAAAACAAAAAAAAAAAAGTGCGAAAAGTGGAAAATAGAAAACCACCTTAAATTGCTAAGCGTTTCTACTCTTTTTATATTTCCATCTTCTCTGTTTATTTTACACTATCCCCTCACTTCACACACAATCTTATAATCTCACTCTCTCTCTCTTTCACTTTCTATCGCTGCCTTCCCCTCTATCTTGCCAGCACAGTCCATCAGCTTTGCTGACCATTCCATTAACATTAATCAATCACTTTCACTACTTTTTCATTGCTTTCTCACTTATTTTATCATTTGAACTTTTACATTCTTTTTCCCTCCCTTTCACTCTCCCTCTCTTTGCAACATTCTCTTTAACGTCCTTGCTCAATCTCTTTGTCCCTGCTAAAATGAATTTTTTGAATAAAAGAAAGAGATCAATGCGCCAAAATTTTAGAATTTTCTTCTTTTTTTTATTTCTTTTAATTATATTGAAAAATTTTATTCAAGAAATTCAATTTGATTGTTATGTACAATCATTTTATACAAAAACTATGTTAATGCAATTTTCAAAGAAAACAAAAAAATAAAAGCAAAACAAAACGAAAAACAAAAATGCAATAAAAAAAATCCCCAAGGAAAAAACACTAAGAAATTCCTTAAAAAGTTTGTGTGGGTGTGTGTGTATGTATTAGTGTGGGTGTAGGTACGTTGTTTGTGTGGGCGTAGATGTGTGAGTGTGAGTGGATAGATCTAGACGTGGGTTTAGGTGTGTATGTAAGTGGGTGTATAGGTCAAACAAATTATAAAAATTAAGTCAATTTTTTTTTAAATAATTCATTTACTTTTTTTTTGTTTTTTTTTTTTTGAATCAGAGGGCATGTTGAAGAAAAGAATAAAAAAAATATTTAAAAAGGATTCTCTGAAGACAAAAAAAAGAAGAAAAAAAACTAAGGTTCAAGGCAAATAATTCTTCCTTCTGGTTTTTAAAATAATTAGAATTGTAAGAATTGTAAAAATTGCAAAAAATGCAAAAATGGATGCAATTAAGAAGTCAAAAAAAATTCTACTCTATATAAAATGAATTTTATATAAATATGAATTTAGAATAATGACTAAAAAACTCGTGAAAAAAATGAACACAAAAAAAACAAAAATTAAAAATTCTCAAATAAAAATGAAATAAGCAAAAAAAAAACGAAAAGGGAAATGAATGGAAAAAAATCCATTTGTAAAATGAAAAATGAAAAAAAATAATTGCGAAAAACAAAAACTAAAACTAAATTAAAATAAACAGTTAATTATAAATTATATTAATTAAAAATAAAAATGTAAAAATTCAATATGCAGTTTAAAAAAAATTCCACACGAATTTCACGACAAACACATCAATTTATATATTTTAAAATTATGTAAAAATACGCAAAAAACACGCAAAAAAGAACGAAACGAAAAAAAACCTTATTAAAAGGTAAATGTGTTGAATATAACGCCAAGTGCAGCTTTTACCAATTTGATGATGAACCTGGAATATCAGTTGATATATTTCCAATATTATCATCATCACCATTATCACTAACAGTTTCATTAGAATCATTCTCATTCTCATTTTGATTGTCATCATTATTGAAAAGATTATTATGAAAATTTACATTATTTACACATTCATTATTATTATTGTTATTGTTGTTCTTGCTCTTCTGCCTTATACCCATCAAAATATCAATGAGTTCCAATATAGTTCCATCGCCTAATTGTGTACATCCATCTAATACACTTTTTATTATATCCATGGAGCCCTTAGTATTTTTACAATTCTTCATTATATCAGCTACATGTTCGAATAATATATTGCGGCAATCAGCATTAGATTTCGCTTTGGTACAAGCATACGTTAGAACAGTATCTAATGGCAAGTGGTCACAAATAGAGATGGCTGAATTCTTCTGAATTGCATGATAGACAAAATCATTTGATAAATTTTCTGATAATGATTCTAGAATGATTTTCTTAATTTCCGGATGTAATTGCATGGCTGTTATTAAAAATGATGTTATATCTTGGCATAATTTCATGTGTGATTGATGAGCGAAATATTCCTCCAACAATTGAGTTAATGAACATTTTTCCAAAACAATTGCTAAAGCCTGCACAATATTCATTTTTTCGTTGCTTGTTGTTGATGCTATATTTGTTAATTGCTCTTGTTGTTCATCATCAACACCAGTATTATCATTATTATTATTGTCATCATTATCATTATCATTATTGTCATCTTTTTCATTATTGTCATCATTATCATTATCAATTGTTGCCATAACACGCTTAACGTTTACATGATTATTTATAATTTGTTGTTGTTGTAATGTTTGTTGCTCATTATCCTTCATATTATAGAGTGGACTGTTGATTAATTTCAAAGGATCAATAGCAGTACTAGTAGCAGTACCATTAGCAGCACTAGCATTAACATTAGCACCACTATCTGTATTACGACTCCTTAATAATAATGATAATGATGATGATAACGAGGCTGATGCTGATGTTGATGATGGCGTTGAAAAATTAATGAGTGACGATGACGTTGATTTATTAGGATTATCGGGGCTTAAGCATTTTTTAATTTTTGAACGTCTCTCATCTCTATCTACGATATATTCTTTTGTTATGGAAACCGGATCATGAAAGCTGACTTTCTTACGTTTTGCAACTGGGGTATCAGTTGTACCAGCTGTTGTAGCAAAATCCTCTGAGCTAGAATCGTGCCCGAATTTACGTTTCAATATGCCAACTGTTGGGCTGGCTGTGGGCGATGGTAAACGTTTACAAAATTCTAATAAATCATTTACAGTTGGAATATTATTATCCATTATAGTTGCCGATGATGATGCTGTTGTTATTGCTGCCGTTGTTGTTATTGTTGTTGCTGATGGTTGGGTGGATGATGGTGTTGGCGATGATGGTGTTGCCGGTATTACCGATTGATAATGGCGTTGTGATAATTGTTGTTTTTGTATGGGCGCACTTGTGACGCCTGCTGGCATCATCATTATATCATTTTCTTTATTATTTATAGTCATTGCTCCTGCTATTGTTGCTGGTGTTATTGTTGGTGTTAATGCAGTCATTACGGTTGTCGTTGCTGTTGTAGCAATTGTTTCAGATTTACGATTCCTTATCATGTTAATTAATTTGGCACCACGTCCAGTTAGATGTGATGCCGTAGTTGTGGCTGCTTTGGTTGCCATAATACATTTAGACTTTACTGTTGGACTTGTGCTATTATTACTTATTAATTTCCGTCCAGATGGTGAGTACTATATTTTAAGCAGTAAAATGGAAAAGTAATATAACAAAATTAAGAAAGATATGTAAATTTGCTTGAGAGTAAATCTTTAATATGCACCAAACAGCCAGAGTATTATGGGCGCGACCTTTATTCGATTTAACCCATTTTCCCTATTAAATAGCTATTTGATGCTTATCGCAAAACATTCATTATATAGAATTTGTTGCGCCCCCTTAAGGACATTGCAAAAACGTTTGCGACATGAAAAATGTATTCAACATAGCAGAGATTTTTCAAAATAAGCTGTCATCGATAGCTTATACTGTAAAATATGGATCATTTTCTTAATTTTCAGATTCTTAACTTACCGCAAATCTGGTTGTTGTTATTGCCGTTGGAGTTGTTCGCTTAGGACTAGCATCTTTGCCATTTCCGTTGTCACAATTTGATTCTTTATTAGAAATTAAATTTTTTTGAGGCGATAATTCATTCTTTTGCTGAACTTCATCTCTGAATTCGCTTGCTGTTGTTATTGTTGTTGTTGTTATGACTGTTATTGTTGTCCCTATTGATACAATTTCTTCAGGCGATACGGATAAAAATTGGCCGCTTGTTTCATCACAACTTCGATTCATGATTATTCCTTTTTCTTGCTTCGTATCTTTATTATTCTGTGTATTTGTGGTTATTGGTGTTATTGTTCTTACTCCTTCTGTTATTTGTACTTTACTAGGTGATATATTATGCAGACTTTTTTCAGTTAATGGAATTGCTGTTGCATTTTGATTGAGGGAATTTCTATTATTATCTTCATGCCTATCGCTGTTAATAGATAATTCCACTGTTTCTCCTTTATCCGTTTCTTCTTTTATATCACACAGCATATCAGCTAAAAATAATGACAAACCACTCTCTGTTAGGGAGAGGCTATCAGTACATTCTGTACTTGAAACATTCGATATTTGATCATTTACATTTTCAGTCTTTATTGTTGCTGATATTGGTATTGGCACTGATGATGATGGCGGTGATGATGTACTTTCATTGGACTTACGTTTTTCTTTATCTTTCTCTGTAATTTGCTTTACATTAGTTGATGTTGGTGTCATTAGATTTGTATCAACAACGCTATAAGTTAAAATTGGACTTAGTGATGTTGTTGCTGCTATTGTTGCAATTACATCTGATTGCTGCGTCTGTTGTTGTTGCTGGTGTAATTGTTCCAGTTCCAGAACATTAAAGTTATTTACACCTTCAAGCGAGCAATCAAATTCACCTGTTGTCTTCTCCAACCCAAACTCATTCTCATTTTGAACATTATCTTTCCAACAACTTACTGATTTTCGCGTTTTTCTTCCTTTAGTTATTGACGTTAATTTTTCCGTCTACAAAAAGTGCAAAGAGGGCAAGAAAAAAAAACAATAATAGAATTGTGATTTTAGATCAAACAAAAAGAAATTTATACTATTAATAAATTTGGTACTGTATTTCAATATTTCTATACATAAATGTCACATTGTAATATAATTTCTAAATTGTCCATTACAAACAACAGGGGTCAAGGGCTTTATTTGATCAATTCTCAATATCAATCTTCATATAGTTCTGTTTTTATATGGTATCGTAACCTTCGTGATCAGAAAACTGTTTATCGCACATGGCCATAAAAACGCGAAAGCAGACAGACCTATCTAGAACTATTCAAAATGTGATATAGATCAGCATGTACATAATTTGTATAGTTTTTACATTTCCCCATACCTCTAAGCCGTGGCTTAACAATAAGCGCGCAATCAGACCTTCTTGCCATAAAAATAGTTATTTTCCGTAAAAGGGCTTAAGTGGTCCTTGACAACGTTTTCAAAATGAAACATTGAAAGGGAGGTGACCATGAGAGTTCGACATGTATTGCAGTAAATAAATCGGGCACAAACATCATGTATAGCAATTTCAAAGCTTTTTCAAAATGTATGGCTTTTATAAACTAACATGCGCAAAGAAACACTATGTACTCACATTACTAAACATTACACGCGCGCCTTATCGTGATATAAATGGCAGTCTTATACATTGTTTTTTAAAGAAAAAGTTATAATCTTACCCGTGAGTTTGTTTTGATTAATTTTGCTCTGGAATTGTCTTTAATGATTTTTGTTGTTTGACGTGTGCAAGGACGTCTCGCTTTAAATGGCAATTTTGTCGTTTTACTTATTCCTTTCATATTATTCGTATTATTTGTACCACCTTTGTTCGTTTTATTCATTTTATCTATATTATCTGTTGAATTACGCTTAACTTCAGCATTACTTTTATTAATTTCAGTCTCATTTTCTTTATTGTTTAAATTATTCTTTTCTACTTCTATTGTTTCTTCTGTTCTTTTTTCTATAGCTTCTGTACTATCAGTGATTAACGTAATGGGATTATTTGTATCAGAATTTACCATGAAAATTGTCGTTGCATCTTGTTGGTTTGGTATAACAATTTTCTTTGGTGTCCATGGTTTTAGAAAACTGTCTTGAGATTGGCTAGTGCTCATATCATTGTATAAAGCTGGCATAATTTGATTCTGCTTCATGCTCTCTTTTTGATGTTCTGTTAATTTATCGGGATTTAAATTCCTTTCTGATGGTGTTACAACATGTTCTTCCTCATCCTGTGTATCACTATTATTTATTTTAAATAAATCAAAAATTTTATCTAATACATCTTTATTTGGATGGATATAAAGCTTTTGTAAAACCGCCTTTTTCCATATAATGAAAAATTCTTCATCTAATAAAAATAAAGATGTTTCTGTTGAGGTCATTTTCATCATTAATGTGACAACGGCCTTTAAATCATCCATTGTTTCAGTAATATCTGAATTTGTAAAATATATTATAATTTTAGAACGTAATATATCCAAACACCTCTCAATTGTTTCTTTTGGCGGCGGTGCCCGCATTTTTCCATTTGATGATGTTGTCACACACATTTTAAGCATACGTATTATAATAGAATAAATATAATGGTATTTATTTTTGCTTTTGATTCCAATATTATTGACATCTATGTGTGTATTTTTCAATTGAGCAATTGCATGAGCATAAGCATCAAACAACTCACCGAAAGCGTAATTTAATTCTAAACGATCATGCAGTAATTCCTCCAAATGTTTATGAATTTGTAATAAGAATTTTTCACGACTTGGTGTATCTTCTCCCATCTGAAATAGACGGCACCAAATGAAACAAAATTCTTCGTTAAAGTAGATATTTTTATCATTATGTTGATTTTTCGGCCGGGCAAAACCACAACACAATTGTAATGGCCATATAAGCCAACATTCCACTATATCTATTTTCGTCTTCATCTGCATGTGTAATAAATTGTCTTCAAAATGGCGAATTAGCATATCTGTAAACTGTGACCATAGTAATAATTTAGATCCAAATGTCACATAATTATCTTGCTGTTGCTCTTGTATAGAGAAGAAAATCTGTTCCGATAATACTACAAAATTCGTCCAATTTTCCTTCAAATCAATTTGTCGCAGCAACTGTTTTACACACATTTTTAGAAGATCTTTGGCTATGGTATTGAACGATTGGGTAATAATACCAACAAATGTTTTAATTATTTTAGCATATTTAGCATGATATTGAAGACATTTTTTTAATGTTACACCTTCATCAGCTAATATATTTAGAGCGTATTCAGCCAAGTTTTTTTTTTGTTCATTGTCACCTACTATCATTTCACTCAATTTAGAGCACATGTATAGGACTAAGTCACCACCAATATCTGTATGTAAAGTAAGATGCATTAAATTTTTCATTAATTGATGACATATTATATCATCATGTTCATTTCCTGCCTCACGGTCTAGTAGTGTTCTTTTTCCATTTCGTGTTTCTATATCTGTTGTATTGCCAGTCAAATCAATATTTAAATTTAGAGCCTTTAAAGCACTTTTTGCTAACGGAGACCAATGTTTTTCTAATAAATTTGTATTCATTAGAGGAATCGATTCATGACTATTCAATGATTCCAAATTGAAATTCACTAAACATTGCTCTAATTGATTATCTCTTTGTTTGCTCAGCATTATTGTAAGGCATGGCAATGCTAATTGTCGCACCTCCACATACTTTTCAGCTGCACAAAGAGAACATTTTGACGTTGATGTTGCTGTTTTAATTGATGCACCATAACAAAATAAGAGAAATGGTTCTACAATGGAGCTGAAATGTTGTCTAAGAGTATTGACATCAGCATTATACAATTGGGTAATTAAATACCACCAGACGCGAAATTTCATATCTGCACCTTCAGCGCATTTCGCTTGGGACGATTTCAATGGTATAGATAATAATTTTATACGTTTCGGTTTTGTCAATTCGTTATGTTTGTAGAAAACTTCAATTAAAAAGCGCCAGCATTGAAGTGATTCAATGCGTATTATGCTATTGGTATTGCGGAAACCTAATTCCACAATATATAAAAACGCATTTATACAGGCAGCTCCAATAAATATTTCTCGATCCAATATTTGAATTAGAATACACCAAAGACGACTCCAATATTTATTGTGATTTTCGCGTAATTTATTTACTTCTCCAGTATAACAAGTCACTATTTTATTCTTCCATTTTGTGTACCATTGTTTTTTACCATGCATAGCTTCTAAATCCAATGATGTTAAACCTTGTTCGAATGCTTCCATAGCCTTGACTTGTAGAACCTGATCGCTATCAAATACTAACGGCAATATATCCATTAACCAAAAATTATAAAATTCATCACTCTGCGTTTTATGTCCGAAAATAGCAAGCGTTTTACATGTGCTACCTAATAAATCCAACATCTAAAGAAAATTCAATTATGATGATATTGCCATTTGCAACATTGACAAAAAAAATTAATTAATCAATTAAAAAATAAATGGACCCGATATTTCTTCATTTGTGATTTTTATACCCACCTCCCAGAGGTTGAGGCTACATTCACTTTGTCATTAAACCTAGAAGGATGCATTGGAGATCCTATAAAGTATATATATTCTTGATTAACATCAAATTATGAATCTATTTGGACATGTCTGTCCATTTGTACGTCTGTATGTTGTAAAGATTCTCCTAGTCGTGAAATTTGAAATATTAAACATTAATTTGACAAAATCATTAGAAATTCTTACACGCAGATTGAAATTGAAAATGAGCAAAATCGGTCGAAGGACGCCCCCATAATGCAATATAACCTAAAAATACCTCATTTTTTTAAAGCAAAATTTGGTCGTTTTTTGCTCATTATTTGTAAACAGCAAAAGGTAGAAGCTGAAATTTCGCACAAGCAGGCTACAGGTCTATAATGTCTGTTCAAGAATCATGCAAATCGGTTACGCCCAAGTGAAATAATACAATAACCAATACTCCTAAAAAATTGAAGCAGCTTCTGAATCGTAATATCATGGTGCTTGGGTGGTGAATATCTAATACTTGGCCCTATTTAAAAATAATTTCCTTGTTTTTTTTTGGCATGTCTTTCCCATCTATATCCTTTTTTTCGTTTTTTTTCATTTTTATATATTTGCAACTATACTTACATTATTATATAAATGTCTTTGATGGTCTTTAAGTATTTCCTTGGATGACTTGTAGACGCCATGATAAGCTTCTACTAATTTCAATTCCATTGTTTTTACACATATAATATTAATAATTAATACTATTTATTCTACGCGAAATTCCACGTGAATTGCAATTAAAATTATATGATCTCTACTGCAAGTCATTTGTACAAAATGTCTTCTTCTTCAGTAATAATGGCGCCAATTTCTATGGTCTACCGTGTGAATTTAACAAACCAAGCTTTAAAATAACAATTCAATATAGCTAAAATATATATAATTCGTAAATATACATTAACTTGTGCAATATATTAACAACAGTATAATTGAATATTACAGCAATGTAATTATTTTCTTTAATTAATATTTAATAATTTATTATTAATTGTTAAGTCAACATTTAATTTATGTTGTGTATTTCAATTTATTCTTTATATTAGATGCCATAGTATCTCTAATTAAAATAAATTCAATTAAATCTTGGAATGATAGAATAAAATTGTTTGAATTTGTATTTGGAATTTAATTACTTTATAATAGATTACATAATATTTGCAATACACTAAAAATTTTATATTATATATACATAAAACAGCACATTATAACGTTTTTTTATAAGCTGTAAAATATTTTAAAATTCTATTGGCAACGCCCTGTTGTTATTGATAACTTCCACCGTTTTGCATTAAAGTTTATAAGAAAAAAACATACAGATTATAGGAATAGAATATTAATAAAGTGAAAGAAGGAGATAAGAAGAATAGGACAGAACAGAACGGAATAAAAAAGATAAAAGGACAAAAAAAAGAAGAGAAATGTTAAATTTCCTTAGGAACTACAATTTCTATTGTTTAACGGAACAAAGTTATATATAGCATAAAATTTATATATCTAGAAATATAATAAATTGCTTGTTGTGCTGGTGAAATTATCAAAAAAAAAAAAAAAACAAAAAAAAAGAGAAAGCAAGAAATAATAAAGAATAGAAAAAGGCAGTGAAAACTAGAAAAAAAGGAAAGAAGAAGGAGATGCAATTGAAATTGAAATTCTTGTTTGTTTTTTCCTCGTTACTTATTTTTGGTTGTTGCTTTTCTCCTTTAGAGTTTGCATTTACTCTAATATGAACTTTTATGGTATTGGTGTATATTAGTTGAAAAGCTCTTGTGGTTTCTCTCAACCGCCCAAGAGCATCAGCTCCAGTTTCAGCTCCATCTCCCTCATTATCTCCAGCTGCATTTGGTAGTACAGCAGGCAAATAACATTAATGAAAAAGCAAACATAAAACGTGGAAAATAATCAAATTGGGGAAAGAAATTGCAATAAGCGAATGGAAAGAAAATTTCAATCTTATTTTTATGCAGGCTTTCTCGTTTTTTCTTCCTTGAAACAAGAAAAAAATATATAAATAGGAACCGAACCCTGTATCCCGCCACCACACACCAAATAAACAAAAAACCAAAAAAAGAATCCCGATTAAATTTGATAAAACTGTGCTTAACAAACCGATGTTTCAATGGACTTGACTGATCGACTGGGTTAATTAGTGAGTGAGTGCATCCATACATTCTTCCATCTTATGCGTGTACAGCATATATATGTTTAAATATATGTGGTTGAGTGCAACATTTCAAAACAAGGTTTGTTTCCAATAAATTTAAACAATTTCAACTTTTCTATGTCATGTCATTTCATTAAATTGCATTACATTGAAGCTTTCCCACATTTATGACATTTTCATTTTTGTTCCTTATAGTTTTGCATTTCATATTTTTTTTTTTGTTTTTTTTTTGATTTTAATTTTTTGCAAATGAAGTTTTATTAATATTATTATTGCTGCTGATGTGTGTGTTTATGAAGCGGCATTCAATCAATTAACATGGATAACGCCTCACATTCAATTTCGTTTATTTTTTTTTTTGCTTTTTTTTGTTTTTCTCTTTGTTTCCTTTTCTTTTGCATGCTTACAAATTTTCATGTTTTTCATGAATTTTGTGATAACAAATAGGATTTCTCATTTGTAAGATTTTAATATAAAATTTTATTGTACAGTACGAGTGTTTATTGAAGCATGTGTGCGTATCACATAAAATGGAATCATTGTAAATAGTTTCGTGATGATTTTATGTTGATTCGCTTTTTTCTTGATGCTTTGCTATTTTGCTTTTTTTTGTTTTGGTTTTTTGCTTTTTTTAAACTGGCAAAGTACAAGATACAATAATAGAGCAACAGTAGCAACAACAATAATAATAATAATAATAATAATAAAACAACAACAACACATGCAAACAAGTAAAGAAATCTAAAGAATAAGAAGCAGAAAAATTATTAAAAGAAAATAAAATAAACACGTAAAGCAAAAAATATGAAAATGAAATTGTGCGCTAAAATGCAGAGGAATGTTATTAATAATGAATGAATGAATGAATGCCTAAATGAATTAGACTCCACAAGAAGTATGATCCTTATTTATATAACTATTTCTTATGTATATATTTATAATAAATCTATAATTATTATATTTCAGTTGAAAATCCATTCACGTTGGCTCATTTAACAATTGCCCTGTAATACTAGAAGCGATTGCCTTAAATATATACAAAAATCTACATCTGATATGCATATAGATATGTATATGTAGAATTTTAAATGTGTTGGCATGCTCAATTAAGTTGGCGGGTGATTTTAAAACGTGTATATTAATATTAAGTTCAAAGTGCTTTTAAATCAATCAATTAACGCATCATTTTGATGACTATTCAAAAAAAAATTGGAAGGCCCTTAATATATTCAAATAGAAATAGCGAGCAGAATTCGTAGTACAGGAAACTTATGATCTCGATACGCTTTAATATTATGTGTCATAGAATTTTATAATTATTGTTATCAACACAATTTAATAGAATAGAATTTGCTGATAGTAAAACTTTTGTAAAGTTAAATCAACGGCCGATATGAAATCATTTTTAATTTGTAAAAATTTTACTTGGCTTAATAATGAATAAATAATAATGTTTTATTTGGATATGCCATGTAAATGGAAAGGTGAAAGCTATATAGTGGATTCCATGGTGTACAAAGAAAAGAGAAGAGTTTTATTAATAAAAATTATGCCGGTTATTGATTAAATTAAGTGGAATGGAATAAATTTTATGATGATGTTGCATCAGTAAACATAGGGATTCTGGAAATCGTGGTAGGCAAAGGTGAAGTTCGGTCTAGCTTTAAGTATAGCAGATAATCATATACGGGAAGCATTTGCTCAAATGGAAGTAGATTCTCTTCTTCACATGATTTGTACGCGTTTAAATGAAGAAGGTTAAATTTGGTATCAGGGGATTATCGAGACAAATGGATCTAACTTTTTAAATATAAGGCATTGAAAGTTAATTTATTTTAATCAATTAATCCATTGTCCTGCTTAAATGCCTGTCTGTACTTTCTTAAACTTCTTCCATTTATCCTCTTGATATTTACAAATTTTATGGATAAATATATTTTAATTTAAAGATAAAAATTGACCGAACTAACTGACGTTTACGATCATTTATTATTCTTCAATTTATTATATAAAGAATTTTATATAAAAATATACACTAAATAAGTTTTTATAAATTTCATTACAAACATCTGTTGTGGATCTGTTGTTATTGCAATGAATTGATTTTTGTGCAAAAAATGGTCATTGATTTATTTTTGGATGATTTCTTGTATAAAAGTTTTTCGCAGACATTTGGCATAGAGATATTTTAGATTCTGCCATGAAACGTTTTATGTAGGATTTATTATTATTAACAAATTTAATAAAAAGTCTGGGACTCACTAGTTCGGGTTTTTATAAAAATTCATTTTATAAATTTTGGATAAGATAATTTATCCATCGAAACATTTAATAGTGGTATGATAACGCTAATTTATTTGTTATTATATTTGGTTTCTTTTTAGAAGAATTAATTGAATAAAGTTTAGATGTATTCTTCTTGCCAAGATGGGAAAATTATTATCAAAAATTTTTGGTAACAAAGAGATGCGTATATTAATGTTGGGATTAGATGCTGCCGGTAAAACAAGTAAGTTCTAAAAAATATTTAAGCAAACATTTAATAAAATTTAATAAATCCAGATTCATTCAACTCAAACTCTAGATCAATTTGGTGCCCGATGCGATTTTAGTTTTTTAAATTGTAATTTCTAGTCCGTTTAGATATAAATAGTTTAATAAGTGTGTAACATCTTGAATTTTCCTTGTACTAAATTCATTTATAATCATGTAAATCTATCTATTAAGTATAAGAATTAGGAGATGGAGATTAAGCAATAATTATCCAAAGTATACTAAGTACAAGTAATTGCATTGATGGCATTGAAAAATGCTACTATCTAATATTTTGATCCAATTCTATCTCCATCTACACTTAACTTTCTTTCTTCATCTCTATAGATTTAATCTTACTTTTAATTCAAAAAATCAAATTTTTAAACTTGATTTAATGTTTTTTTAATTATTTATTTATTTTGTTTTTTTGGTCTCCATTTACTTTTTATGTTTTTAACATAATTTTTTTTAGTAGTATAAAAATGTTATTAATTAATTAAAATTTCTTTTAATTGTTGGCTATTTTCCTTTCTATTTTTCTATTCCATGAAGCGATTCTTTATAAATTAAAATTAGGCCAATCAGTAACGACAATACCAACTGTTGGCTTCAATGTAGAAACTGTAACATATAAAAATGTAAAATTTAATGTGTGGGATGTTGGTGGGCAGGATAAAATTCGACCACTATGGCGGCATTATTATACAGGTAAATTTAATTAATTTCTATAAGACTTCACATTCTAAAATTCTCCTAAACTTCACTTAAACATTTCGTGCATTTTTCTCCATACGCATATTGTTTTTTTGTTTTTTTTTAATGGCTATATTTTTATTTTTAATGATATCTTTCTGTATTTTTAAAGGGACCCAAGGTTTAATATTCGTTGTCGATTGTGCCGATCGAGATCGTATTGATGAGGCACGAACCGAATTACATCGTATTATAAATGATCGTGAAATGCGAGATGCCATTATATTAATATTCGCTAATAAACAAGATTTAGCTGATGGTAGAATATTATTAATTACAATTTTATTCATTCTTAATACTCGATTTCATTTCCAATTTAAATTAACAATTTTCTTGTTCTTATATCATTGCCATTTCTTTTTTTGCCATTTTTTTGGATTCTGGCAGCAATGAAACCTCATGAGATTCAAGAAAAATTAGGTTTAACACGAATACGTGATCGTAATTGGTATGTACAACCATCGTGCGCTACAACAGGCGATGGTCTATACGAGGGCCTCACATGGCTAACATCTAATCATAAATTATGAGAATAATTCTTAAGTAATATTTAACCAATTTGTATGATTTCTAATTTAAAATATTTTAAATACAAATACAAATTATGTGCATAATATAATTAATTAATGAGTTTATAGAAATTTGCAATTTTTTGAATGAATAAAATGTGAAGATTTAAAGAAATTATTAGCGAAAAAAAGGAAAGCGATGTTTAAAATAAAAAACAAAAAAAAAAAAAAAACAAGAAGAGCAAAAAAATGAAAAGAAAAAGGAAAACAACATTTAATCATTTACTTGTGAAAATTTATGATTTAAAGAAATTAAAAAATCCATAAAATTTTATGTTTATGTTATTTCCCCAGAGAGGGAGGGGGCACCCAAAAAAAAAATGATAAAAAAAATATCTATATATCTGATTTGTAAAAGAAAGTAAGAAACATACACACATAAACATAAACATACATAGAAATAGATACATTTATTAAAAATGAATATGAAAATTATAATTAGTGGATTCGCCATTTGAATCCATTTGTCACATTGTTTTCTTATTTCTCTCCATTTTCTCCCTCTTTCTCTTCATTTATATACCCTTCTACACTCACACTTATAATGTGACTTTTAATGTGGCATATTTTTTGAAAAAGAAAATTAAGCAAAAATATAAAAGAAAAGAAAAGAAAAGAAAAGAAGAGAAAACAAGCAAAGTTATTCCTAGAACCTTAAACGCCTTATTGATGCATTCATTAAATATCTATTATATATATATAAATAAATTATTTACATTCAAATAAAATAAAACAATGTAGCATTTAAGAAAATTAGAGAAAAAGTTTGTAAAGTAAAAAAAAAAAATATGCTCCACTTAATAATAATAATAATAATAATAATGAGTTGAATTTTTTTTTGTTTTGTTCTTTTTAATAATTTCTAATTGTTTTTGTGAAATTGTTCGAAATATACAAAACATACATGAAAAATGCATTGATAGATAAGATGTAAAGAAACACAGATTTGTCAATTTCAACAAAATTATAAAAACATTAAATAGATTATACATAGAAAGTTATTAATGTGTATATATACATATATACATAAACACATACACACATACATATACAGTACACTCATTTCAATTTCACTTGATTATAATTTTTGATACATCCTTGTATATCTGTGTATAAATTGAGATTCTTTTTCTTGTACGCTGTTTTTTTTTACGTTTTGTTTTGTCTTTCTCTTTTTATAGCCACCACTCATAATTTTGGGGATATAAAAAAACGTCGAAAACTCTACAATCTTGATCAGCATCAAATTCTAGAACCATTTAAATGTTTATGTCTGTCTGTCTATCTGGCAGTCTATTTGGTTGTGTTAACATTCTTCTAGACCGAAAAAAAAGTTGAGATATCAGGGTGATATTTGGCAGGAACATTGAAAATTCTTGCATATAATTTAATATTGAAAATGGTTAGAATCGATTAAAGGGCATGCCCGCAATGCAATGCCAACTGAAAGCATCTCTATTTTTGAAAATTTATTACTCTCAAATAGCAAAAGATAGAAAGCTAATTATTATCTTGTATCAGTATTGAAACCATCGATCTTCTAAGAAAATTATGCAAATCGATCAGATCAGATTTTTACAATTTCGGTCTATTACTCAAAAGCTAAAACACTTTTTTTTAATTCCTAATTTTATTTAGAACTTGAAAGATGGTTAGAGAAATATTTGGCTCCAGCCAAATATAAATTTCTTACTTTCTTTCTGTTCTTTTGCCTTTTCCATTATATATTTCATTTTCATTTCATTTTGTTTTGTTTTGTTTTTTTTTTTGTCCTACCTTTTTTTTTGAACGCAAAGACTTGACAATACAATAAGAAAAGTCTTTACAAAGAGAAAAACAAGTTAATCATTAAAAAAATAAATCAATATAATTAAAACAAATAAATTAAACAACAAAGAGAATGTTAAAACAAATGTAATGTAATGTTAATGTCAAATTGAAAAAATCATAAATAAAAACGACAAGAAAAAAAATAATAGAGAAAAAAAAGAAAAAAACAAAAGGAAAGCAAAAATAAAATTTAATAAAGAATATTTAAAAATTAAGTGTTCATAGTTATATATAGAAAAATTGTATATGCATGAATGTGCCGAATGGATTCAACAAAAGAAACAAAAATAAAACAAAAAACCCAAAACAAGAATCCCGAAGAAATCATATAAGCGATCGAGTCTAATTCTAATAATTCCGAATCATAAATAAATGGCCGTATCGTGGCCGCATGGATTTAGTTCAAAATATAAATGTTCACAATGGAAATATCTTACATAGATTTGATATGTTAATATTTTATAATGGAACGACGCTTTCTTTTCGAAAAAAATTGAATAATTTTTTTTCAAAGAATTTTTTTTTTGTAAGAAGTTTAATAGAAGAAACTTGAAGCTAACAATAGTACATTTGCCATAGAATTTATACATTTTTCAAAGGTCATTTATATGGATACTTTGATTAGTATAACTAAAAAAGTGACCACCTTTGGCACAACTATTCGTTCTTTACAAAAAAAAAAAAAAAGATCCCCGATCGAATCGTTTTTACTATGTTTTATATTGAAGAAACTTTGCTTAGTGCAATATTTTGTCATTTTAGATTTTTTTTTTTTTTTTGTTAAAAATCGTTACGTAGATGCGTTGAGGATACTATATCGTTCCATTTTTTTGCACTTTTGCCATGTACTCTAAGAAAAATTAGCGTTTTTCACTTTCATTATCTTTTATTCACTTACTTAAATTGCTTGATGGTGAATAGTAATCGGATATGATCGACTAAAATATCTTTAATGGTTTTCTAGCAACAAACAACTTTTCTTTTATAGGTTTTACAAGTTCAATAATTTTCGGGAATTGCAGGTAAGTACAATGTAATTAAATTTGATACATTTGTATAAAATCGAACAATTTTGGCAAATACGATCCATAAAACTACTTTTTACAAAAAAAACCTTATTATATGGAAAAAAAATTACAATTTTTTAAATATTTTAACATCAAATGACTCTTTATTGTATTTTGGCATGAATATCGTATATGCCAAATTTGTTCCAGATCGATCCATTTTTATGATCACTTCCCGTATAAAGACTTTGAAAAAAAATTATTTTATTTTAAATGAAAATTGGCATTGCCATAATTTTTGACATGATAAATGTTTGTACCGAATTCAATCCATATCGGTACATTTTTTTTTGAAGCCCTTCTAATATAAACTGTTTCAAATAATTTGAAAATTAGAATTTTTTTAAAGCCCGGATTTCCAATTCTTTTAATTAACTTTTCAATCACATTTGGTCAAGTGTTGAAGGTTATAAGGAAAATCAGGGGCTGACCAATTATAAAGTTCTTAATTGTTTAATGTAATTGTAATTACAAAGAAGCCTTAAAGCTTAGTGCCATAGAAATGTCTTTAATTTCTAATACTTCAGTTTCAAATTTCAATCATCGGATGTGACTTAAATTGCCGTCTAGAAATTTACAATACTGCTGAATACTTCGAATTTTTATGTGTTTACCTAAATGTTTTGTACCATCTCGCATACTAAACATACATTCTAGCACAAATGATAAGTAGCGTGAGTAGAAAAAAAGAAAAACAAAACAAAAACCAAAAAATGAGGGAAAAATAGAGAAAAACTATTGAAAGAATATTATACATGTTAGTTCGGTCTCGGCTGTACAACAAATTCGTATATTTATTATTGTTGTTGTTATTATTTGTTAAATATTAAAAAAAAGTAACGGTATAATGTGTATGATTTTAAGGTTTGAACAATCATTTGTTCAAATATCAACAACCACCACCAAACCAACATCCATCTATTCTTAAGCTATTTCTATCCGCTACTAAAACAATTACAGCCCATATACAGTATATATATACATATATGTAACATGCACATGCCTATATATATATACGTATATACATAAATTGCGTAATATTTTGGTTAACTGTTGCTATCTTACTTCATTTTATATAGAAATGCAATCATCTAACTGTTCATCTATCTATTTGTCGCACTAGAACCCATTATGTTGCTATACACAGCAACACAATGTTGTTATGCATTTGTGAGAGTTGGGAATTTTAGAGAGTTAGTTGGTTTGTGTAAAAAAAATTTAATTGAGAAAACCACTAAGCGATCGACCTAAAGTCGAAGTTTATACATTCACCACATGCATATATATCATATAATAGGCTAGAAATATTGATTGAATTGTTAATGTAGAATGGCAAAATATGTTAAATTACGAATTTTTCAGTATTCTAAAAAGTTTAATTCATGTGGTTCTAGTTTCAGTAGTGAAGAAAATGTACATGAAAGTGTGTAAATGACAGTTCGAAATCTTAAATTAAATCACCAACAATTAAGCAATGAAATTTTCATATATATATGTATATAGACAGACAGACAAATAGATAGTTGGACAATTTGATAGGCAGTCAAATGATTGAAGAAATTTTGTAGCAACAATATTGAATGTTACATATTTCTTGAGTTCTATCTATACGCTTTTATTTATGGTTAGTGAATGAATACAAAGAAAAATATTATCTCATATGAATCGATGAAGTTGTAAAAGTGTGTGTAATTGAGTACAGCAGAAGATGGTTGCTTGTGTTATAAGCTCCACCCATTTATAATTATCATTTATGTTATTATCATCAATCATTATTCAGTTGATTATTGTTGCTATTGCTGTTGCTGTTTGCATGACGTAGGTGTGGTTAAATTGAAATGAAAATTTTCAATTCCTCACTTTTCTCTCCGGTAGCATAAAATGCCAACAAAATGTATTGAAATTTCTATATATCTCTATATTTTATGTTTAATTGTGTGTTTACATAGAATTGAAAGTGTTATAAGTTTATCATGCATAGATTTGCCTTTTATACAAAGAGTTAATCCTTTTGAAATAAACAGCAGCAATTCTTCTTTTTTTTTATAGTTAGTTTTGATGACAAAATTGCAATAGCTTAATGGGGCCCCCAAGAGAGAAAGGCATGATTAAAAAAAGCGCCTTCTTTTTGTTTTGGTTATATCGGCGCCTTTATTTTAAGTATGACCAACTGAAAACTAAAGCTTATACTAAGATGGTAAATCAAATATAAAATCATAAGATAACCCAAAACAATAAGACAATTTCAATTTTTCTAGTTCTTGCATAACTCGCATTTTACTAAACAAACATTTTAATAGATTAAGCGTGTGTTTTTTGTTTTATAATAAAATAGAAATCTCAGTTCAGATATTTTGAGCTTACTAGAAATATGAAAGAAAAAAAAATGACAATATCAAGCAAATTTCATAAATTTCAACATTAAAGGAAATTTGGCAACGTCTCATTTGCATTGCGTTGCTTTAACTTAAGATTAAATGAGTGCTTTTTTTATAAAAAGCTTTTGTTTGATAAATTTTAAGTGAAATATGGAATAGAAAAACAAAAATTAAGCGACATCTAATTAAAATGAAGTAAAAAAAATTACATAGCAAAAGACAAGAAAGACTTATAAGTTAGTTAAGAGAGTCAGAATAGAATGTACAACTGAAAATTAAAGAGAAAAACGATATAACACTTTAAATAGAAAACTTTAAAACCGTTCAATTATGTAAGTGAATGTATAATTGTTGTGTGTTTGTGTGTGTAAGTTTGAATATCTGTCTGAATCAATGGTTAAAAATTAAATTATATTTCAATGAACATTACACACAGCCATTAATATTAAAGTACCTAATGGCAAAAAACTCAAAAGAAAAACAAAAACGCCGGCGATGAAATAACAAGTACAAATCGCAACTGACTAATGTATAAAATAAATGTGTGATAGAGTGAAACAAATAGAGAATTCCATGGATAGAAATATGTAGAATTTTCAACATATATAAAGAAAACTATTAAAACAAGTCAGTCCGTAAAATCGGTGGCAAAAAACCGAAGGCTATTCAAGGACCGCTTTAAGAACATCAGTTCTTTTTTGGTTTGAAAAAGAAGTTCCCCTTCTAAGTCACACATTTTTCACAATTTTGAATGTCTCAGTTTATTTGATCGACTTTTTAAAAAAATAGAAACATTTTAGAAAGTTATGAATAATTTTGATATAAGTTAAAAGTTTTTGCCGTACAAAGTGACCACTTGGTTATATATGAATTCAAAAATTCTTTATAAAAAATTTCTCAATTAATTGTCTTCGTAGAGTCTAAACGATATCAATGAGGCCTGCTGTTGCTCTTCTAACGAAGAAAGAACTTGAGCAATTTAAAAAGCAGTTTGAGTTGAGAGTTTTTGTTGTTGTTGTTGTTTGTTTGTTTGAATATTTAAACACGAATATTATGCTCGTACACGATTTGTATGTACAAACATACAACAATATAATATGAACTACATATATAAATAAAATGAAGACAAATGGCGACATTTTCCAATAAAAATGCAATAAAATGAAATAACAGTAAACGCATTATAAAATGGGAGATCATGGGCAAAGATGAAGACAGAGAGAAACAAGAGAGAGAAATCAAAATCAAAGTACACGATTATCAGTTTCGGTTACACACATACATATACATATTTATATTTATATGAAAGTACGTTAAAGTAGAAATCTGTTGCTCCTTTCTCTTTTTTTTAATAATTTACTACACAGAAACAAGTATGAAAGAAAGAAGAATTAAGAAACAAGTGAGAGAATTATATTTGGCTGTGGCAAAATCTTGGATAACCACCACTCACACGACATAATCTTAAGATTCAGAACTTAATTACGCTTTTTTTTCCTTGGAAATAAGAAAAATTTTTGTCCCAAAAAGGTGAAAATCTTATACATTGCATAAGTTCGTATAGGCGTGGCCTAGTTGTATGATTTTTTGGAAAGATATTGAAAATTAATGGTTTCAGTATTTGTACAAAATTTTAGCTTTCTGCCTTTTGCAGTTTGGAAATAATGAACAAAAAAAGAACACCAAATTTTGAAAAAAATCGAGTTGCTCTATGGGCGTGTCCTTTTAGCGATTTTGCTCTGCCTACAAGAATTTTCGAAGTTTCTGCCAAATTTGAACTTGCTATCATTATTTTTGCGATTGGCAGAATGTTAAGAGCACATGGACAGACGGACAGACAATTAGACAGACGGACCGACATGCTTAAATTAATTCAGAATTTAATGTAGATCAAGGGTTATACAGGCTATATACTTTATAGAATGTTACAACTATAATGAGAAAATGATTATACCTTCAATTTTTGGTTGATGGCCATAGAAAAATTATGGCAAAAGTTCAAGCAACAAATTGATATTCGAAAAATAATTATATTATTGTTGATTCGAAGCCACTTTTATGATCAATCCATATTAATTAAATAAGTTATGGGGCGTATCGTTATATGCTTTTCTTGGACAAGTTAAGTTAAGGCGTAGTGATATAAAATCTTAAAATATCTTAAAAAGTTAAAAATAAGATAATGTACTCATAAGGATTAGAAAGGAGCAGGATTTTTAAGTTCTATAACGTTAATTCTTAAAAGAGGTTACAACAAATTTCTTTTCTGAATTGAAAAAAAAATCCGTTTTTTTGATTTTTTTTTGGCACTCATTTTTTTGTATTCTTGATTTCTAGAGATTTTACTATTACAATTCAATTTCAATCAATCTAAAATCGGTTAAGGCATTTCAATAATTCCAATAATTATTGATCACATTTTATACAAAAAAACTAACATTAAATTCTTAGAAAAGTTTTGCAAACATTTTCATTCCTTTTTTTTCAAATTTCTGCCTAATATAGATGATAAAATAAAAAGTATGGGGAGAGATAGCGAAAGAGAAAGAGAGAAGATGAGAAAAACAGTATTGCAAAGATGAAATAAAAGCATTGAAAACAAAAACCAGAAAACAAAAATTGAATATTTCATAAAGTTAGAGAGAGACGATAAGTGTTATATATTAAAAGTTTAGAGAGCAACAGAAAAAAAAGGAAACATTAACAAAAAAAATACATCAAATAGAAATGTTAATGTGTATGTGTTAGTGTAATTTTAAGGCTTAACATATATATATTTATATTTATATGCACAATCAAGCGTACACATAATAAATAAGTCGACAGTGCAAGCAGTAAACAGTAAAAATATTCCAATCCTCTGCCATCAAGAAGGACGAATCAAAGCAAGTAGCATAAATACAACAAAAGAAAAAAAAACAAACAAACAACAACAAATTATATAACGGTATATGTATACATACCGTTATATCTACACATAGTTATAAATACACATGCATACATAAAAATAGATTCACTTCTATAGGAAAGTAAGTTAAGTAAATTGATTGGATTGGTGTGTTGTAGGGTGTTGCTTCTTACATCATATATATATGAAATAATATATATACATATATACATTTATATATGTACATATGTCTATGTATATATAAGATATAAATATTATGATTGAAGGTGATTTATAAATACTTTTCTGGTCCGGTTTTATTTGATCTGCTTAAAAAATTGTTAGAAAATTATTTTGTGAAATATGCTGCATAATGAAGCTGTATAAATTGAGATGCATCCATTCAGCATGTTTAAAATTCTATTTTGATATATAAACGATGCATAGCATTATTGCAATGTAGGCGTGGCAGTTGTGAACGCGTATGCCTTAATTATTTCGCAGCCGATTTGTTATAAAATATTTCTACATGAAGCGCTACATAAAGCTCTACACGAAGCCTTATATACAACCCTATACATACATCTACACATACGCCTACATATGCCACAGATACGCCCCTATACACACCCATAAACATAGGGCACATATAGCGCTAGATAGAAATTTCCTTTGAATAAAACTAAAACTGCTGCCTGAAGTTTGAACGACAGTTGGCTCGGTAGCCTTGAAATGTTTAAGAAAATTATTTTGAATCGTAAAAATTGGATCTATTTGAACTTGTATGCCCAAATGTTTAATATTTTGTCACAAATATGGCATAGAGTAGGAAAAAAAAAACTCCGACAACGTGGCTCTTGTTTGATGATTATTAAGATGATCTGATTTGGTTTGATGTTGCTTGTTGTTCTATAAAAATATTTTTCAAATATTCCAAATTTCTTAATTTTTCTCAACTTTCCCATCTTTTCTCAATTTTCATGTATTTATTTAATGCTGTTCTGTTCTGTTCTGTTCTGTTCTGTTTGTTCTGTTGTTGGCATTTTGCTATTTTGCTACTTTGCTACTTAAATTTTTTGCTTTTACTTTTTGACATTGTCTCTCTTTCTATCATTATATCTCACATTGTATATTAGACTCTAACTCTCTCTCTCTCTCTCTCTCTCTCTTTATCTATCTACCTCTCTTTCTTATACTTTTGCTCTTTCTTTCTATCACTTTCACTCATACTATCTCTTTTTATCATTTTATCTCAGTAGTTGTAGAGTCTGTTGTATTTTTGCATCAGAGTTAAGTGGTTGAGAATTGTGGGTGGTTGGGTGATTGGCCGTTTTGGGCTGTTGGATGTTGGTTGTTGGTTGTTGGTTGTTGGGTGTTGGGTTAGTTGCTTGGTTAGACATTTGAATTTTCTAAAAGTGTATTAGTGTGATGGCACTGCTTTGTCAATAGCCATTGTTATTGTTATTGTTGTTGTTGTTGTTGTTAGTATTATTGAATCATCTTATTTATAGCTTTAGCTATAAATATCATAAAATTTGTTATTATTGTTATTGTTGTTATTTAATACTTTATACGAATGCTGATGTTGATGCTTGGGCTTATGATGATGTTGTTGCTCTTTGTTCATTCCTGATTGCAGGTTATATTTAGGGGTTGATTCTCTAATAGCATCAGCAGCAATAACAAAAACAAATAATAATAATTGTAACATGTACAAACATACACACATGGACATACATTTTTTATGTGTGTATGCGTATGTGTGTGTATATATATATATATGTGTTTGTGTGTGTGTGTGTGCGTGTTATATATGAATTTTGAATGGTTAATGCTGTTGCACATCTGGGTGTTTAACGTCTGTCATGATGTTGTGTTGTCTGTGTGAGTTTCAGCTTTTTGTTTTAATTCTTACTCCTCGTGTGTGTGGGTGTTTGTGCTTTTATTTTTCTCTTGTTCTTTCTATTTTTTTTTGCTTTTTCCTAGTTGTGTTTTTCGCTTCTTTGTTTTGCTTTTTCTTGTTTTATTTTTTTATTTTTTTTTTTTTTTGAGAGAAGATAAATCTCAGATCGGATATCGAAACGTTAACATCGCGGATTCACATTTAACCTGCTTGCTGCTCTTAGCGAAGCACACTCTATATACATCCATACAAAGTGAAATTATATGAAATATAATAATATTTTTGTTGTTGTTGTTGTTGTTGTTTCTCTTTCTTTTTTTTTTTGGAACGTTACAAACTAAAATTACAGTTATAATTCTAGTTATTGTAAAACTTTCATTCATCAAGCGTCGTCATTCCTGTTTGTACATTTCTAATTCTGATTCTGTGATGTGATTTATTGTGACCGTAATTTTTCTTGTTTGCTTTTTCTTTTTTCCCGATTTTTTTCTTGTTTTTTTTGCCTATTTTTCATGTGACATTTAATTAAATTAATTGAAATAAGAAACGCAAAATTAACAGACTTAAGAATAAATCATAGAAATTGAAGAAAATTAAATGAGAAAAAGAAAAGAGGAAAAATTCAATTTCATATTTTTTTTAAAAATTAAATTCCTACTTTTTCAATTTTTTTTGATTTTTTGGATTTAGCGCGTGTGTGTGTGTGTGTATGTGTGAGGAGCCTAAAGAAAAGCTCACACAAAAGGCAAAAAACAAAAACCGCTGTTATATAAAAAATTAAGTAATTTAAGATATTATAGTAAGAAGAAGAACAAGCATAAGGAAATATCATCAGAAACTCTATAAACAAAGTAAAATTAAATGATAAATTTATGGTAAAAAAGTGAAATTGATATTTTTAAAATTAATATCTAAATCATATTTAAATATCGCGTGATAAACGTAAAGAAGGCGACAAAGGCAAAAAATTAAAAGAAAAAGAAGAACAGGAAAATGAAAAAGAATTTTGAAAGTGTAATTTGAGTAAGATTACTTTACAAAATTAACAATTAATTTATTAATTAATTAATTATTTGTAAGTTGAAATTTTATAAAATTAATTTACCAAATTAAACAAATAATTAATTAATTAATTAATTGCAAGTTGAACTTTTAAAAATTACTTTACAAAATTAAACACTTAATTAATTAAATACTTAATTAAACAATCAATGAATTAATTGCAAGTTGAAATTTTATGAAATTACGTTACAAAATTAACAATCAATTAATTAATTAATTAACTAATTACAAGTTGAAATCTTATAAAATTACTGTACAAAATTGAATAATTAATCGATTAATTAATTAATTGCAAGTTGAACTTTTATAAAATTACTCTACAAAATTAAAGGCTTAATTAATTAAACAATTAATTAAACAGTCATTGAATTAAATGCAAGTTGAAATTTTATGAAATTATTTTACAAAATTAACAATTAATTAATTAATTAATTAATTAATTGCAAGTTTAAATCTTATAAAATTAGTTTACCAATTTAAACAATTAATTAATTAATTAAGTACTTAATTGCAAGTTGAAATTTTATGAAATTATTTTACAAAATTAATTAATTAATTGCAAGTTGAAATTTTATAAAGTTACTTAAAAAAATTAATTAATTAAACAATCAATTAATTGATTACAAGTTGAAATTTTATGAAATTACTTTACAAATTACTTAACAATTAATTAATCAATTAACTAATTGCAAGTTGAAATTTTATGAAATTACTTTACAAAATTAATTAATTAATCAATTAATTAATTTCAAGTTGAAATTCTATGAAATTACTTTACAAAATTAAACGCTTAATTAATTAAACAATTAATTAAACAATCAATGTATTAATTGCAAGTTGAAATTTTATGAAATTATTTTACAAAATTAACAATTAATTTACTAATTAATTGTAAATTAAAATTTTATAAAATTACTTTATCAAATTAACCAATTAATTAATAACTTGTAGTTTATTAATTAATTAAATGTAAGTTGAAATTCTATAAAATTTTTAAATATTACTAATATGTAACAAATGTTACAAATGGATAAGACTGGATAAAAATGGCTAATCCAGAAATTTCATATATAATTTTTTTTTGATGCATAAATTCAAAAGTGTTTAGAAATTTTATAGGCCGAATAATGAAATCTACTAGGCCTATAAAATCGATTTAGTTATATTTGCTGCTTCATCTGTGTATCCGTCCGTCTGTCCATTCATCCACGCATCCATCCGTCTATCAGTTTCCTCGTCTGCCATCTATTAAGTCTTCATTCGAAAGGTAACATATCTAATTGATAAAAATTCTCAAATAGAAATTTTTGTTGAATGAAAATTCATTAAATCGTGTAAAAGCATAAGCCCAAGATCGCGGTCAAACATGGAGGCTGCTTGAAGTTGAAATAGCTGAATTCAAAAAGTATTGAAAAAGATGAACTGAAAAGTGAACGCATTTTTCTGTTTCAGTTCATTCATTAAAATTAATGTTAAGTGAAATTTCTCCATCCATCAAATTGATACAAAGTTATGCCGCTTTTTATTGATCTGAGATTTTGTTAAATTGGAATTGGACTGCTGCTCTTTCTCGGCGAAAATTATATTTCAAAATTGTTGTCATTTTAAAAAATTTTAACTATTTTAAAACGCTTCAATTGACTATTTAAAATACCTTTGTATTGAAATCATTTACAGGACGTGTAGTTTCCATTACTCTTAAGAAATAAAGTGAGAACTAAGTTAAAGATATTAATTGAATAATCAAAATTATGGCCTTTCAGCACTGCATATTATTTTGTAAAGAGATTCAAGAATGTGAAGAATGTTGAGTTTCATAAAAGTCTGTCAAAACTCTTTTGATAGCGACTCTTGTTTTAACTTATAAAAGTTTTCTGGATAATTCCAATTTTTTTTTCAAGCTTTTTAATCCCAAAGTGGCTCAAAACATTTTCTGCAAATTTATGATCATGAATTTAGTAAATCATTCTAAAAAGAACAATTTAAGAAGAAATAAATGAATCTGGTCTGATATTTTGTATGATGAGTAGTGTAGCTTACAAAAAGAAGAAGAAGAAGTAGAGATATCTCTTTGTGCTGCTAAGATTTTCCATCAATTTTTTAGGAAACAAATTTACATCACAAACTGAACTTATTTCGATTTGATTTTATATTTTCTTGTCGATTTAGGTTTTTCACTTTACTTTCATCTTTTTTTAAAGGCATTTTCCAGAAAAACGACTTGAATTGAATGCTTTTGGATTATGAAAAATATGTGTGTGATATATTAGTAATCGATATATTTGGCACTTTTAAAGTATTATAAATCGATAATATTATTATTGATATATTCGATTATATCTCAAAAGGTAATTTATTTCATTAAAACATTCCATCGCAGTTTAAGTCTAGATAAAGATAATTTCTATTAAAATAAAAAAAGGACTTTATGAATCTAATATGAGAAAAGTTCTTGCATTTTAAATGGAATTATGGCACATGCATCATCAATGGTTGACATTATCAATTGCTGTCTTACATCGAGTAATGAAAATATGTTAAATAATAATTCAAAATATAATTTTTATATTTTGTATTTAACGTTTAGTTGAGTTGACTTTGTTAGCAATTTTCGAAAGGTGAAAGAAGATCGATTCGAAATGCTTTTCTAGATTCTACTTTATAATTATTCTTCGAAATTATTATTTTCTGGAAATTTTATGAATTTAAAAATTTTGATAAAAGAAAAAAGTCTAAAATATAAAATACGGACTTAAATTCTTTAAATATTTGGACGGATATAAAATTTGGACAAATTTTCTAAAGTAGTTGGAGAAATAAAGAATCATATTGAAAATGAACAAGTTAGATAATTATATTTCATTGAGGTCATTTTTTAAATATCTACCAACCAGGTATAATTTTTGGTAACTTAAAATACAGACAGATAATTTAATGTTGTATAATTTCGAGTAGGAGTGGCCGATTTGCACGATTTTTTTGAGAAGATTGTTAAATAACGGCCTTAAAATATTTGCAAAATTTCCACTTTCGACTTTCTATACTTTTTCAAGTTTTGTATGAAAAACCAAATTTTTTGCTAAAAAAAAAAGAGGCCTTCTCAGTTTATGTTGCATTGTGGGCATGTCCTTTAACCGATTTGTTCCATTTTTAATGCCAAAAAATATGCATAAACTTCTACATGTTTCTACCAAATTCGAAGTTGATATCTATTTTCTTTGCAACCAGAGGAATGTGTACTATGGGCGGACAGAAGAACAGACATCTTCTAAATCGATTTAGAGTTTGATGCTGATGAGTGCATACAATCTATGCCTTACAGATATTACAAACATAATGATAAAGTGACTATACTCCCAACACCTGAGTGATGAGTATAAAAAGACATTAAACCCGGAAAGGTTAGCGTAATTCTCGGTATAATGTCTTTTTGTGAGAGAAGTAAAATATGAACAATTTTAAATGGAAATTTCTTCCGCTCAAAGCAATGTTTCTTTGAATTTGGATCGCTTAAGTCGCCTATTTTGAACTCTCTCTTTGTATCAGAGTATTTTTATGGTAGTGCTTCCTGATATAAATTAGTTCAAAATATCTATTTAAGTGTGTGCAAAATTTATCTTACATTGAGCTTTTCACATAAAATAAGCTGCTTAAGTGTTTTGAAAGGTATTAACTGATATTTAACGGTTTCATTGGGACTTACCGAAAGCGGTAAGTCCATTTTACATAAGAGTTTTGTAAAACTTTGTTTTTAGTGAGTCTCTATGCAACAAAATGGATATTTTTGCAAAATATTTAATTTGTACTATTTATAAACATTGACATTTGATGGCGGGACATGAATTTTTGCTTACAATCGGGAGCGCAAAATTATCAAAAGGCAAAATTTGTTCTATATGTTCGTGTTGCCTAACTGTCCTGTCCTTCTGACGGGGGGGGCGACCAATCCCGAGAAGTACCTGCTCAATTGGGAGTGGCTCATGAGATGGTTTCTGATCCATATCCATCAGGGGGCATCATGAGTTCACGAGATCAGATCCAAAGATTTAATTTGGTACCACGGGATCACCAAATTCATATTTTGCCCATGTGGTGATGTTGGAGTTGGCTTCGTGGGGGCTGTGGTGTCCATGTCGCGGACGTAGCTCGACCTATTATATTTATACCCACTATTATAGTTTTGTCGAGCAGGGTGCCATTTCCCGAATAAAATGGCTAGCTGGGTGGGCTTATCGGGCTAATCTAATCTAAGCCTAGGGGTTTTAAGAAGGCCCTGAATCCTTACACCAAGGATTAAGCTTACTAGATGAGGTGCAATAGTGGCTTTAAATTGGAAGCTAGTCGGGACGGTGGCATGCACTTTGTGACGTGTCTACCAACGCTAGCGATCATAAGTATGTTTATACCATACATTTGAGCCTTCCAGGCAGGTATGCATGTAAAACACTAACTGTACTGTCCTTCTGACGGGGGGCGACCAATCGCGAGAAGCACCTGCTCAATTGGGAGTGGCTCATGAGATGGTTTCTGATCCATATCCATCAGGGGGCATCATGAGTTTCACGAGATCAGATCCAAAGATTTAATTTGGTACCACGGGATCACCAGTTTCATATTTGCCCATGTGGTGATGTTGGAGTTGGCTTCGTGGGGGCTGTGGTGCCCATGTCGCGGGCGTAGCTCGACCTAATTATGTTTATATAGAGTTCCACAATTCTGTTTCTGTCGAGCAGGGTGCCATTTCCCGAATAAAACGGCTAGCTGGGTAGGCTTATCGTGCTAATCTAATCTAAGCCAAGGGGTAATAAGAAGGCCCCGAATCCTTACACCAAGGATTAAGCTAACTAGATGAGGTGCAATAGTGGCTTTAAATTGGAAGCTAGTCGTGACGGTGGCATGCACGTGATGTGTCGTGTCTACCAACGCTAGCGATCATAAGTATGTTTATACCATGCATTTGAGCCTTCCAGGCAGGTATGCATGTAAAACACTAACTGTATGTCCTTCTGACGAAGGAGGCAACCCCCAGACCACTGAGAGTGGCTCATGAGATGGTCGTTGGTGTGCTTGGCCATCAGGGGGCATCATGAGATACGAGATCAGACCAAAGATTTAGTTTGATACCACGAGATCACCAGTTTTAATAAAGCTCATCGTGGTGATATTAAGGTTGGCTCCGTTGGCTTCGGGGCTGTGGTGCCCATGTCGCGGGCGTCGCTCGTTCAAACATATTTATATGCTTGTCGTGCAGGGTGCCATTTCCCAAATAAAATGCCTAGCTGGGTAGGCTTATTGGGCTAAGCTAATCTAAGCCGAGGAGTCATTAGAGGGCTCCGAATCTCTACACTAAAGATTAAGCCATGTATATAAAGTGCGATACAGGCTTTAAATTGGAAGCTAGTCGTGACGGTAGCATGCACGCTGTGTGATAGGACTACCAACGCTAGCGCTCATTAGGTACGTTTGTGTACCATGCAATCAAGCCACCACGACATGGTTGGCATGTAAAACACATACTGCCCCTCTGATGATATGAAAGAGTGTAGGATCCCTAAAGTTTCTTAAAGCCTATTGCAATTACTTTCTTCTAAATTTTATACTTAAGATTTAGTTTTGCAATAAATTGCAATTTTCTAAATAATCAGTTAATGTTTCAATGCTTATTTCGAATAATATTTTTCAGAAAATATTAATCTAGAATTGAAAATTGCAATATTAACAAAGTTAGAAACAACCAGAATTATAAAAAGGCTAAAATCTTCATTATGATTTCCTTGATTGGGATGATTATTTTTATGAGCCATCAAGAGTTAAATCCATTTAAAATTTTTGTAATTGAAACGACTTAATTAGACCAGACTCTAATTTAATTTATATTAATGATATTTCTCTTTGATCGTTTTCTCATTTTCTAACTTTCTCTACCTTTCTCTTCTTCTCTCTGTCTCTTTGGGTGTGTGTGTGTGTGTGTGTTTTTTTTTTATTTGCTTTAATGCAGTTAAATAAAATGAAATTAAAATTAGAGGGATATTATAATAATTATAGTTATAATGATAACATCTTTGTGTTATGGCAAATAATTCAATATGAATAAAATAATATCTCATGTTTATGTTTATGTTTATGTTTATGTTTATGTTTATGTTTATGTTTATGTTTATGTATTTAAAAGCATGTTGCTTGAAAATATTTGAAGGGAAAATTTGTAGAATAATTTAATCAAATTTCATTTGACTTAATCAAAAGTAATGTAATGTTAATATTCAGATCACAATAACAATAACAATAATATAATCAAGTGTATATATATACACACACACAAACATACCACGCATACATACAAAATAGAAAATAAATAAATACAAAGAATTGAATGACTAGAAAAACAGGAAATAAAGTTAGAAAATCCTTTTAGGAAATTGTGTTAACACTTTGATTGTTGTCTGCTGTTACTATTATTGTTATTGTTATTGTTATTGTTATTATTACTGTTGCTATTATATGGCCTTCTATAATTGTGGGTGTGACAAAAAACAAAGAAAAATACAAGGAAACAAATGGATAAAATGTTTGTATTAAAAAAGAATAAAAAGATAACGAAAAATAGAGAAATGGAGTTAAAGGAAAGTATTAAAAAATGGGCAAATGATAAATTGTCGTAAATGTATTATAAATTTTGGGTGGATTTAATGTTTCTATGCCATATCTTTCTATGTAAAATAATAACAACAATAACAATAACAGCAATAATAACAAATATACAAAATATTCCATTCTCTTCTCTGGTATAATTCTTTTCAATTGTTTCAAAAAATTAACTGGTGAAAAATGCCAACATATGACGTTAATCCCGTCGGCATTAAACCGCAGTTGGTGTTTTTAACTGCATATATATATATATATATATATATATATTATATATATATATATATATATATATATATGTGTGTGTGTGTGTGTGTGTGTGTATGTGTGTGTATGTATGTGTGTGTGTGCGTGTGTTTATAAATCTATGTAAAAGCACTTGCTCATGTGTTTACTTTTTATATAAATAAAAAAAAAACAAGAATTAATCTGTAACAATAATGCAAAATTATATTTGAAGAGTGAAATGTATAAATTGAATAAGTAAATCGATTGACCGTCAATTCATTCATTCATTCATTCAGCTGATTATCCATCCGTCCATATAACTATTCATCTGTCCATGTTCCTAAGACGATTAAACAAATAGTCAAATAGCAAATGAATTGATTTGGATCATTGAGACTGTTTGACTATCTGTTTGTCTAACTATCTGTGCGTCTGTCCAGCTATCTGTTTGTCTATCTATCTACCTGTCTGTCTGTCTGTCTCTTTAGCTGTATCTCTGACTATCTGTCCATCTGTCTGTCCATTCGTCAATCTATATGTCTGCCTCTCTAGCTGTCTGCCTAGTTGTCTGTCTATCTGTCTGTCTGTCCACCGGTTTGTCTATCTCTCTGTCTATCTGTCTGTCTACTTCTCTGCCTGTCTACCTGTCTATCTATCTGTCTGCCTGTCTGTCCATCTGTCTATCTACCTGTCTGTCTGCCTGTCTGTCTATCTGTCTGTCTATCTATCTCTTTATTTGTATGTCCGTCTGCCTGACCATCTGTCTGTCCATCTGTCTGTCCATCTGTCTGTCTATCTGCCTGTCTATCTGTCCGTCTATTTGTCTGTCTATCTATTTGTCTGAATGACTTTTTGACTGGCTTGATGACGCATTGACTGAGGAATTAACTGACTGGGGTTAAGTGGCATGCACAACATTGATTTGATTAAATCACTATCACAATCAAATTAGATGTTGATTGTGATTACGCCAATGGAATGAGTACAGGGTTGAACATTGAGGGGACGGTTATTTTATATGATGTGATTTGATGTGATGAGAAAACAATTGTCCCAGGAGTAAAATTCTTAGCTTGGATTTTTTTTCCAATTTTTTTTCAGTTTTCTATTTTTTCTGTTTGTTTTTTTTTTTTGAAATGTTTTGTTATATTTAATACGATGGATTATTGCCAGTCAGGCATACGACACATATCTTATACACACACATACAAACGAACATACGAAATTTTTATGATAAATAAATTAATGTTTGTTAGATTTGGTTTGGTAAGTGTTTTGCGTTTGTGTTGTTAGATTTAATGGTGTCCTAATTGATTGCTTGATATATATGCTTACATATTTATATCATACGTACATACATACGCACACACATGCATACACACATACACACACACACACATTTACATGAAACATTTATTTATTTATATTATTGTTGACTTTAATGTTGCAAATAGCTTTTATTATGGTTAGAATATTGTTACTATTGCTGTTACTGTTACTGTTACTGTTATTGTTACTGTTATTGTTACACTTGCCATTTGTATTGGGTGGTAGAAATTATGCTAAATATGTCCATACAATTTAAATGCAAAAAGCAATAACTATAAGAGCAGCAGCAACAGCAGCAGCAGCATTGGCCATAACAACAAGTACCAGCAACCTTTAACAATTACAATAACAACAACAATTGTTCTTCTATTTTTATTTCATTTGTATGGTCGCCAGTTTTAATTTTTGTAGTATCAAAATTTGCTTATAAATGCCCTTCAATTTAAAAGCACTTTGTAGCAGCAACAATAATAGCAACAACAACAACTATAATCATAATAAATAGTTAGACGACTCTTAAATACCCTATACCATTCATGCGATGAAAAAATCATAAAGATATTTCGCAAATTAAGCAAGCAAAACTCTGTAACTTTTTAAAATATTTGAAAAGTTCGTTGTACAAGAGAGTTAGGCAAAAGGCAACTGAGCAGAAGAGAGTGTGTGAGAGAGAGAGAGAGAGGGAAGGAAAGATTCCAAAATTGGACTGATCTGTATTATATATTTTATACATATTTATTATGCATAAAAATATAGAATTGCATTAATTTCGGTTTTTTTTTCAAGGAGTCTTCCTAAAAGTGGACCGATTTTAAGCATTTTCAGTGAGATTGGTCCTTGAGCTAAAACATGTGTACCAAACTTAAATAAAATGTTTAAAAAATTGTGATCTGTAACTTTTTAACAAATTTGTGTGAACCGACAGATAGATAGACAGACAGACAGACATATAGGCAGACCAGTTTCAATGGAATCAGAAAGTGTTTTAAAATCGTTCGTTGTAATAAGCGACGAATTTATTATAACGAATTATGTGATCTTCTTAGCCTTACCTTAAATTTGCAATACCCTGGGCCATAAGTAATGTAGCTCATGACAATCAAGTTCACAAATTACGATTAACACCAAAATTTTTCGACAAGTGATTTTTACTCTCACGAAAAACGAAGCATAAAATATTGTGTAAGGCTTTTTATAGTAAATGGAAAGGACCATTTTTTTTGGGCGTGGCAAATCATTCAAATTTAGTATAAAGTTTAGTGTAAAGTTTGTATCGGAATTTATATTGAAAATTGTCATTAGAAATTGCGGGTAGGACTAAACAAAGGCATTTCAAATAGAGCTCAAATGGATCTTTAAAATTTCAGAGCTATTTTTCAACTTACTTATTTCTAGTAATTTTGAATGACAATTTACTTAATTTGTTAATATATTTAGTAAAGAAATAGAGATCATAATTCATTCCGATATATCAGATATCAGAAAATTTGGATTTAAAAGCCATTTCTATTCTTTATTCTATTTAAATGAAAATCTCTATAAAATATCACCAAAAAACCAAAAAAAAAGGAGAAAAAGTGGCTGAATGAATGAAATGATTGAATGAATGAATAAATTACCTCTAACAAACAACAAAAGCGAGTGAAATATAATGAGACAGAATGTCCAAAAGTATTTCTGGTACAGGCGAATGAGGTGGATTATGGTTTGGGGTGGTTTTTCTTTTTTTTTCCTTTTTTTTTTCTTTCTAAAACTCATAAAATTCAAATTAACTAATACGAATATGTATACGTATTTGGAGGGCTGTGAAATAAAATCATCATTTTATGTCCACCATCCAGAGGTTGAGGGCATACACAATTTGTCATTATGTTTATAAAGCCTTAAGGATCCTAAAAAATATATATATTCTTGATCAGCATCAAATTTTGAAGCGATTTAGATATGTCTATCCGTCTGTACGCATTTCCATCTGTACGTCTGTCCGTTTATCCGTCTGTACGTCTGTACGTCTGTACGTTTGTCCGCTTATGTGTCTATCTATTGTTTGTAAACTTGGAGATATCAAGCCAAAATTTAGTAGAATCATTGAAAGTTCTTGCATTTAGGTTGATATTGAAAATGGGTAAAATCGATCAAAGAACACGCCCACAGTGTAACATAAACTAAGAACATCTTACTGCATTTCGTAGTTTTTTCCTCATCATCTGCAAACTACAAAATTTAAAATATTGAAATTTTGCATAAATACGAAGAATATTGATGTATAATGTCTGTCCAAAAATCATGCAAATCGTTTACGCCCCCAAGAAATTATACAGTACTAAATTTTATTCATTTTTTTATATTGACGTTTTCAATTTACTTCTAAAAAAATTGGAACAAACTTTGAATAAAAATATCATGGCATATGGATGGTGTATGTCCAAGTTGTGCCTTTAGCTATATAAAATTTTCTTAGTTGTTCCTTTTTTTGTTTTTCTTGAATTTTTATGTTCAAAACAATTCGTTTCCTCAATTTCACTTTTTCAATTTTCTTATGATTATTCTTTATTATTGTTTGGATTTTGTTACTTTTTATTATTATTATTGTTGTTGATTTTATTATAGAATCAGTAAATCCATCTAGATTAAGCTGTATATACCGCCTCCAAATCGTTTGATGCCATAATATCATCAATGTACATCTGCGTCAACAAACTTGAATAATTGCAACAACAACAACAATAATAATAATAATATAATAATATAATAATAATAATAATAATAATAAGAAGAAGAAGAAGAACAAGCAAAGCAATTGTAGTTGTAGGAATATTAGCAGTACAATAACAAGAACAATAACAAGAACAATAACAATTATTTGAATAGTAAAAACCAAATTAATAATAATAATTCAATGGAATCAAATAGCAGCAGCAGCACAAGTCATAATGCAAGTGTTGGTGGCAGTGCCACTGCTGGCGGCATTAATGGTGGTGGAAATGGCAATGGCAATGGCAATGGCAGTGGCAGCGGCAATGGCAATGGCAATGGCAATGGCAATGGCAATGGTAGTGTTAGTGGTAGTGGTAGTGGTAGTGGGCGTGGCAATGCCAATGGTAGCGGTAGCAGCCTTATCGTTGAGCCCACTTGTTTAGCATTGTCGCGTATAAAAAATCAAAATCTTGGCCTCATTTGTGTGGTGTGCGGTGATACAAGCTCTGGCAAACATTATGGCATACTGGCATGCAATGGTTGTTCTGGTTTCTTTAAACGTAGCGTACGACGTAAACTTATTTACAGGTTAGTATTATACAATCTATTCAATTCTGTCCAACACAAAGCCCAACACAACTTATGGCATCACATTTTTTTTATAAACTTTCTACCTTAACCATTTCCTTTTGCTATGCCCTTTTCTGCTTTTCCGCTTTTCCGCTTTTCCGCTTTTCCGCTTTTCTCTTGTTCAATAGTCAACTATTTTTTATATATGCAAATTTTTCCAAGGAAGAGCTTTCAAGTAAATTGAAAATGTATTTTTAAGATTTTATTATGTTAATATTTGCTCATTTTATGCAATTTATGTATGTGTATACACACACACACAAACATACACACACACACACACACATGTAACTCTTTTTATTTTATAATGAAATGTATTTTTATTTAGTTATTTGCGCTTTGTAATCATTTTAAGCGTTTGACTTTGGCATTAAGACATCGAGTTGAACGTGTCCAAATGTATGGGAACATATTTTAACTTTCTCTATGTCTCTCTATGTATATAAGTGTATATGTCGATTTGTATATGCCTGCCTTATGCATGTTCCAATAATAAATATATAATTTATTTTATTTTTAAAAACTTTGCCATTTTTATTAAGGATTGAAGAAACATCATTAAAATGAAACATATAATTTTTTAAAGGTCTAAACAAGTCGCCATATAAGGGCCATGCCCCTTATTGCTATCCAGTTTGATTGCATCAAATATTGCTTTGCCAATGTTAATTTATTGGTTGATGGAACGATTGTAAACTTTAAATAGACTCAAAGGGTTCCAATAACATTAAAAACAATTCCGTTCCCTTTTTTTTTTTGTTTTTTTGGATCAAAGAATTTTACTTTTCACTTTGAAATTGATCAATAAACAAATAATGGAAAGAAAAACAAAAAAAGCAAATTTAAATAAGGAATTTTTTTTATTAGGACATTGTTTTGGAATATCCATCCATGAAAAAATGAAAAAAATTCCTTTATATTTTTTCTATTTTTATTAATTTAAAGGAAGTGTCTTAATAATGAAAGTTTATCACATGAAAATTATTATTCTTAAATTCTTCCTTTTAAGGTTTAGGCAAATCAATTGTGCTTAATAGATGGCATATATTTAAACTTTGCGATCTACAGATTTGATTTGAAATTAAACATTTTATGGACATAAGTTTAGATAGTAAATTATTTTAGAATTGGAAAAAAGTTACCCTAAAAAACTCGTAGCTGGGAAAATGCATGAATTTAAGGCAATTTATAAGAAGTTTGTAATACGTTTATCTAAGGTTTGGAAGGGTTTTAAGATAGCTCCACTTTGTATTATACCGTTGGATTTTAAATTATGCTCGCAATTGATTTGAGAGCTTTGTAAAATGATTTTTGTAAAAGATAAATTAAAATATTTAAGAAAATATATTTTAACGTTAAAAGTAAATAAATATATTATAATCGATCAGGGTCAACCATGTTCCTGACATTTTAACTAATTTGATCTATAGAGCTAAATATTTATTTCGGTTTTATCAAAAAATGGACTACAATTGTAAATTTTCCTATATGAAATGTTTGACTAAATGAAAACTTCCAGGAAGCATGGTCATAAATTTGAATTGAATCGATGTATTGCAAATTTTTGTTACTAGATCAAATATACTCAAATATAATTTTCAATCCATTTACAATTTCAATTTTTCAATTTGAAATTTTAAATAACTTCAATTCAGTTGTCTTTAAAATAATAATCAAATAATCAAAAAAATTGGACATTGGAATGTCTTATATAAAGTCGATTAATCTAAGTTTGTAACAGTGTTTGTAATATTTAAAAGAGTTTGAGATAGTCATATCTTTGATTATATAGAATCCTTTTCTCCAATCAATTCAAATCTATCTGACCCTTTATATCGATATTTTTTTGTTCATATAAATCTTTTAGCAAAGCTCAGGCGGCATTTTTAGTTACATATTCATAAAATTTATTAAGGGAATGCTTTTTTAGTCCAATAACGAAAAAATATACAATTTTTAATATTTTTCTAAGGAAAATTTATGACGAAAGATTTTTTTGATTATTTTAATTTGGGAATTAAAATTTGAGTCCCAACGGATTAGTTTTTGAAATATGCTCTATATAACGAACTAAATTTATTAAAATTTGTTAAAATTTTATATAAGCCATTGTATTATCTAGAATTCAAAATTTCGCTTTATCAAATGATTTCAGCAAATTTGTATCGAGTATTTAGGAATTTACTAAAATCGTTTATGAAATTTTGACTTGATTTCTGTGAAAGGAAACGCATTTCCATAAATTTTCTTTTTCCTTAAAATATTTTTATTTTTTTCATCTCTTCTATTTCTATTTCTATTTCTATTTCTATTATTGTTGTTTGTTGTTATTATTATTATTATTATTATTATTATTATTATTATTATTATTATTATTATATTATTTATTATTATAAAATCACGAACAATAATGCTGGCAGAAGAATATTAAGTGCTGCTTACTTGTCAAAAATATCTAAATATTTTTATGTATTTTAGATTGTGAATTGTTTATGCCAAATAAATATATCAGCAATTTTATGAACTTTAAGGAAGGTAATGTAGGGTGCTACTCTAAAAAGGACATCAACTATATTAAGAAGATAAAATAGTAGAAGAAGAAGAAGTAAAAATAGAGGAAGAAGAAGAAGATGGTTACGTGATAAAATAAAAAAAAAAATTTCTTTAGTTTTATTCGTGTTAAAGCAAATACAAAAATCTAACATATTTATTTAAGTCAGACAAAGAGCAAAAGAGATAGAGGTATAGAGTGACAGAATTAGAAAGAGAGAAATTTATATAAAGAAATAAGAAAGTCAATTTGATAATATCTAAACGTTTAGTTGTGACAAAGTTGCCCAACACAAAATTGAGTATATAACGCAATCTAAATATGCCGCTGACAATTTGAGACAACAGAAAATTATGGAAAGGTGATGAGACTGAAAAAAAAAGGAATGGAAGTGGAAAACTTATTCTTAAAAAACAAATCAATTTTTTTTTATCTATTTCTTGCTTTCTTTCTCATCTTACACAAAATTACAGGACGCCATAGAAAAGTGAGACTTTATATCGAAACATTTTATTGGGAATTTTTCTTCATTAATTTAAACTTTCCTCCAATTTTGATATATCTCTTTCTCTTTCTCTTTCTCATTCTCTTTCTCTTTGTCTACTTTCCATTATCCTTCACAATTTTTTCCATTTCAAGCTCAATCTCTTTATCACTTGACTTGCTTTTTTTTTTTTTGCTTTTGTGGCTGCCTTTTTCTTTTTTAGCTTCGCTTTGTCGCAAAAGTTTAATGTGATTTACGAAATTTAATGCGGTCACATTTGGTCGAATTGTATACCGTTTAACCTTCATGTTAGTCTCAAGGGTACAAAAAAAAAAGAATAATACGGTTGTAGGCATTAATAAAATGCAAACAACCATACAAACATACAAACATACAAAAATTTAAACATCCATCCATACAAAAAGCAAAAGTAAAGGCGAAATGAGATTGGTGAAAGCAAGAAGTGAACAACTTCAAAAAAAAAAAATAATAAAAAAAAAAAAATAAAAAAGACAAGGAGAATTGTTTTTATTTTATTTTTTTTTTGTTCTTAACATTTTATAAAGCCGTTGCACGTTACACGCGAATCTCTAACGGCAGCCCATTATAAAATCATATTTTCATTTTAATTCTAACAATTTTATTCTATGTTACCTTTTTCATGCATATTTATTTCATATTAATTTTGCTTTTTTTTTTTTTGCCTTTTTTTACACATTTCTTTCTAACGCTTTTAATGTGAACCGTTTAGATTTTCTTGCCATTGGAATATTTCAAATATCTGGACATAATTTTTTACTCTAAAATAATTGTAAGGCACTGAAAATGGAATAAATATGTATCATTCACATTGAAAATAAATAAAATTGAAAGTTAAATCAATTTTGTATATAACGCTTTAGATTTTCTAAGGCCTAACTAACTAACTTTACGATTATTTCCCATGGATTAATATCTCTTTAAAATAAAAGACAAATAAATTGGTAAATTGTTTGTGTGAGAGAAATGTCAATTTTTGAAGATTTAAATTTAAAGTAAATGGGTCCATTTTAATGTTTTTCCTTTTTCTTGTGCTTTTTTGAATTAATTTTATAGTAACAGTTTTTTAGTTTGGGTTTAATTTTAGATGGACGTTGTAAAGGTTCGCTTGGCATCAAAAACTAAATTTTCTTCTCAAAAAAAAAATTTCTAAACTATAAAACGATTTTATAGCTCAAAATTCGCGTGCATGACTAAATTGACGTTAGATTAAATGCCCTTAGAAAAGTGTGAACTAAAATTGCATGACTTTTGGATTTCTTTGGCAATTTTTATAAAAGAAATCCTCCAAACTTTTATTTGTATTTGCAAAAAAAATTTCTATCGGAAATGAATTTTGTAAATCGAGAGTAAAAAGAGTTGTGTACGAAAATTTTCTAACCATTAAAATACTTTCAATGTTAGATTCTTATTAATATTTCGATTAAACAGATTTTTACTTACAACTTACTTCTATTTGATTTTGGAACGATCAAAGGTTCCAAGAGCTTCAATAAAAATGTCTTTTAATGCCCAAAAGAACAGACTTAATTGTGGCGCTGCACTTGGGAATTAGTTGCCATGAATTGACTCGTTCTTATACCGTGAGGCTTTTGGACTGATCGCGTGTCGTGCTTTTATTTTATTTTACTTTCTTTTTTACTCCTGCCACCCCCCCCCCCCCTCCCTCCCTTTTTTTGTCTTACAAATCAAAACACATGATTGGCATGAAAAAAAGTGTGTTTTTTTCAATTATAAAAAAAAATTCCACTAATTGCATCTAATTTCGCATTTAATTGTGTATTTAAAAAAAAAAAACAAAAAAAAAGGAAAAGCAAAATTGCCCAAACAAATATAGAATAAGCAAAAAGGTCAACGAGTTGAAAAAAACCTGGTTAAAATAATGAAATAATTTTCTTTTTATATTGTGCGTTAAATCAAATACGTGAAAATGTGTTAGCGGCTTACTTTTCGTCCTCTGGAGCCATTTCAACTGACACGAATAAAAAGTCATAATTTGAAACTTATATTGAATTGAAAATCACTAAGGAAATTATATTTGACCGAGGCCAAACCTTGAATACCCATCATCCATCCGACCGATTTGCTAATTTATGGTAACAACAGATAATTTAAACTTATATAATTTAAGGTAGGCGTGGTCGATTTGTGCAATTTTTTTTGCAAGACATTGTAGAATAGTATGTTTAATATTTATATAAGATTTCAACTTTGTAGATGTTTCACTTGTCAAATTGCACACTTTTGGGCGTGTCCTTTAACCGATATGATTTTTAATCAAACTCTCTTAGACGTAGAATAAAATATACTTAGCGGGCAAATTTTCCGTTAGCTGAAAAGCAAAAATTAAAAAGCAGTAGGCTGGCGGAGAGAGAGGTCCGACAATTAGTACTTGCTAGGAGAGTTGTATTGGCAAGTCCTTTTGAAACTTCACACAAACTTAACATACTCTGCTTTATCAGTAGTATAATAATAGGTCAATAATTAAAGGTTTAGTACTGTAAATTTGAAACGAGTTAGTTCTTTTGAAAGAGCTTACAATATGCATGTTAGAATTCGGTAGCACCTTGCGCCAAATTAAGGAAATGTTCCCCTTAAGGGGGTGGAAAAGTGGAGAAAAATGAAGGGATCTTTACAGTTGTTTCTTATAATTTAAAGGGAACTAGAAAGTGTAGAAAAAAATGTTTAGATAGACAATGTAAATATAGATAAAGTAGGCTTAGCTTTTTTGAAACCGTCTATGGCAGTCCAGGTCATCCAGGTCATTTCATTGACGGATCTTCATTTGAAGGGAAAAAGGCATGATAATTTTGACAAAATTGATATATGTCTTAGGTCCAGGCTGCCCACAATTGCAAATGCATTTATTGATATAATTTACGTTTTCGGTAACAATTAAAGGTTTCGGTAACGGTTACTTTTTTCATAACGGTAAACAATTCAAAATAATGATTCACGATTCCCAGTAAAGGTACCGGTAACGATTAATGGTTAGCGGTAACGGTTACCGGTAACGGTTATTTTTTCATAACAATTTTCATAACGGTAAACAATTCAAGAAAACGTAACGTAACGTAATAGTAACAATTAACGTTAAACGCTTTTCAGTTTGAATGAGTGAAATTTAAATGAATTATTACAAAGTCTTTTAACATTTCTTTCACGAACTACTCCGATCTACAACTTAAATGTTTGAGATGATCAGTCTTAAAGTTTCAAATTCACATTTAGCATGCAAGAAGTTTATGGAACTACAAAGAAAGCAATACAATCCAAGTAATAAAATTCTTCTATTTAAGGATTTTACATTTAAAACGAAATATATTTGCTTATAGATTTGAGAATTTTAGGCACTGAAGATCCTGAAAAATAGATAGAAAATTTTTTATTGCTATTCTTGTTCTTATTGTTGTCGATTTTCTATTCAATACAAATTCGATTATGAATTACAATTTCAATTACAATTTTAAATAACAAATTCTAAACTTCATAATACGCTACGTCTGATGCGATGGTGACGGCAAAGGCAAAGGCAAAGGCAAAGGCAAAGGCAACGGCAACGGCAACGACAATTGGTATAAAAAAAGATAAGAAAAAGAAGAAGAAAAAAATAGAAAGCAGGATTTAATAATATTGAATTGAAAAATTCTTTAACGCTTTGATGATTAACCAAAACTTTGATGAGTTTTAATTTCAGTTCAAGTGGAATTTATTTTTATTTTTTCTTTGTTTTTGGTATTCCATTGTCAGATGAATGGAATTGAATTGAATTGAATTGAATTGAATAGAATTGGAAGAGAGAATAAAACAAGTGTAGAAATATTGTTAATGTAATTATTGCTGTTACCGCCATTGTTGTTATTGTTATTGTCATAATATAATTTAATAAAAGTTTTAGCTTTAGTTATCTACATTAACAAATAGTTAGCAAAATAGCCCAACATTTCAAACACAAATGTTACAATTTTCACATTTACCAAAGAATTGAGTGTTGAAAATAATTGTTAAGAGAATTGTGACATTGAGTTTGGCTCTCAATGCCATAAGCTACTTGCATATAATTGAATCTTATTAATTTCATTCAATTCATACAATTTACATCATACATCACTAGCTATCAATTAATAATGTTAGGTTGTATAAAAAATTATTTGTGCATAATTTAATGAATTAAGTCATTAGATCATGCCATTATTCTGTCTGGGGTATCCTGTATCCTAGAATATTTTACTTATTTTGCCTGAAAGAATTAGATCAGAGAAAGTTTAGTTTAGTAGTTAGAGGGGAGTTAAAATTTTGAAGCTTGACCATGATATCATGATTGAATTTGCAAAGGCAGAGAATTTCAGAAGGTGATCGACTTCGATAAGGTTTAACATCTTTAAAATAGGCAACTTTTGTTAAACGTTTAGTATGAACGTTTATATTGACTATTATCGGTGATAAGATAAGTTTTAAGATATTTTGACACTAATTTTTATAATTTCTTTTTAAATCTTTATTAAATATCACAAATAGGCCATTAAATTGTATCAAATAATTTACATAAAATACATAAAATAGCAAAAATTTTCATTAAATTTTTATCATATATAAACTTCTAGCCAAAGCCCTTTAAAATTCAAAGAGTACACCTTTTTTATAAAGTTATCTAATAAAATTTATAAATATTAATATAAAAATCAGAAACTAACATCAATTTAAATTTGAAATCATTTAGTATAATAAAAATAAACAACGCTATTAATTTTCGGCATAATCAAATATATTTCATACATTTCAAAATTACAAAGTTTCAAAGTTTCAAAATTTTTATGTTAATTATGTAAAAATTTGAATTTGAATTGATAATTTTATTTACAGATGCCAAGCAGGCACTGGCCGTTGCATTGTTGATAAAGCGCATCGCAATCAATGTCAGGCTTGTCGCCTGAAAAAGTGCCTTCAAATGGGTATGAATAAAGATGGTAAGTTCATTCATTCGATTTATTTAAAATTTATTTTGCATACCTGCTGCTTTTAAAAACGTGCTACATAATTTCTTCTACAATTATGCTTCATTTGTTTTTACTTTCATTCTATCTCTTTCACTCTCACTCTCATTCTCATTCTCATTCTCATTCTCATTCGTACACATAATTTTTTTTAAAAAGTTTTTATATGATAATTTTTATGGCTTAAATTCATTATTTGTCTTGGTCTTGATTTTTATATTATACACAATTTGTGAGTAGTTTAAGTTAATGCAGATGTTTGTAACGTACAAACATCTGCATCTTTAATGAGAAATGGAAATTTGTGTTAAAACAAACAACATGAAAGCCTTTGCCGAATTAATCCATTAAAATCTGTTTATTTGTTCGTTTGTACGTTCGTCCGTCCTTTAGTGTCCTTCAGCGCTTATGAAAATAAAATATTTTGCAATATTTTTTTTTTTTTTGAAATTTTTTTATCATTTTGATTCTTATAAGAATTTTATATTTAAATTCAGTGTATGCCATGTGGCAATCATTACAAAAAATTGAAAAATTTTCAAAAAAAATTTTTTTTTTGCATAATTCTTCATTAAAATTTAATTTACAATAATTAATGATGTGGCAGAAAAAAAAATTTCTTTTAAAACGGATTAGTTTTATTTTTAAAAATTCCCATCATCTTTCTACCTTAAAACAAACTTTTACAAATCTTTTAACAGTTAACAAAATTTTTAAAGATTTTATAAACGATCGAATAACTAAAAATAATGTGTAGAGTGTTTAAAGGTAGATCTTAAAATATATAAATAATTTCCAACTTGTTGGTCTTTCCTTCTACCACTTTCTCTACCATTACTTCTTCTTCTTCTTCTTCTTTTTGCAGTTCATCTTTTGCTTTTGTTTTTTTTTTTTTAATTTTCTTGATAAATTTTTTTATGTTTTAGTGTTATTTTTTTCAAGTAAAAGATTATCTCTAATGAAGTGTATATTGAAGTGTAGTCGATTGGTTGTATTCTAATTGTTCATGTTGTGGGTTTCATAAATAAAAAAAAACAAAAAACAAAACATAACACAGAAAAAACAATATGTAAAGTCACGTGCCTCGTTTCTTTTTTTTTTTTTATTTTTATTTTTGTTTTTTTTTTTTGCCAGCAAACAAAGTATTTATCATTATTATGATAATAACGTTTGTGTTGCTCAAAAACCACAGGATAATGACACATTTTAGGTTGAATATTTATTTTTAAGAGTTTGTTGTACGTGTTCTTAAACATCTGTATCTATGGCCAAAGAGATTCACAAGCAAAGTGAAGCGAAACCAAGCGAACCAAGCGAACCAAGAAATTTTATTTATAAATATGAAAAATTTTTTTTTTTTCTTTAAAATTCTTTCACCTTTTTTACCCCTTTTTTTTTGCTACTTTTTTTTTCAATTTTTTTTTTTTTTTTGGTATTTTTGCTACTTTTTGGCCTTAACGCTCATCCCTTTTCTGGCATCTATTTAAATATTCATATGTTTAGTTATTATTTGAGATCTAAATTTTTTTTTCCTTTTCTTGCTTCAGTTTGTTGCTTTTGTTACGCTTTTGTTGTTATTGCCCATTTGTCATAATTTTTCAAATTATTGTTTTTTTCTCTTTTTTTTTTTTTGTTTCATGCAAGTTGAGCACGTTTCTATTTCGTCTATTTCGTCTGTCCACTTGTATTCTGTTACCTTAGTTTTTTTTTTTTTTTGGTTTTTATATACATTTCTGCATCTTCTTCTTTATCATTTTTTTTATTGTTGTTATTGTTGTTATTTACTTTTACTGAAAGGATCTTTTCAAAGTCTATTGTTTACTCATTTGTAAATATTTTCTTTACATTTGTTTTGTGTATCATTGCTCATTGCGCCATAGAAGACAATGAAAATACAGAAGAAGAAGAAGAAGAAAAGCCTTAAGAAGAACAAGAAGAAGAAGAATAAAACAAAACAAAAAAAACTTGTTATGATGTTTATGAAATATTAACTTATTTAACTAAGAGATAATCTCTATCTATCCCCTTCCCCAGCCACCCCACCCCCTCCATCCACTCCATTCCTACCAACCAACCTCTTATCGTTCTCTCTCTCTCTCTCTTTCATTCATCAAGAATTTTTTCTTTGCACACACACACACACACACACACACACACACACACACACACACACACACACACATACAAGAGTTCTGCAGACTTTAGGTTATTGAATTGAATATTTAATTTTATTTATTTATGTATGTGTTTGGTTGTGTGTGTTTGCGTGACCCTTTCTTTGTTTAGTCAATCAAGTTATAAAAGTAAATATAAATAAATATTAGTGCTCATGGAAAATGTGAAGTGTGCAAATGAAGTGAATCTTTATTGATATGTTGACAGAAATTTATGAATATAACAACAACAACAACTGCATTAAAAAAAAAAGGTAGCACATAAGGAAAATGTTGTTGTTGATGATCCTTGGAAAAATTATAATTTTTTCATTAACCTTATTTTATTTCAGTGGTCTTGGTCAATGGCCGCGATTTAATGATTGAATGGACCAATGCAAGATTTACTAGAAGTCTAAGGAAAGATAGAAAAGGGTTAAGGTAGGGAGTAAAAGTTGATGATTGGCTCCTGGTACTGATATAGTCCATATTTCTTAAAACTTTCCGAGACAAGCCCACCTTAATTTATTTTGTCTTATACGATATAATTTCCCATCAGCCCAGGTTTTCCATCTTTCGAATATCGAAGAATGCATGATTTCTTTTTTTTTTATCAAAGCAATATTGAAGCAATTTTCCATATATTTTGGATACATTTTGAATGTGTTTTTTGATCATAGTTTTCGTTGATGGTACTTTTGTAGGTTCCAAATATTTTTTATATATTTTTACTTAATAAAATTATAAAAAGTTTAACGCCTTCTCAGTCACCAAACCAAAAATCGAATGTTTAATGTTTTCATCAACTTAATATCTGCGTTTATTTAAGATCAAAGAGACCTTAATTACTGGAGAGAGTTCACAAAATTCAAATTTTTTTTTTCAGAAAATTAGCCCAAGGCATTCTCTTGTTACGCATGGCAAAATATATATATTTAAGGATCATTTGAAAATTTAATTTAGCCTAATAAGTAGCAGGAAATTCATTATTTAATAATAATTAGAAATGAAACTTCAGAAGTTTCAAGAAGGGTTTTAAAAGTTCTCTTTATATATTAAAGAAATGTTGGGTCCCATTTTTTTCCTTATTTTTTCTCCTTCCTTTTTTTACTCTTGCTTTTGTACTCCATGTTCCAGATCCCTTGCTACTCTACGATATGAACAACAAGGCTTTGTGGAGAAATGTTCATAACGGGGCATAATAGTTTGTTTAAATCTCTCTATACTTGTCAAAAGGGGCTCCCATTCACCCATAAGAGATGAATAGTTCAAGTCCTTAATATAAAATTACCAAAAAATTTTTTTATGGGCCATGACATGAAGCTAAGATGAAAGTTCCTTAGATAATTTGCAATGTAGACTTCTAATTGTCAACTGGTGCTATGGCCAGTAGAAGAAGGCTTTGTCAAATATTTTGTACGCTGCTCCAGATCTTTGAGCAGTAAGAATCTTTCATTAATTCATTACCAATGAATATAACGTGATGTAATTATATCTTTGATGGAATAATTAATTGCATTATAAAAACTGTAACTTCTTAGTTCAGAGAGTTGAAAGGCAAGACCATAAAAAGGCCTCGAAGGCATTTTTCATGTTGCTAGAGCTCTCACAAAAAAAAAAAGCTTCTCGTTAATGTGAACTTTATGCGATTACGTGATGTTACGTGTTAAACGTACAACATCACATATAAAATACGACCAATGTAATTTAAATTAATGAGAGTAGAATAAAAATGGTCTGTACAAAGGGAAAGAGTGAAAGAGAAATAGAAAGTAAGAGATAATAAATATTTAGTAAAGTTTGAGAATGATTGAACAAAATAAAAAAAAAAACTTGCATAAATATTTAAGATAAGTGCGTTGTCAATCAGTGTGTGTGAAAAATTTCAGTTTAATTGATTGTTGTTGTTGTTATTGTAATTTTCTAATTATAATTATGTCATTGTAGCGGTTCAAAATGAGCGTCAGCCACGTAACACAGCCACTATAAGGCCAGAGGCCTGCGGGAGATGGAGCATGGGCGAGCACTACGTGAAGCTGCCGTAGCCGTGGGAGTCTTTGGGTAACATACTATTTCATAAAAACCTATCTATCTATCTATCTCTTTTTACTAGCAATCTAGACTACTAAAGACCATAAATTCTTATCCTCTCCGATTTTCCTCGTACTTTTCCTTTCATTATTCTTCTCGTCTTATAACGATTTATTTATTTATTTCTTCTTCTTCTCATTATATTGTGACTGATATTGTCGAATATTGTTGTAACAATGTTCTTATGTCATAAACAATTGTAACATTACAATGCCAAACAACAATGGATGTGATTGTCATGTCAAACTATTTTCATGGCTACAAATGAAAATTGAAAATTTATTCGTTTTTTTGTTTGTGACGTTTCATAAAATACAGGCCGCCGGTATTATTGTCACCACCTTGTTATGGGCCAGCTTTATTACCGCCACCGTGTAAGTAACGAAATATTTACATCCTACAACTGTTTTTGGACACATTTTTCATACCAAATTGTTATAAATTTATATGAATCCTTAAAACAATCAGGGGGTCTTAAGGTGGACTCGCACTTCATTAAAGCAATCGATTCAGACTTACCTTTTGAGTAGATTTAAGTCTGTCTGTCCTTACCACATTTAATATCTATCCCTAAAACTTCGTTCACACAAACTGAAAACGAATTTTAATGAAAAAATTTAAGATCCGGATAATATTTGAGACCAATTTCCAAACAACGTCTTATTCCCTAAAAATAAATTGTTATATGAAGAAAATATACGTATATATCTTTATAGAAATTCACGTTTTGAATTGATATTTGATAGGCATAATAAGTGTACGAAATCTGGTCTATATCGATCCGCTTTTTTTCTTTGAATCATCTCTCATATAATAAGCTCTTCCAATCATTAGAATTCTTAAAATTTCTCTTAATTTATTGTTGGGTAAGCGCATTAGACGTTAGTTAGTAAGTAGGGTAATTAAAAGTCGGCATAGATCGATTCTAGCGTTTTCTAGTTGTTTTAGCTCCTTATATTGATATAGCTTGATTTTATTTGCGATTCTTTATCATGTGCATTTCGATTTAACTTAGAAAGCTTATGCATCAAAAATACCTGTCACTATTACTGTTACTGTTTTACTGTGACTATTACTGTGACTATTATTGTATTACTGTTATTTCTGTTACTAACCGGTACTATTACTGTTACTACTAATGTTCCATAAGCATTATTATTACTGTTACTATTGCTGTTACTATTTTTGTTACTATTACTGTTACAATTACTGGTACTATTGGCGTTACTATTACGGTTACTATTACCGTTACTAATTTGGTTACTATTACCGCTACTATTAGTGTGACTCTTACTGTGACTCTTACTGTGACTCTTACTGTGATTATTACTGTGACTATTACTGTGACTATTATTGTATTACTGTTATTTTGTTACTAACGGTATATTACTGTTACGTATATGTTCCATAGCTTATTACTGTTACTATTCTGTTACTATTTGTTACTATTATGTTACAATTACTGTACTATTGGCGTACTATTACGGTTACTATTACCGTTACTAATTTGGTTACTATTACCGCTACTATTAGTGTGACTCTTACTGTGACTCTTACTGTGATTATTACTGTGACTATTACTGTGACTATTATTGTATTACGGTTATTTCTGTTACTAACCGGTACTATTACTGTTACTACTGTTACTAATGTTCCATTAGCGTTACTATTACTGTTACTATTACTGTTACTATAATTGTTACTATTAGTGTTACAATTACTGTTACTATTGGCGTACTATTACGGTTACTATTACCGTTAGTATTACTGTGACTGTTACAGTGACTACTACTTGTAAATCTTACTGTCAGTAAAATTGTTACTATAACTATTAGTATAACAGTTACTGTTCCATTCATCCTTATTAGAATGTTCTAATTTCATTTAGATGAGAAATGGAAGGCGATGATAAGATGACATTTTTAATTACTTTTATTTTCAAATAAATAAATTGGCATTTATATTATTTTTGTTCATAAATTATTTTTGCTGGCGCTACTTTCATTCTTTCAATATTTCAATATATTTCTTTGATTTGTTGCATTCGTTTGCTACGCTTTTAGCATTTTCAGGTTTACCGGCAGGACGTCTATTACATCATAATCATTTGGCTGCCGCCACAACCATGCAATTGTCAAATTCAATGAGTAACAATACAAATAACAATAATCATAATAATGGTCACAATGGCAATAACAATGGCAGCGGCATTACTAGCATCACCAACAATAATAACAATATGAATGCAACAAATTTCAATGTATTCGGCCATAATATATACAATCATAATAATAATAATAATAATATCAGTCATAATAATCATCAACATCAACATCAAAATCAGCATCAACATCATGATGTGAAAGGTAAAAGACATGGCGGCCTAACAGTAGGTTTATCAAGCGGCGCAATGTCGACGACATCATCAAATTCCTCAAATAGCAATTCTATTGATCCTTGTTCACCAAATGCCCATATAGAAGGTAGGCAAATCTTCCCTTTCACATATACTTTATAAAGGCACTTTGGAAGTACTGTTGTAATGTTCTATAGGGGCCTATAGTGGACTTTGCGAGCTTTTAGTGGATTTTAGTGGCCTTTAGAGGCCTGTAGTGGCACATAGCGGCCTGTAGAGTCCTATAGGGCCCCGTAGTCGCTTATAGAGGCCAATAAATTCCCATAGTGGCTTAGAGAGGCCTAATAGGGACTAATAGTGTCCAAAAGGGGCCTATAATGGCCAATAGGGGCTTATAGTGACTTATAATGACGTATAGGGGCTTATAAGGCTCATATGGGCCTATAGAAGCTTATAAGCTTATAAGGGCTTATAGCGGCCAATAGGAGCTTATAGCGGCCGATAGGAGCTTAAAGCGACCGATAGGGACCTACAGCAGCCGATAGGGAACTATAGCGGCCTATATGGGTTTATAGCGGCCAATGGGGGCTTATGTTGGTCTGCAATAGCCACTCTGCTTTTTTCATAGTCCTTCATGCCTTAAACGACTAGAAATACTCAAAGTGTAGAAAATGCATTGAGCTTTATCATATACATCGCATAACATAACGTCACATAACGTAACTTAACTTTATATTTTTTAGATCACAACTTTCGATAATTTTTATTTTTTTTTCTTTCCTTTTCTTTGTCCTTTATCCTTCCTATAAATATATATGCAAATTGTAATGATTTAGGTCAAACCATGAAAAATACGGCTAGTGGTAGCGTATCCTCAATTAGTTCCTCTAGTCCATTGCCCGATAATGATAATGATGGTGAGTATTAAATTTAAAAGCAAAGCATTTTTATTCTATAAATTTGAAATACAATCTCGAATATCTGTCCTTCTTATGCTTTCTCAAATGAATTAAGATGACTCGATTGATGTGACCAATGAGGATGATGATGAACCAACAATAATAAATGATGATAAATCATCCTTAATGCGCTTTGATATCACACAAATTATGTCACCCAATTTATATGTGCATCATGTACATGAAACCGTTTATGAGACAAGCGCTCGATTATTGTTTATGGCTGTAAAATGGGCAAAAAATTTACCAAGCTTCGCTAGCCTCTCCTTTCGTGATCAGGTACTTATATAATTCAATTAATTCCATTCTAATTGTTTTTATTTTATCTTCTTAAAAATTTACATGTTATATTTTTCTGCTTTAATGGTTTACACCACCAGCTCAGTCAAAAGAACACGAGATAGGCCCAAATTCACTTCCTGAATCGAATTAAGCTTCTCCATTTATCTAGCAGTCTGTTCGTTTAATGTCCAGCCATGTAAATTTACTATCAAGTCGCATTTTTAGAGATATTTTAATGCAGTTTGGTAAATGCTTTTTAGCCCAAAAATGCAGCCGATGCAAATGGTGCAATTTTGATCCAGACTGGGATATTTTTTAATACCTCCCATATGACGAACTATTCAAATTATTTAAAAATTTCAATTTATTATTGTTTTAATTTGTCTTAAATTTAATCATCCTTAATTGGATTGAGGCAAAATGACGTAAGGTATTTTAGAGGCCCCTCCTTACTTATTTCTTACTTCTTTTCTGGGCTTCTTCTGCCTTGTTTTTTTTTTTTGTTTTGTTCTTTTATTTTTTGGGTTTTTATGATTAATTTTATGATTGCTGTTTTAGGTGATTTTATTAGAGGAGTGTTGGTCGGAATTATTTCTATTGAATGCCATACAATGGTGTATACCATTAGATGCCAGCAGTTGCCCATTATTTTCCGTTGCCGAGCATTGTAATAATTATGAAACATCAACAAATAATTCCCATAAAACGTGTATGACAAAGGAAGAGGTAATTAATTAAAATTTCATTTGAAAATTGAAAATTTATGATAATTATTTTATGCAATAAAAATGCTACATTCTGAAGATGAAGATTGTCTTTTAGGTACCCTGTAAGGTATGTCCATTTATATTTAAATGATTAAGAAAACTGTTGAATGAAGAAAATATTAATAGCTCCTTCCACTTACATCTGTAAGAAGGAAAAGACTCCAATAAAAAACTTCGAATTTGCCAATTGCGAAGAATTGGCAAATTTTTCAACATACGCCTTAAGCATTTTTCAATGTTTTTGTCACACTTCAAAGACTTTTATAGCTTTCATTTCAGCTCAATTTTATATACTAATCAAATCTACAGTCCCTCACAGTACGTAACTTTTGTAAGAAATGTTAAGTTTACGTTCCAAATGAATCAATTTGTTTACACTTCATTATTAGAGCAATACGCGATATCCAAAGGGTTCAACTAATTATTTTAGGAATCGTATTTAAAACAGCGTAAAAGAAGGCATGATTAACTAGATACACATGAACACATAACTTTAAGTGACAACTTAGGATTTCGATTTATTCTAGTCATATTTTAAGAAAATTATGGCTAAACCTTCAATTTTTCCATTTTAAAGATTGTAATTTAATATGTTTGTTAATTAAGAATTTTAACTGAATTGTCCTGATTTTAAGAAAATTAAAAGCTCCTAAGGAATACTTCATTTAAAACTTTCATTTCAATGCAATTGTCCTTGCTTATTTAGTTAGACACAAACCCTTTTTAAAAGAGATACTTTCTCTCACAATATTTAGCAAAGGTTGCAACATTATGTCTTTGCTATGTAGCAAAGACAAAGCTTTTTCTTAAGACAAAAACGGGACTATTTATATAGCAAAAAGTTAATTTTAAAGTCTACCTAAGACATTTACACAAAATAGTGAAGTTTTCACTCTATTCTAAAGTTATGCTTTTGCTCTACAACAAATTTTTGTCTTTGCTATGGACTATAAATACTTGGGTGTGATCTTTGGAGTATGGCAAAGTTTTGTCTTTTTTTTTAAACTTCCAAGCAAGATATTTATATAAGAGTATTGAAATTATGCGTTACGCTAAGTAGGGTGATGTAGAAAAAATTAAAACAGTACCATTTTTTATTACTTCAATGAATCCAGTACAATTTGTTAAATGGATTCTGGATTTGCCCTCTGTACGATGTCTGCAAGTGTCTGCAAATGAATATTTTCGATATAAATCTTCAGATAATTTGATTCGTTTCGCTTCGAATTGAAAGTTACCATGAAAATTGAACACAATTCAAGCTAAAGCAATTCACATTTTGGCTCCTTCCTCATAATATTTTCGAATTTTATTTGTGTGCTTGATAATACATGGGAGCAGTGGACTTTAAGGGACTACATTAAGATATTTCTTATTAATTTTATTATGTGTTTATTTTATTGAAACAGATCGTTTCCGATGTTCGCACTTTATTTGAAATATTTTGTAAATACAAAGCTGTTTTAGTCGATCCAGCGGAATTTGCTTGTTTAAAAGCAATTGTCTTATTTCGGCCAGAGACTAGAGGGCTTAAGGATCCAGCACAAATTGAAAATTTACAAGATCAAGCACATGTAAGCATTTGGCAAATTTTCGAATTATTGCATTCGACTGATTTTTTTTGCGCTTTCTTTTTGTGTTATTTTTCAGGTTATGTTAGCTCAACATACAAAATCTCAATTTACCGCACAAGTGGCACGATTTGGTCGTCTATTATTAATGCTACCATTATTACGTATGATAAATTCTCATAAAATTGAATTGGTGTATTTTCAAAGGACAATTGGTAATACGCCCATGGAGAAAGTATTGTGCGATATGTATAAAAATTAATTACAAATTATATTATAATTATTATTAAGATATATGTAATAAATTGATAATAGAATAATTATGAATTAATAATAGAAGAAAATAAACAACCAAAGATCGTTCAATTTTGAAATTTGAAATTTGAAATTTCAATTTAAAATTAAAATGTGTATATGAAACACCCTGTTTTAAGAAATCTTAGCTAGAATTGGTGAATAGAAAATTAATAAATAAAACTCCTTCTATATGAAATTTATATTTAACATTTAATTTTTTAACAAAGATTTTCCGAAATATGTATGACTTTTTGTAGAAAAGTGTCCTTTTCCTTTAAAATTTTTTAAAATTATATTACAAATAAATGTGCTGAGGAAAAAAGTTAAATATTTGTGTTGCTTTTCTGTTGCTAGTAATAATCCATATAATAATATGCTGCATACATTTGTCTAGAAACATGAATATACATGAAATTTATCCATAAACATGTGTAGTAACGGAATCACTTCATTTCATTTTGTCTAGAAACCAAACTAACTCGCTTGCTCTAACGTTTGCTCTTTTAAGAGAGTTTTTGATTTTGTGTGTGTTGTAAATTAGAGAGTTGCTGTTAAAAATCCCTTGGTAAATAAGGAGTATTTCAAGGCTTTTTATTAAAGTAATAGGGGCAGCAAAAGAGAGGAGAGAGAGAGTCATCTGTTTATAATTCTGTTCCTGTTTCTGCTGTTGTTTCTGTCTCTGTTTCTAGTTTTGATTTTGTTTTGAATTCAATTGTTATGTGATAAATTCTTAAAATGAGTATCATATCGTGTCGCATCGCATTTAGCATGTACGGCTCTCGCTTTTTATTTTAATTATTATAAGTTAAATATTTAATTAATTGAAGTTGCAAAGAAAATCAAAATTGAAAAATGCAAAATAAGTGAAGAGTTTAAGAAATAAAAAATAAAATACTTCTATAGATAAGATTTGTCGAGAAAAATTGTTTTGTGTGAGTATGCAAAAAAAAAAAACAATCAAGTAGATGCATAAATCCAACAATAACAAGAATAAGAACAAGAAGTAAATCAAGTAACTAATTATTAACAATCTCGTGATAAATTTATGGAAGAGAAAAATCAAACAAGAAAAATTGCCGGATTTTTTTTGCTTAAAGTTTTTCTTTTTCGTTTTGTTTTGGTTTTCTTCTGTTTGTTTTTTTTTCTTGCTTGTTCAGTTGCATATGTGTATGGGTTGTGCGTGTATATATATTATATATATATATATATATATATATATATATATATTACGTGTGTGTGTGTGTGTGTGTGTGTGTGTGTGCTTGTAAATACTTATGTAAATGCTTATATATGGGAGAAATGTTGGACTTGTGCCCCGAAAATATTTGCATTTGATACAATTGCCTCATTTATTGTTGTATTTGTTGTTGTTATTATTGTTTTAAATAAACACCATACATGCAACAACAACAACACACACACACACACAATTGGCCGTGGCCGAAGTAAAGCGCGAAGCAGAAAGTAGACACGCGCTCATATTGTAAGGCAAAAGTCAACAATAACAACAATAAGAATCGTAACAGTATTAATAATAATAACGGTAATAATATAAATAGTAGCAATAACAATCATAATGAAAATAATCATAATAAAGTTAATGAGATAAAATCAGTAGCAGCAAAATTTTGAACTTGGATTTTTTGAGGCATCACCAACATGGAATTTCTTTATTTAAATTTGTATTTTCAAAAATATAAATAAGCATCAAATACAAACAAAATAATAGCAAGAAAGTAAAATAGAAATAAAATAAATTGCAAAGGACAATAAGTAAAAAAAAAATTTGATTACTTCAAGCGATAAAAATTAGTTGAGTTTGTCTGCCTTAAGATATAAATTTATACACCACATACAAATATCTATAGAACTTGAATTGTGTAACTGAAGATTTTCAACAAAAATCTGGGTTACACCGCCATATACACAAATACACGAGGAGAAAGAGAGAAAGAGATAGAGAAAAAAAGGGAGAGCATTGATATGACATTTTTGCATCCATTTCATAATTTTTATCATTTTTATCATTTTTCCTTAAATCATTTCCAATAGAATTAATTGTCTATGTTAAGAAAAAAACAAGGTCCTTCAAATATAATGCAATCCATATTACAATAATTACTAACATCATAATGGATCAGCAGGTACATTTCAGAACTCATTTAGATTATTTCAATTAACTTAGAAATTTGAACGTCTTACGAATGAAAACTTTCCAGAGGTGAAACAAAGGTGTGAGAGTATCTAAAAAATATTCTTAGGCTAGGAATATTCAAAAATCATTTTGCCCTACAACACTTGTGCTATAAGGTAGTATAAGTTTGTGAGAATGTTTGTAACAACTAAAAGAAGTTGATTTAAATTTACCTTTTATTATAACGATCGACGACTCAGCAACATTTTTTTGTTTCGCCTTAAGTCTGTCAATCCGATCGTCCGTCCGTCCGTCCGTCCGTCTATCTATCTAATGTCGCTTCATGGAAATATGCTATCAAAGTACAGGACGCAATTTTGGTACTATTTGAATGAAATTTGATATTTAATCTCCAAAAAGGTCCAATAATGCTGTAATTTTGCAATGATCGTAGAAATATTTGATCTGAAGTTTTAAGCCGCCATTTTGTGCCCAATGATCAATTGAAATATATAGACATCCATTACAAGGACAAATGAATTTGAATCGTGTCAGAAGGTGATTTTGAGTTGATCGATATAGCTGAGACAATCTTAACATGGATCGTTATGATTAATGTTATAAATATTTTGAATCAAGCACAAATTCGTCTCAAGCATTTAAAATCACGCGGTTGTGACTTCTCTATCATTCTCTCTCTTTCTATCTCTCTCTCTATTTCAAAAGATTTATCTATAACAAAATATTTCAAATATAAATTATTTGTGAAGCATAAAATTAAATTATTATAGAAGTGCTAGCGATCATTAGAAATACATTTAAGAAGAAAGAAGGCAACAAAGTAGTTCTGGAAATATAATAGGCGGAGGGGGGAGGGGTCAATAAAAGGTCATTGGTAAACATTTAATGAAATTCAATGGACAAAATAATTTATCTTTGTACTTATTTGACAAAAATATTATTATTTAAAATTGAAATACGTATTGTGGTCATCTTTACAGATGCTCATATATATATATATATATATAAGTGCGTTTGTATTTGTTTGTGTGTATTTATGTGCTAAGATTGTTTATTTTTCTTTTTGATAAAAGAAATTTGTAATTGTTTTATATTTATCTATCTCTCCATAACTCTCTCTATCACAAGCATCATCATCATCACACAAACATTTTCTTCTTCGGTTATTTATGTGTGTATATGAATGCATAATATATATAAAAACATATATATATATATATGTATGTAGCCATGTATGTATATGCATTCATCTGGTGCATGCTGTAACATTTGTATGAATTTATAATTTTTTTTTTCATATTTCCTAGAGAGTTTTTGCAACAAATGTTACAAAAACTATCGGCTAGTGATAGAAATAGATGGGTGGTCGAATGAGATAGAGAGAGGAAGAATGAGAAAGCGTAAAACGAAAGAGCGTGCTCAAAAGAATTTCAAAAATTCATACCGAAAGAGTTTTTGCAAAGAGAAAAGCCCAAGAGAGACACTGCCAGAGAGAGAGAGAAAGAGAGCGTAATGTTGTGCAATAAGCTACAAAATGTTCCAAGTTAATATATTTTAAATAAATAATTTAAACGTGATGAAATTATTGTTTAGAAGCGTATGATTGGTTTTTAAGTTAAGCATAATTTAAAAAAAAAACATTTTCCTATATTAGATTTACCAGTTTCAATTCACTTCTCAGCTCAATGTTTTTTAAGAAATTTTTTTAAAGTAGACTTTTTCTAGTTATAAATAAAGTTATTGAATGAATTTAGCAACCAATTAACTTAATGCAAATTATGTAGAGCGCACATTTTTAAGCCCAGTATATTAAGCGACCCCTCTATCATTCATGCGATCATTTTATTATTCAAAGCGCATACTTTGAAAGAGAGATATCTTCCTTCAAAAAAAAAATCTCTTTTGCAATTCGTCTAAGATAACTCTTCAAGATTTTCTAGAATTCCTTTGATGAAGAGTACAAATTTGCATTAAAATTTTAATTCATTTAATTTATTGATCTTTGATATGCTTGAATGGACATGAATGAACATGAATGGACAAAGGTTTGGCATATTCTAAAGGTGCATTGTTATGCGGAATTATAAAAATTCTTAACATAATTTTGTAATTAATCATTTGAATATGAAAATCATATTTAAGAATCAAATTATTGGATTTAATAAACAGTTTAAAAAAGTTTGAGTTACTTAATAGACATGTTTTAATGTTAACGTAATCTGAAAAATTTTTCTTGAGATTTCTTCTTTGTAGAATAAAAATCTTTGGATTTTGTGAGATGCGATTTATTCCAAATAAAAATCGACTAAAAATTGTTAGAAAGGATCGAAAACGATCTTTGAAAGTACACTGCACAAGTTTGCTTTATACAATTAAGAAGTCAAGAAAGTGAATGACATGCCTAGAAAACATCTTCCAATGAAGGACAAAGTTCATTAAAAAATAATAATTTCCAGAAACGCATCGATCTTGGCAAGTGATAAATTTGAAGCAATTTTAATTTTAATTTAGTTATACTTTTTTAACAATAAAGGCGGGCGTTTTATGAGGAGTGTTCGCAAAAATTGCCCATTTTTAATAGAGTTGGGTTTTTGGGACAAAAGAAGGCTGCATAAGAAATTTCATTAAACTAGCTTAAAAATTGCATTCTATAGTTGAATAACAAATTTATATGGACGGACTTTAGAAGAATATACGAATAGACACATTGACAGAAAATGATTTCAAGTTGATTAAATGTAATCAAGTTTTGTCAGATGTGACCCAAAAGTCGTTTGAAATATAAATAATTTAAAATTCATCATAGATCGTTGATGACAACAACAAAGGCTAATATTTTGATAAGGGGAAGGCAGAGAACTACTTTAGACTTGCAACGTGAATATTTTGACATAACAAAAGCACTTTAAACATCATAACAATAAGTTTCTCTTAAAGTGTACTCAGAAAATAGATAGAGTTCAAAAGATGCTGAAAATAGTGATATGGATTGAAATGTATAGAGAAACAATTTCTTAGGTCATATAAATAAACAAATAATAACTTCTTCTGCTTCAAGTGCTGATTCCTTTTCGTTTGTTTCCTCTATTTTTTTTGTATATATTTGTAACGTTGTCATTCAACATCTATATTTACATATTATTTGAGTGCTTTTGTTTTCTACTTAGAATTTAGAACAACAATAATCTTATAAATACAAATAAAAAAAATAAATTTCTTTTTTTTTTTTAGAGAGGAAAATAATTGATGAAGCGCCAGCAATGAAATTAAAGTTTTGTCTATTATCTCTATCTATTTCTATATAGAAAATGTATGCATACATTTAAAAAAAATGTGTTCAGTATATAACGTGTGGACAATAAAATAATAAAATGAGAGAAGTAGAAAGAAAATTGCATGAAACTCCTCTCGAATAACACACATGACAGGAATTACGGAATCAGCAGCTGTTACCAATGAATTTTCTCTGTCTTTTACAATTTACAGAGAATTAGAGAAAGAGAAGGAGATAGAGAGATGTCTACATGATAAATAAAACAATTTTGTTTTGTACTCTCAGTCTTTCTCACACAACGGCACGTTATTCTCAATTACTCTCTTTACAGCACTGACTGACAACTGAAAATAGTTTCCTTTAGTAAAGTTCTCGTTTTGTTTCTGTTCGTTTCGTTTCGTTTTTACACCCACTATCTAGAAACTGTGAGTATGATCATTTCATCAAAACTTTAGTTACACCCGAGAGAAAGAGAAGCATATTTTTCATCTATAATTTTGAATCAAGGGCCCTATTTGTTTGTAGCATCCTCATAAACTCTGTTTTGGTTGCAACTTAAAATGGGAAAACTCGTTTAAAGAACATGCTTGCAATAGTTTTGGGAGATTTTCCCAGTAACAACCTTGTAACTGTTTTATATAGAAAGTAGGGTGTAAATATCTAAATAGATTTGTATGGACTCATAAGGACTCGAGGTACGCTCAACTGTTTTAATTTTTATTTGAATTAATTAGTTTTATTTTTAATTAATTAATTGATTAATTAATTTAAAAATTTAATTAATTAATTGATTAATTAGTTGAATTAATTAATTATTTAAAATAATAAGTTAATTAGTTAAAAAATTAATTAATTAATTATTTAACTAATCATTTATTTAATTGATTTTAGTTTGTCTGTCCGTTTAATTTTTTCTATATTCCATTAAAAATATTCCATGTTTTTTGAGAGAGAGATAATTTGATAGTTCGATGAGGCAACTTTTCGACTGATATTTACATTTAAACCACCTTAAAACTCTTTATATTCAATGAATTTGTTAATTAAACGAAGTTTTTTATTTAAATTCTTCTTCAAATTCCTTCAATACCATTAAAACTCGTTAGGAATTCAAAGTTTTTGAGAAATGATTTTTACAAAAATTATGTACGAAAAATAACAATTTCGAGAAAATGTATGAGAGAATTTTCAAATGATTTCACAAGTAGAAGATTTTCAAAATGTATTCGTAAAATAAGTCTCACATTATTCGTCCTTTATCCAGCATTTATAAAACGTTCTTTCGTAAAGGTTCGCCTTTTTCTTTATCATTCATTTTTTCAGTCGTTTCATTACAATCTAACATAATAGTAATTATAATAATAGCAACAACAGCAACAACAAGAAGGAGAAGAAGAAGAAGAAGAATACACATGCAAACAATCATCCAACAGCAGGGATAAACTTCCTAATTTTGTTTGCTGTTGATTGAGTGTGTTGAGTGTGTCGATATACACAACTCTAACAAAATCCAAACAGTTCAGTTTGTTTAGATTTGTCATTGAGTATAGTCGTTGCTTTAGTTTAAATTTTCCATTTTATATGTGCATACATAAACGTAAATATATATATATATAAATATATATTTGGAGTGAAAAAAATTATTGCAAAAAAAAAATGTGTTGTGTGAGAAAAGAAAGGAAGGAAAATGTAGAAAGCAAATTCAAAATTGAAATTGGCATGCAAATTGCTAGAAAAAAATATAATATATAATATAATTTTTGTCATTTCATAAATTATTTCAATGAAAAATTTCAGCAAAACAAAAAAAAATACAATTTTCTTTTTTTTTCGGGGTAAAAACTTAAGCTCAAACTTAAACTCAAACGTGTCATATCAGTTTAATTCGTTTCAGTTGAAGGCGGTAGCGTTAGATATAAAAATTCTAGTGATGTCTTGTAATTTCAATTCAATTCAATTTTATTCACCAACGTTTAACAAAAAACAAGAAAAACAAATAAAAAATAAAAACAGCAACAACAAAAATTTATTAGAATGAAATTAATAAATAAATAAAGTAACAAGTTTTAAGAGCTCAAATAAACAAAACAAAAAAAGGGCAACTACAAGAAGAGGTAGAAAAAGAAGAAGAAGAAGAAGATGATGATGATGATGATGCTAAATGAATCAAAAATATGAAAATATCAATTAGTTACAGCATTTGCTTTAGTTTACAATTGAAGACGCTAATGATGAAGTTCATTGGCTCTCCAAATTACAATTACAACAATAGCACCAACAACAACAATTATAATCTTTCATATTTTAGAAATTTCTGAATGACAAACCCGTTAATTTACATGTAAATTAATGCAAATTATAATAAAAATAAAAAAACAAAAATAGAGAGAGAGAGAGAGAGAGAGAGAAAGTGATAATAAATTAATTTGGAAAGAAAGTGCTAAATGTCAAAAAAGGAAACACAAAAGAAACAAAAAAAAAAAACAGTTACAAAGTAAAGTTTAACGGACACGAAACTTAGCTTTATAGTTACAGTTATAATAATAACGGTAATAATAACAGAAACAACAAACAACAAAACTAAAACTACGAAAGAATCGTAAAAATTTATTAAATATTTCATTAAGAAATCTAAAAAGCAAAATCGCATTAAAATTCTAAAATTTAAAATTAATAGAAGAAGAAGACGACGAATGAAAAAGTAGAGTAAGTTATATAAATATAAATAGAAAAATTAGACTAAAAAAAAATAAAATAAAATAAATAAAAAAAATTAATACAATTTCAAGTGAATTTATTTATTTGGATTCTTATTTTTCTATTGTTTTTTTTTTAACACTTCTACATCTTTCCTTTTTTTGTTGTTGTGGTTTTGAAAATTTTTTCAACGAAAATATTTTTTACACCTTCGCCGCCTAATTAATTACTTTGGTTTTTCTTTGCTTACCTTTGTTTTTTATATTTTACCTAATAAACGCGGGCGCGAGTGTGTGTGTGTGTGTGTGTGTGTGTGCATGTGTGGTTGCATATGTGTTAAAAAATGCATAATCCAAAAGTAGAACGAGAAAGGAAAGAAGAAAAACGGAGAAAAAAAGGCACATTTTTCCAAAAATGCAATAAAATAAAAATCATGTGAAATATGGAGATAATTATGAATACACAGAGCCAAAAAAAAAATGGCCAAAAGTTAAAGTGTTAAATATAAATAATAATAATAATAATTGTGATAATAATAATAAGAATAATAAAAACAACAACAAAACGTAATAAAATGCTGAAGCAAAATTTCATGAGTAGAAATGAAAATTGAGGTCAAATTTTGAATATTGAAGCTCCTCAAGGTGTAATGAACGTGCCCAATTGAGCGTTAAAATTTGTCATCATTTCGCCAAACAAACAAACAAATTTCCAGTATTCCCATCTAGTACGATTCATGAGTAATGAGTGAAAAACGTAAAACAAATATTGAAAATGAAGGAAAATTTTGAGAAACCAAAAAAAAAAAAAAAAAAACCAATAAAAATTCTTTTTTGGTTAATGCATTATAAATTTTTTAAGATTATTTTTAATCCACAATTATCATAATTATGAATAAATTTATGACCAACAACATTTCGCTTTATATCAATTTCAAAAAAAAATTCGAAAAGAAACCGAAAATTCTAAATTAAAACTTCTCATGCATTTTAATATTATTCAAATATTTATGCATAAAAATTTTATTCAATAAATTGTCCCTAAAATTTTATAAACTGCTAAATTTTCTTCAAGGGCTTGAGCGATCTTTTGTTGATAAAAAGTAGACTCTATTCTTGGCCAAAAGCAAGACAAATCTATTGACAAATGGTTTACCATAAAATATAAAAAATTTTCAGTTAGCCGTAAACAATTTGACGTTAATTGTATTTGAAAATTAATTTTTCAATTAACCTTTTAAGCTCATTTGGATATAACTTTGTATCCCAGTGTATCCCCCCCATAAAAATATATATGTATTCTCAGTTCATAGAAAATTCTAGGTGTGGATTCTTTGGCAAATTCAATCTTATTTGCATTATTTTTTTTTTTTTTTTTGGCGAATTCATGAATTGTCATAGAAAATTTTTTGATAATCAAAAGCATTGTATTATCGGCATGTGGAACCATTAATGGATGATTGGAAAATAAGTTTTATATTAATAATAAATTTGAATTAACTTATTTGATTCAAGATTTTACTTATATTTTATAGAATCCATGAAAATTTCTTTGGAATTTAATTCGTAATCGACAAATCCATTATCGAACACTAGATGATGTAAGTGATAACAATTAATATTAATTTAAAGTGTTAA